>CACRXP010000003.1:3892502-3904501 GCA_902702965.1 Spirometra erinaceieuropaei
CTTTAATTACTAAGGGGAAAGCCGAGTCAAGTGACCTTTGTGAGATTTTAGATTAGGACTGTAAATGAAAGTGATTCCTTGTTGCACATTTTATAATCCTTGTTTACCTTGCCGGCGATCTACAATCGAGCTTGTAGCAGTTCGACCGCAGTTTCCGACGATGTCCACCGTGTGCTGCACAGCAGAGTGGGAGCAGGGACGGTGACTTGCGGCTAAATTAGTTAACAGTGATAGTAGACTTTCACTTCATTTAACGCACTTTATCCTCCTCAACATTAGGCCGGTGTCAACTGACAGTCAAAAAGACCGGTGGCTGGCACGGCGAAAATCTGCGTGCCACCACACGGGCTCGGACCTCGTTAAATGAGAGTCCCATAGAGGCCACATTAAGAAGGAGCCCTTGCAGCCTGACTCTTAGTTCACCAGTCGTCCACTCCACACAAAAACACATTGATCTGACTGCGAGGTCCGAGTTATCCCGTCAGTTGGCAGCTTTCCAAACCACGGCTTTTAGCAGACCGTGGTAGGCTGAAGCACGTCAGATTGTTTGTAGTGAGGAATATGAGTTGACAATTTCGACCTCACTCTTACTTCTCCCGAGAGCCAGTCCACTGTCCGACCCGGTCAATTTTTGGTACGTAGAGTGAGCGCAATGGCTGACAGTGTTAGACACCCCGTTTGCGCGCGCCACATACGCGACATGCCCGCCCAAATGCGCACACCATGATTGCCGACAAAATGGGAATCGGTTCGCACCTCGATTGTGTGAATGAATGTCATTAAGAAGGAGCCATCACAGTCTGACTCGCAGTCCGCCAGACGACCACTCAATACGCAAACACACAACTGGGCTGACTGTGTGGTCTCTGTTTAAGCTTCATTTGACACATTGTTGAGCCCGCATTCGTCCGCGAAGAGCAGGTCGCGAACAGTAGTCGTGGATAGACGCCATCATTGTTCACGCACATTCACTCACCGCATGATCTTATAAGGACACATGTGTCTCCAAGAAAACGTGCAGTAGAATACCGTCGACTACCCCATATCATGACATTTCTCCTCACTAGCACCTACACCGCATATGACCACACCCAACATCATACAACCCAAGCACGTCATTGACACCCCTAATGTGAGTTGGGGCTGTGTTCCTCGGCTCCTTCTCCATTTTGCTCTTCTGCTGCATGTGGGATTCGAGTCGGAGACTATCATGGTGCCCTAAGCGTCGTGACCTGAAGGGTTGTCAATTGACGACGGAAAGCAGACCTCGCAGTGTGCCCACTGCGCATTTGTGTGGAGTGGCAAACTAGTTGACTGGGAGTCAGTTTATAATGACACCTTCTTAGCGTGGCCCATATGACACTCCCACTGCACCCTATTCTTTTATTGTGTGTAAAATCCCGGTCAGTGTGCTTTGTGAACCAGAGGGTGTAATGGTGTTCCTAGGTGCGGTTTCATCATGCCAGCCACCTGCGTCCTCTCCCACCTCCAGTCTTCTTGATTCTATCTTGACACAGGGCCCAGGTTGGGGAGGAGAGAGTGCGGTAGGTGCTACGCAAGTAAACTATCACTATAAACTAATTCACGCGCAAGTCACCGTCCCTGCTCTCAGCCTGCTATGGAGCACATGGTGGACGTCGTCCAAATCGACGGTTGAACTGTGGAAGCTTCGGCTGACAACCTTCAAAGCCACGGATTCAAGCGCACTGGAACAGTCTCAGGCGTGTCAGATTGTTTGTGGTGAGGAATTATACGCTGTGAGTCGACCTTATTGGCGCCACCCTATCCCGTGCAGCAGTCGGTCGTCCGAGCCGATCAACCAACTGATGGTGCGATCAAGTGAACTGGCTGACAAAGATGGGAACGGCTCGTCTGCGCTTGCCACAACCGCTACCTGGTCCCTCATACGTAAACATCTGGATTTCGCATAAGTGATTGTAAATTGCTAGGATCACGCATTTATCAGAAAAGTAACCTGGAGAAAAGGGCCGGTTGGCACACTTCAGATCTACGTGAGAGGTGTCGATGATGTGGTATGTTAGAGCTGTTCGTGTGTGATGCATGTGTTGCTGGGGCAATGTGTTGTCATTTGATCATGTCTCCCCCCAGACGGGCACGCGATAGATGAGCTAGACAAACACGGGGCCAGATTGGGGTTCGGCAGGCGTTATTGGGCATGCACACCTGTTACAAATGCCAACGTTGAGGTTGTGGTGGCACGCCAAAGTGCAGGCGCACGCCGCACCAGTTCCGATCCCAGCTGCCACTCTTTTTCTTACAGTATGAAATCCTGGTCAGTGTACGTTGTGCACCATGGGGTGTAGTGGTACGCTTAGGTGTGGGTTTTTGCCGTGTCAGCTACCCGCGCCCTCCCCCCCCCGGTTTTCTTGACTGTGTCATAACACCGAGCCAAGGTGGGGGAGAAGAGAGTGCAGTAGATGCTGCTCAAGCCTTTGCCACTATAAATGAATTCGCGCGTGATTTACCATCCCTACTCCCACCCTGTGGTGGAACTCACGGTGGACATCGTCCATCCTCACGGTCGGACTGTCAGTCATGTCTGTGGCTGCTAAGCCCATGAAAAATCTTTATCGCCAAGCTAGTGAACATCGGCATGGGTACTGCTGGGTCGAACAAACTCTGTTTTGCACCTATTCAACATTTAGCCATCCTTGACCCCCGCCACCATCTTGAACCATAAGTACGAACGTGTGCACTCTCAGTGCATATACGGAGTCCGTCATCAGCATCTCGCCACCGGAATCCGTGCTGCAGATCTGATACTTATTAAAACAGGAATTGGTGTGCACTATTTAAACAATGTTTTTCCTGTTATACTGTCGCAAGTGGATGGGAGTGCTTTCACCCGAACGGGAGCATACTGCCGACATATTACTTCTCATGCCTTCTTGTACTGAAACACTGCCTGCTTGTCCTTCTTGATCTTAGAACGAACTCGGTGATTCAGTACTTCTTGTGTAAAAAAATAGGCCGCCTCGCCTATCAGGCCTTGCGGCATTTGTTGCTGGTTTCCCAACTTGAATAGCCTGTGGACATCTGGACTGCTTACTCAGGCATCTGCGTAGTCCGTGGTTTTAATAATTAGAAATTGTCTCAGGGCGACCTACCATAGATCCTCCTCCTGAGCCAGAAAAAGTGGAATATCTACTAGTTTGCGCGATTGCGAGATGTAGCTGAAATTGAGCCTTCAACCCAAATCGGGGATTCGGCTCTGTAAAGTCCCCGTCTCTCATAGCCTCCCTTAAAATGTCCTAATCATCAGCCCTTGCACTTGAAAGTGACGCTCGGTCATCGCCTGCGCTTTCCTTTGAAAATGCTGCGTTGATAGATTTTCCGATTGAAGTTCAGGGACATTTTTAAGTTGCTTCTCGTAATTTTCGTTTGGTAAATTAATTCGTTGCACGTAGAAAGTTCTTGCATATTTCAGGGGCGAAGTGCTCCGCAAAATGTTTACCCGTGAGTATAGAAGCTAATCTCAATTGAGCCTTGCTTCTCAATATTTTAATAGAGGGCGTGCGCTTCTTTCACTCTGCACATAGTACCCCTAGCCTTTTCGGTAATGTAGGCGGCTGTGCGCGAAAGTCCTGTCCACTCCACATACTTTTCCCTATTATTGATGTTTTGCAAGAACAGTCCTGCGCCTAAGCACGCTAACAGATATCTGGGAACGCCCCTGACATAATTTACAAATTTCGTCCTTTCCAGACTTGTGGAACCTGTACTTTTATTCGCCCCAATGAGTAGTTTTCCATACATTTCGGCCTTATTGTCAGCCTGTGAGCACTCAATTCATAATGTAGACCTCCTTCTATCCCCTATATTAACATGCTTTAGCCGTCTGGTATCCTAGTAAAGTAATTAGGAGTAACCATAAGTATGTCCCGAAACTGGGTTTGTTTTCTCTGCCGACAGCTTTAACGGAGACACATGCACCTAATTTTACATATTTCCTCTGTCGTGGAGGAGTCTGTTTTTGTTTATTTACTTAAATGTGAGAGTTTGCATAAACAAACTGCTTT
Source organism: Spirometra erinaceieuropaei (assembly GCA_902702965.1). NCBI lineage: Eukaryota > Metazoa > Platyhelminthes > Cestoda > Diphyllobothriidea > Diphyllobothriidae > Spirometra > Spirometra erinaceieuropaei. The sequence continues at coordinate 3,896,543 of CACRXP010000003.1, forward strand.
TGCGTATTTTTTCTGCAAAGAATTCAAGACCGCGGTGATGTGCTTTGCATTAAATTTGATCCAGCCTGCACCATTCTCAGTCTACAGAGGAAAAATAATTCCGTTGATTTCATCAATTTTGATGGTGGGTGTGCAGACAGCACCGAGTACTCACAAACCTGCAAGGTATGTATTCTTTTTTGTGGGTGAATTGGTCTTCTTTTCGCTGAATTAGAATTCTTCTCAGTTGCTTGGGTTCGTTTGGACACGCGATCGTGAACTGGTCTGCGTTACGGCGGACGGATTCGAACTCTACCAGGTTTGTACTCTTTTTATTTATGCACTTGTCTCTTCAATTTGTACATCTCAACAAAAAATCGATCACTTATTTTCCCACTTATAGGGAATTTATAATGCCTACTTAGTTAACGAGTCAGGAGAGTTTTGCCATCTGTTCGCTCCTAACTTGTCATTTGTCATCGTCTCAAACCAATCTCTCGTTAGACCGTTGGCAGGGAAGACTTTCTCCTGTGCTGGTTTAATCGAGGCGTAGATTTTCGTTTTATGTCGTTCAGTGTCGATAAATGTTTTTTTCTGTTAATTTTGTCGATATGCAGTCCCATTAACCCGTCAGTTCCGCCACCGTTTTTTTCGGCTTATACCACAGTTTTAATAATTATTGTTCGAAAATGGTTTTTGAAGCAGTCATTAAATGCAGCGCGAAATCTTCATAAGATTAGCCATGATAATGATTTTGCGGACGTGGTCTGGAACAAAGTTGACAGCATCACATTCCTAGAATCTGCTCATGTTCTTGTTCGCACTTAAAATATTCAGGACGTGGCTTTCATTGCGCATGATCGAGCGCCTCTCAAAATCTGCAAGAGCAATGTAAATCCCTTATACCATCTGCAAGGAATCACCCAAATTCGAAATTGTATTATTTACAAGACGTTGCCGATCCGAGCGGAGAGACAAGTTCTAGGAAGCAGTTGGGAGTAAGGAGATGCGATCGTTGGAATAAGAGTTTTATTCGCCTGGCGTTTTGGACTCTAACCTACCATAATTAGTCTCCTGCGTCCATCGCCGCTATGTAGGTATGGTGGTGGCATATCCACTGCCTCCCTCGTGACTCCATCGCCCATGTATACGACTGTTTCTGATGACGGGTTCTAGTTAAAATCTGAAACGTCAGGCGAGTAAAGCTCTTGTTCGGGCGTTCGCATACCCTTCAGTGCAGGATTTCTTTAAAGACTTGCCGTCTTATAGGGCCTCCAAGGTGGGTTGGAGGTGCTCGGAAGTCGCGTAATCCCAATCCTCTGTTGGAGTTTAACCTTAAAAATATCTTTATTAATGTTTCTTCATAGTTGCGTTGGGCACCGAGATGTGTACTCCTCGTGGTCTGTCTGCCTACAAAGGGCCTTTTTAATACATTAAAACAAGCATGCAGCACAAATACGACATTTTCCCCTTTCATATATTTAATTAAGTTGTGTTTCCTCTCTTAAAAGGCCCCAATTACCACCATTCCCGTATTACAGGGGGCCATACGCCGTAGTTCAGGTGGGAGAGTGCGTATATCCGTGTCCAAATGAGAGTCCATTTGTGCGTTACGTATTTTGCTTGGATGTTTGCAGTTTTCTCAAAAAAAACATGCCGATTTACCCTTGAAATGGTGGAATTCCGCTGTATCATTTAAGACTAGTTGCCTACGATGACCGAAAACTTTGCAAGCATGTGCATGTTTACTGTGTCGGCATGAAATTGCTCTCCCTAATCCACTGCATAACGATTTATTTAAGTGTGCTAGCTGCTGTAAGACGGTTCTATTATAACTTCCAGTGCGGGATATTCCATAAAACCTCATTAACCATGATAGTACCCTTACGGGCGCTAAGAACAATAATTTATCTATTTAAAACCAGACTTTTAGTCCTTCAGTCCACTTTTTCACTCGATCATCATGCTTCTTCATCAAGCCGAATCCCTCATAGGTCATTAAATATTTCACTGATGGGCGACCGTCAAACGTGTTTGGAATAGAACCCATTCAGCGCAGCTCATTGGGACTATTTGACCTAGAAACAGCGAATATGTCGGCTTGCGAAGGGTTCATTGTCTTAATCATTTGTTTCATTCCGACAATACGCCCTCGGTAGCCGTGGAAACCAGTAGCTACTTTGAATACCAATACCTCAAGTCTGTCTATTCTTTTATAGCAAGCATATCTTTGGAGGGTAAATGTGATGGCAGGTTTTGGACCGATGATGACAGTTCTGTTTGCAGTATGTCGACGAGGACTATACTTCTAAACGCTGCAGCAGCGACGCTAATGGTGATGAGGAGAATAGTACTAGTAATGACAATAACGAAATATCCAGTATTTTTGTCATTCCGGTTATTAGTCCAATTGCCGGAACAATAGAGAGGGAAGTGCAGTTTTCGTCTGACAATGACATATTGTTTGCGACCCAGCAACTACTGGGTTGACTTACAAGATGAAACACAAGAACGTTTATTATACTTATCCCACATGAGCGTATTGGTCGTATATAGGGTTTACGGTATTGTTGTTACCATTGCTTTCTAGGTGTCTTTTATGACAAGAAGACAATGGAAACCCCAAGAATAAACTAGTGATTATTTTTGAAGCTCGATTGATGAACTCATAACCCAGGTAAACACCGAGCATTGAGTTGTCTGTGTGATTGTTATCCTATAGTTCTACACTCGCGCTCTGGGACAATTCGACACTCGCAAACGCTATGTCCACCGTACGTCCCACAGCATGACGGACGCAGGGACCGTGATTTGCGCTTGAATTAGCGTATAGTGACAGTAGACTTGCGCTGCACCTACTAGACTCCCTCCTCCCCCATCCACCTGAGTCCGGTGGCAGAACAGAGTCAAGAAGACCGGAGGCCGGATTTGGTGCAGTCGTTGACAAGGCCAAACAGCCCGTCTGTGCGTGCACCACACGCCCGGTTCGCGCTTAAAAGGCCAGGGCCCCACAGCGACAAGATAAGGACGGCTGGGATCCCAACCGAGTGGGAGTGCCATAGAGGCCACGTTAATAAGGAGCCATTTCAGCCTGAGTCTCCATCCTGAGAGGAAGCCCGACCTAGTCCGTCAGTTGGCAGCCTTCCAGAACCAAACAACCCGTCTACGCGTGCCACACATGGCCTGCCCCCCACATAACACACGCGAGGTTTTCACACAAAGGGGGTCGATTGCTCGGGTCTAACAGGCGCTATAGGTCCATCGGGGCCACACGGAGAAGAAGCCAAAGAACCTGCTTCCCACCTGCCTATTCCGTGCTTATTGCGACAGTAATATGAGGGCAAATTTGCAAATCGTTTCTGAGTGTGTGCACTGCTTAGGGATAAGAAGTCTTACGCCACTCGTTTAATATGGGTTGAGCTGGCTTATAACTATAGTCGGTCAGTGTTTTCTTTTAGGAAGGATTGTCTGAGTGCGTACTGCGTGTGTAGTTGAATAGTAAACGGCGTGTTTCACCTGATGGGGCTCTAGAACCAGTGTTAGCAGTATTTTTTTGTGCTCACTCCACGAAAACTGACTATCATGCACTTTCTCATGCCCAGCAGTTGGATAGTAGTCAGATGGGTGGTACTTGACCGACGGGCTACAAATGCCGCCTCTTGAATGTTGTTGAGGATAACAGTGGTGGTATAAGAAGAAACTCAGGATGTATAAACGCTTCCCAGGGATGTCATGGATACCGAACCATTCTAAAAAATTGGTGCAAAAAACTGCAGAAAAAAACATGGCTTTTAAGAGGATTGGGAGTCGTCGGCAAAATGCAACCCGCCGTCGGTAATCAAATATTGATGTTTGCCCTCGCAGGTTCCTTTAGGACAACTAAATGGGTGGCTTGTAACGGCAAATTGAACTTATAAATCAGTTCTTAAAACTCGACAAATAAACAAAAAGTGCTGCGGTTAGTAAAACAAGAACCAGAATCGGTCAGCTAAAGCAGTCATCGCGTTTCATAGTGCGTGATATTTGACAGTCACCCTCTCCGTACATTGCTTTCCGAACACGTGGAAAATGTTCGACTCAAGATACAATGAACTCTCCTGTTGTTTTTATATTGTTCCTCGAATTTTTTTCCTGTTGCAGGTAAACCCAGTCAAACGACTGGCCAGTCTCCTCAAGCAGGGTGCGGTTCAGACAAATTGGTACACCTGGGATCCCGTGAACTCCATCCTTCTCCTGTCATCGGGCAATCTTAAGACGAAGTTTCATGTCATTTCTTTCCAGGTATGCAGACGAAGGAGTAAATTAGTTAATCTTATTGTTCGAAGTCGAAAATGCTTCCTGTAGGTGGTATTCTAGTCAGATAAAAGAGATTTGCTCAATGTTCTGAAGTTACTTCGGTACCACGCACCACACATCGAACTTGAGGATCTAATTTCCGTTCACGCAGCCGTAGCTCGATGGCTTACAATGATAGGTCATTTTAACTTTGGTATGGATCGCCGGCGGTATGTCTTTAGGCTCGACATTAACGTTGATGCCTACTGTTTGACATGAGCTTCGAGGCAAAGACGAAGCGCACTGGTAATCTTGAACCGTCCCATCGTTTAGTTTCAAATACAGTAAATATACTATCTCATGAAATGTTGACTGAAATTCCAAAATGTGTTTCCAATTCGAAAAAATTACCTAAGTGGGGTTGCCATATTAATCATCACGTCGCATAGTCTTTAGGTATTCCAATCACATCAGGATGCCGCCCTTCGAGAAAGCCTCTTATCAACCGCCTGCGTAAATTAAATTCTGTAAAAATGTCTACTTAAGTAGTATGCCGTTTCCCGCTGACTTTCGGTGTCTTTATAAATCCAATTATATTTTACAGAAAATCTGAACAAAATATCCTTCTTATCCACCTGGTAGGAAATTACGTCTTCTTCAAATTTAATACATGATGAAAGAGTATCTTCCAGTCATAAAAGTTTCTAGTTACGGATTTTCCAAAACCTTGAAATGTTAAATCATACACTGTCACATCAGCTAAGTTATCGCTGCTGTTTACAGAGTGGGCAACCCGGTCTACGCCCATTACAGAATTTCATTAGCCCTCTATGTCTTCTTCTTAAGAGCATATAGAAATGTATGATTTTCATTGCACTGTAGGTATACAGCTTGTAGTCTGGTAACCCAGGATTCAAGTGTAACGCTGGTTCAGGTTCAAGGGTATTCGACAACTGGGAAAGTTTTTTAAGACCGAAAGGTACTGCTTCTTCAAGTACAAAATTTCAAGAAGACGTAATTTGCCACCAAATGAGTAAAAAGAATATTTGTGCATGTCCTTCATAAAATACAATCGAATTTATAAGGGCATTGAAGACCGGGGGAAAAATGTCATGCTACATAGGCAGTCATTTTCCACGAAATATAGTTTCTGCAAATGGTCGATAAGGAGTTCTTTCGAAAGGCGACATCCTATGATGACTAGAATACCTTTGCATTATGCGACACGATAATTAGTATGACAACTCTACTTAGGTAATCTTTTCGAATTGAAAACGCACTTCAGTTTCAGTCAACATTTTATGGGATAGCGTATCTTCTGTACGTAAACTATCTTTAGCAACCGAAACTGGGCCGTTTGTTTACTGACTCCTGTAGAGGTCTTTTTTAATGAATTAGTGGGCATTCATGGTTTGTACGGAGATATCCTTGAAAATAAATCCTTTGCTCGACAATTTTTGTATATTGTACTTGAAGACAGGGTGATTCAAACAACCCAATATATAAACCACGTACATGCGTTTATTGGTAAAGTCCGTAACCAAGGGAGTATTTTTTGCCAGGGCTTTTTTAAAAATAAGTTCAATTTGAACATATACGTGCATTTCGAAGAAACTCCTTTCAATGTTAGATTATTTGTTAACAGATAGTTCCTATTTAAAATGAGTGAACAAAGTCTGATGACAATAAAAGTATTATTTCCAAATGGGCAACTGAAAATTTGTAAAGAGTGGTTGTCGGCCACTTGGATACGTATGTATAATGTCTGAGTTTTCAGGCAGCTAATAAGGCTACCTATCCTCAGAGGCCGATGTGTTCTGTACGCTGCTTGTGTGTTGCATTAAGTACTTTTGCAGAGCGTAAAGTGTTTTTCACAAGTAAGCCAACCTTATTTACTCAACACTACAGCAGAATCAGAATACATATTGTTCTAGTTCTAAAAAAGTGACTCCCAGGCCCTCAGTTATAATTCTGCCGAAATCGTGCCTACGCGCTGATTTAAAAGACTATTCTTTCTTCGCTTTTTCTCTTGTAGAATCCAGCCGTCATTTCGAAGCTGGGCAGCTTCGAAATTCAGTCTCAAGACTCTACAACTGCACTACCCCAAAAGAACTGCCTTCTTTCCAACCTGTATGATCTCTTTTTACCGCTCATTCCCTAACTGCATCTCCGTGCAGGTACGGCAAGTTATACGCCTGTATTCTTACAATGAATGCTGATGGTGGGGTAGAACTGGCATTGTACCAGTTAATGAAGTAATGCCGACCCCTTTTGCCTAACTACCCGCTCTACAGAAATGCTCCTGTTCGCAAGACAAACGTACTCATCGTTCCTGAGCAGGGACAAATTGCCGTTAATTTCGTCGATAACCTGATATTGGTCCATCACAAGCTGTCGAAGGTTAGTATGACCTTCCGCCACATAATTTTCGTAGACATCACTCGCTTACGATATTGCTGTTGAGGGCGAATTTTTAGAGGGTGTACAGAGACATTTTCCAATCCTGCCTCCTATTTCCTTGGCTGAATTCAAAATTCCATGTAAAAGTGAGTCTTCTGCACCATCTGTTCTATTTTACTTAGTCGATACTATCTACTCGTGGGCGATATAGTAGTAATTCTGTTATATTCTGCGTCCGTTTTCATTTTCTGTCTCACCAGGTATCCCCTCCCTCTCACTGGAACCCGCCGAGGAATTCAAAATGTCATTATGTATCCTTCTACTCACTCAATTTTTAACATTGAACTTTTGTCTCCAATATTTCCTCTCCTCAGTTCCAAAGATAATTTAATTTAGGACTAAATTTCCAGTACTTTTTAGCGAGCTCTTGCGTCTTCCTTGCTCCCGCTATCGCGTACCTTTTCTTAACTACTCATCTGAAGATGACTCTACCTGGATTGTGTTTCCCCCAAATGTCGTAATCGATGGAAGTTTGGGTAAGTTTCCTTTCTGTGGTATTCTCTCCTCTAACCGATGAGGGCGCGAGCATATTTTTCTCAAGAGCGTGCCCGGGTACTTTGTCGTGCTATCTCCTCGAGACTTCCGTGTAAACTCTGCTCCTGTTCATAGGGTTATTAGCACGTTTTCTCTGAACCGTCGTGAAGCCATTCTAATACTATCTGTTGGCATGAGAGAAGACAGACTAACTGATGCTTTGGTTGTATTTGTTTGTCCTAGCGTGGCATGCAAAATCGTTCTCTACTAATCCAATATTTAAATATGCTACTCTGCTCATCCGACAGTATAGAATGCTCAACAAGTAAACAACCTGCCACCGGCAGTTTAATCAGGGGTGGTCTAGATTTCTTTGCGTTCATGAACGTTCACAGACTTTATTTAGATAAATCAGCCTACCTCAGAGCACTGAATTAGACTCGCTATAACCTGGTACAATTGAGTACCAAACAGTCGACCTTACATGTACAGTAGCATACTAAAGGATAAATTTTCCGGCAATCAGCCAACAATTTGGTATTTAGTCTACTTAAGCGGTGTTGTGCGATGACGCCCTTGATCGGCTGGTAAAGGCACTAATGCTCACGTTAGTGACAGAAGTTTTTTGCCTCCATCTTGATTCCAGACAGGATAACCCTCGTTCTTAGGGGGTTTCCAGAAGTCGAGTCGATCGCTCCTATAGTAAAAGAATTATAATAACAATTTTTTATTAAAGACTCGTAAAGACGTAAACTTGCACATCCACCCCCA
>CACRXP010000003.1:3907382-3937782 GCA_902702965.1 Spirometra erinaceieuropaei
AAGAAACTCCTTTCTATGTTGGATTATTTGTTAACAGATAGTTCCTATTGAAAATGAGTGAACAAAGTCTGATGACAATAAAAGTATTATTTCCAAATGGGCAACAGAAAATTTGTAAAGAGTGGTTGTCGGCCACTTGGATGCATATGTATAATGTCTGAGTTTTCAGGCAGCTAATAAGGCTACCTATCCTCAGAGGCCGATGTGTTCTGTACGCTGCTTGTGTGTTGCATTAAGTACTTTTGCAGAGCGTAAAGCGTCGTTCACAAGTAAGCCAACCTAATTTACTCAATACTACAGCAGCATTAGAATACATATTGTTCTAGTTCTAAAAAAGTGACTCCCAGGCCCTCAGTTATAATTCTGCCGAAATCATGCCCACGCGCTGATTTAAAAGACTATTCTTTCTTCGCTTTTTCTCTTGTAGAATTCAGCCGTCATTTCGAAGCTGGGCAGCTTCGAAATTCAGTCTCAAGACTCTACAACTGCACTACCCCAAAAGAACTGCCTTCTTTCCAACCTGTATGATCTCTTTTTACCGCCCATTCCCTAACTGCATCTCCGTGCAGGTACGGCAAGTTATACGCCTGTATTCTTACAATGAATGCCGATGGTGGGGTAGAACTGGCATTGTACCAGTTAATGAAGTAATGCCGACCCCTTTTGCCTAACTACCCGCTCTACAGAAATGCTCCTGTTCGCAAGACAAACGTACTCATCGTTCCTGAACAGGGACAAATTGCCGTTAATTTCGTCGATAACCTGATATTGGTCCATCACAAGCTGTCGAAGGTTAGTATGACCTTCCGCCACATAATTTTCGTAGACATCACTCGCTTACGATATTGCTGTTGAGGGCGAATTTGTTGAGGGTGTACAGAGACATTTTCCAATCCTGCCTCCTATTTCCTTGGCTGAATTCAAAATTCCATGTAAAAGTGAGTCTTCTGCACCATCCGTTCTATTTTACTTAGTCAATACAATCTACTCGTGGGCGATATAGTAGTAATTCTGTTGTATTCTGCGTCCGTTTTCATTTTTTGTCTCACCAGGTATCCCTTCCCTCTCACTGGAACCCGCCGAGGAATTCAAAATGTCATTATGTATCCTTCTACTCACTTAATTTTTAACATTGGACTTTTGTCTCCAATATTTCCTCCCCTCAGTTCCAAAGATAATTTAATTTAGGACTAAATTTCCAGTACTTTTTAGCGAGCTCTTACGTCTTCTTTGCTCCCGCTATCGCGTACCTTTTCTTAACTACTCATCTGAAGATGACTCTACATGGATTGTGTTTCCCCCAAATGTCGTAATCGATGGAAGTTTGGGTAAGTTTCTTTTCTGTGGTATTCTCTCCTCTACCGATGAGGGCGCGAGCATATTTTTTTCAAGAGCGTGCCGGGGTACTTTGTCGTGCTATCTCCTCGAGACTTCCGTGTAAACTCTGCTCCTGTTCATAGGGTTATTAGCACGTTTTTTCTGAACCTTCGTGAAGCCATTCTAATACCATCTGTTGGCATGAGAGAAGACAGACTAACTGATGCTTTGGTTGCATTTGTTCGTCCTAGCGCGGCATGCAAAATCGTTCTCTACTAATCCAATATTTAAATATGCTACTCTGCTCATCCGACAGTACAGAATGCTCAAAAAGTAAACAAACCGCCACCGGCAGTTTAATCAGGGGTGGTCTAGATTTCTTCGCGTTCATGAACGTTCACAGACTATTTAGGTAAATCAGCCTACCTCAGAGCACTGAATTAGACTCGCTATAGCCTGGTACAATTGAGTACCAAACAGTCGACCTTACATGTACAGGAGCAAACTAAAGGATAAATTTTCCGGCAATCAGCCAACAATTTGGTATTGAGTCTACTTAAGCGGTGTTGTGCGATGACGCCCTTGATCGACTGGTAAAGGCACTAATGCTCACGTTAGTGACAGAAGTTTTTTGCCTCCATCTTGATTCCAGACAGGATAACCCTCGTTCTTAGGGGGTTTCCAGAAGTCGAGTCGATCGCTCCTATAGTAAAAGAATTATAATAATAATTTTTTATTAAAGACTCGTAAAGACGTAAACTTGCACATCCACCCCCATTTATTCCCCTGGTTTCTCTACCCAACCTTCTGTTTTGAAATTCATCTGCCCTATTTTTACAAGTTTGCCTTCATTTTAGCGCACTTTATCCCAACTCTTAGCTCAGCCGCTAGATCCCCTCCGCCTCCTGTTCTTATTTTTCTGTTTATCCGTTGGACTAGGAAGAAGTCGAGTTATTGGAATGTTTACATCCTACTGACTCGACTTTTACCCTGTCCCTCTCTCTTTTTGCTGAAAATTTTGAACATATGATTTCAATATAAAGCGCATTCCTCTCTCTCCTCTCTTTCTCTCTCGCACACACACATCTTTCACCTACTTAATTCTTCTACAAGGCTGCTTGTGGACGGTGGAACTGAACTTAGAGAACTTCGCCAAACTAATATCCGATCCGGCAAGTTCTACGTTGTTATTATTATTATTATTATTTGTTATTTGCTGATGCACCAGTGACTCCCTCCTGCCGTATTTTAATGCACTCTGCCACTCCGTTGTCATTGTCTATGAAGTACATTGAAAAATTGGGTTCGAGGCCTACAAAGCCAGATAGTGGAGGAATTCCAAATCCCTTGTCCGAATCATCTTTCGCGATCTTGTTTTGCGAGTGTGGTCTTGTTCACTGCAGTCAAAGGTCTCTGCCTTTATGCCACCTTTTTAGTCCTTGCTCATCCCTCGTCTCTCAGCGACACATGCACCTTATTGGCACCATCAATTCCCATCTATTCGCGTCCGAATGCAAATAACTGATTTTCACGAAGTATCAATAATGAAGGCCAGGGAGAATTTATTGATCATCTCCTACTTAGTTGCCGTCGTCAGCAGGCCGTGCCCAACCCGACGTCGGCAACTCCGGAGACTCACGCTCCGGTCGCGGTAGTCATTGAGCTTAACGCTCTAACAGCTGCCGCACTGACTCGCATTGTCGGTCGGTATGGGGAATGTTCAAACGGGTGGAAATAGCGCTCATTGGTCTGGACTATTTACAGAGCGGAGTACAGCTAAACTCTCGTGGCTTCGTCATCTTATTGTTCCTAAAATTGAAACACAGCGGTTTTATTGGTTGGACCCTTTGCGCAGCATCTACCACACTCACCTCCTCCCCCACCTGGACCCTGTGTCAAGACATAGTCAAGAAGACCGGAGGCGGGTAGGACGCAGGTTGATGGTACGGTCGAGCCCGTACCTTGACACTCTACTCCACGCCCCCTGGGTCACACAGCAAATGACCAGGTTTTTGACCAACAATAACAATGGAGGCGGCAGGGGGTCCCAGTGTGCGCGACGTCTGCCGGCAGCCGGGTCTGCTACCGCATCCCGAAATGTTGGCATTTGTTGTGCTGCGCAATCCGATAACGCCTGTCAGAATCCGATATGACCTACGTGTTGGTCTAGCGCATCTACCACGTGGCTTGTTCGGGGGCTCAGTCAGGCAGAGGGTTGAACACGCGCACAAGTACCGCCTGAATTAGATTCCTGTAGAATGACTACTTATTGGATTTAGGTAGCTGAAAAGAGTATTTTTGCGACGGAAAGGACTACTTGCGTAGCCCGGCGTGACATTGTTTGCTTTCGTTGGTCAGTTAGCATACGGGACCACTAGTCTGGATGCCTGCGTGAACGTTTTCATGCGACCAGATGGGTGACCAATGGAAAAACGACCAAAGACAAGGAAGTCGGTGGAAACGGTAAGATAAGACGTAAACAGAAACTCCAGGCCTCACCATTTGTGGTATAAAGCTGCTAGCTGGAGTGATGATAGGAAACAAAAGGAGGCGAATGTCTGCGACATTGGCAACGGCATAAGAGAATAGACAGCGGACGCTTTCCCGTGACCTAGTGGGTGACTGTCAGAAAACCAACGAAGGACTGTGAAGATCACTGAAACTCATCATCCGATTTTGTTGTCCATCAGCAGAAAACCGACATTACTGCGATGTCCGACCTAACAGGTACGCAAGAGGAAACTAAAAATGCATGGGCTCACAACGACGGTCTAGGCGTAATTTCCTGGATTGTATATGAATCTATGAGACCGATTTAACACAGAAGACGGAAATGTTCCCAAAAAACATCGTACATACCCCTCAACGCTGTAAACTACAGGTCCCACTGTCTACAGATTGAAGCCGTTGCTTAGATTTGGCGCCCTGAACACAGATAAAAAACGAAGAATGCTTTCCAATGACCTTGTCACTAACTAGCACGGAACCGACTGGATTGTGATGCCCATTGGAAACCTTATATGGGACGTAGGAATACACTGAACCCACCCTGCTGAGCGCCAGTCAGACGGAGAGGGTGGTGTCAGCGACAGTGGACCTCACGGATTATTACCAATGTACAGCAGCCTACCTAAATCAAATAAGTAAACATTGTTTAAATTTAATTCAGAGGCTACTTATTTTCGTGCCCCACTGGGCAGAGGCATCGGATAAAAAGCCACACCATGTTGGGATTGCTTTTAGCGATCAGATTGGGCGGCACGCTCATCCCGTTGTGTTTTTAGACTAGATCTAGAGCCTCGCAGGCAGCCGCGCAGCGACTACTATTATAAGTAGGAGAAGGGAGGCCGGAACGGCCATTTCGACTTCTTACTCTTCATCAGCCAGTCATGCCCGTCCCCAGATCTGGACACCTCTGATTCGAACCCGGCATCTTTGGTTATTTGGTCGAACGCTCTACCATTTAACCACGTGGCAGTTGTCCTGTCAGTTGCGGTTGGGAACATTATTTGTCTCCCTTGTCCTTTTGGGAACTGAAATATTGTTTTCCCGGAACAAATGTGAACAAGGCAAAGGCGGCGGAACATTTCAGGATTTAATAACGACATAAAGTTTCACGAAATCTTATTCAACTACATACGGTCATTGCGTGTGATGGTAGTTGCGGGTGCAAATACATCAGGTGCACGCAAAGGCAGTTGGCAACTCAGTCAGCTGAGTACATGTCGAATTGACTGCCAAAGGCGGAAAATATGGTACGCAGGAGTTCAGTTACGAAGCACCAGACGGTCACTTCTCATACGGTGGGCTCAATGGCTGGGATTTAAAGTTTTACCTCGGGCGACGACTGGACGTCTTCTGCGCTTTGGATAGGCCGCTGCAATGCGAAGGTGAAAGCTGGCACTGCCGCGGTAAGGATCTACAACGGAAATAAACCCTCTCTCGCCCCCTCACTCCACCCTACCCCCTCACATGGCTGACTGGTGTTCCGTGCCTTGCAGTCCCCTCACCAGCCCCACCCGCATGTCAGGCCAACAGTCTATGTTTTATATACCTATCACCTTTCATCCTTCAAGGTCGCCTCCTTATTGAACTCTTTATCTTATTAATACGCAATGACCGTGTGCAGTTGAATATGAGATCGGGAAGTTTTATGCCGTCATCAAATCCTGCATGTTTCGTCGCCTTTACTTTGTCGAGAATCTCATTATGCACATGACATTAGCCGTTGTACGGCCGCCTGCAGGACTCTAAATCTGACTGCAAAGCACAATGAGACAAGCGTGGCCTGTAATCCGGCCTGTGAACGCACTTTCAACATGGTTAATATTCCCGATCACAATCCACAGAACGATGGGTCCGTGGCTCAGTGATAGAGCGTTCGGGTCAGGGATCGAAGTTTCCGGGTTTGAATCCCAGATGTCCCAACTCTGGGGTTGGGTATGGTTGGCTGATGACTCCTAGTAATCCAGAAACGGATATCAAATTTCCTTTTTCGTTGTCTGGCATCCCATTCCGCCTATAATAGAACGACAGTACTTGCCTCGTAGGTCAGGCGACTAAGTGCATGCCGTAGTCAACCTTTATGTACGCATTAATCTACACTTTGTCAAGACACATAGAAGCATCTCCGTCCGCGATGTGAATACTGAAATTTTTACGCTAATGTTCTTGCTTCGCTTACTTTTTCTTGTCTGCTTCTTTAGGTCACTCTGGTTGATTGTCTTACCAACCGCGTTGGCGGAAAGCCCGTTCTCCTTAATTACTGCCGTACCCTAGTTAATCAGGCCGTACGGGATCTCTCCACTTCAGTGGAAGCCGACGCCCACAATAACGCACTAACGTTTAGCCGCGAAGGTTTTGTCCACCATTTGGAAACCTTTTCCCGCATATTTTCCAGGCTCGCATCCGTACAGTCTTTGGCCGCCAAAACGAAGGCAGCTGCCGCAACCAGCGATCGCGCACCGGTAAGTCGCTGTACTCTTTTGGCAAAAATGGTGTCGAACTTGTGTACTTACTGTATTTAACGAAAAGATTTTTTGCAATTTACATTTTGGACTGTCAGTCTTCCAAGTTAAGGTAAACGTCTTCATTCTCCACTTCCCTCTAAAAAAGTAGTCCATGTGTTTAGTAGTATGTCTTCCTTATTCCAACTTAAGACCTATTATTGGTAAAAAATGCTCTAACATGAGAGTGGACATGGGCGATGCTGTTATGCTGTGGAATGCAGCCCCCATCTTTGTCCGTAACATTTTTTGATTATTGATTACTGATCGCTAGGCGACAACCTACAAGGGCTTCAGGTCCGGAGCTTCAAGGCCTAACGAAATCGCCCCGCATTCCATCGTGTAGTTAGGATAGATCGATGAACGCCACTTTTCTGTGCTATTCCATATTCTCGATCGCAGATGCCACGGAGCGAGCGCAGTAGAGCAATTGACAAGAATGTTTTCAGCCAAACTCACGATGACCCACTGAACTCGTGCATGGACCTCTGGTGGGCCAGCATCAGAGGTTGGGGTGCCATTGGCTGATGTTGACATATGAAATTGTCGTTTCAGTACTCTTTTCTTTATGGGCAACACTTCTAAGTTATTGGGTACTTTCTTTTATATAAATAGCATTAAAATGCTATTCTCACGTGTCATTTTAAAGGAAGAAGAGGCGTTCACCGGGAGAGGTCTGTTAGAGCTCTGACGTTTCGAGTAGTTATTTCACCTACTCATCTTGAGAGACTAACAAATCATACGCACAGCCCACCAATGCTGCCCGTGTGGCTGCATCTGACCCGCATTCCGTCTTGACCTCCATCGCTTCCCCCCCTCGTTGACCGCGGAGATGACTGGCGGACCCGATTGTTCAGCTCTGTGGTTGTTCCCTGTCAAGAAGGTTCGTTAAACGAGAAAGGGTGGAGGCAAATTAATGTGGCGATTGACAGGGCAGTCGGTGAACATCCAGACTTCTTGCACCTGCCTTGCTGCATGATTATCGCTTCGGCCCACGATTTCAACGGCGTCGAAGTTGGAGATGCGTCCTATTCGAACGGCATGGGTTGCTACCTCCGACTTTGAATCCAGCCGTCGCACGGTCAAATTATGCTCGTACATTCGCGTTTGCAGCCGTCGGCCACCTCCCCCAGCGTAGTTGCACATACCACGGCTGCGCTGAAATCGGTAGATAACGACCGACATCTCCTGCTTAGGGATAGGGTCTTTTGGTCGCATCACTTGCCAGCGGATTGTTGAGTCAGGTCTGTAAGCAACCCCTGTTCGGAGTAGCGCGAGGTATCTAACCACCACAGCCGCCAAACCGGACTAGATGAAGCTCCACCGAGAACTCTCCCAAGTCAATGACCTTCCGCAAGCAATCGTTGACCGCAGCCGAATGCAACAAAGAAAGCGGAATGAAGAGTATAGTCAGCCAAAATCGTGATGAAGCATTCCGTACACGAAGGGGCCTCCGAAGTCGTGGTTGGATAACTCGCGCCACTCCGAATAGAGGTTGCTTGCAGGCCTGACTCAACAATCCGCTGACAAATGATGCAGCGCCGTTGAAATCGTGGGCCGAAGCGATAATCATGCAGCAAGGCAGGTGCAAGAAGTCGGGATGTTCACCGACTGCCCTGTCAATCGCCACATTAATTTGCCTCCATCCTTTCTGGTTTAACAAACCTTCTTGACAGGGAATAATCACAGATCGGAACAGTCGGATCCGCCAGTCATCTCCGCGGTCAACGAGGACGGGGACAATGCAGGTCAAGGCGGAATGTGGGCCAGATGTAGCCACACAGGCAGCATTGGCGGGCTGTGCGTGTGACTTGTTAGTCTCTCAAGATGAGTAGGTGAAATAACTACTCGAAACGTCAGACCTCTAATAGACCTCTCCTGGTAAACGCCTTTTCTTCTTTTGACTTTCATTTCTGAATAGGGGCTAGTACTCGCGTAATATGTACTGGATTCGGTGAAACCGGAGGCTAATTGATATCGACCGGTCGTTTGTTCTTCCTTCTCACTCGCACAAAATGGGTTTGGATAACAGCGATCTTGCTCGTTTGCCTCACAAAATTCGACCATTCATTCCAAGTTGCAAGGCGTATCCAGTTCACTTTCCTGGTACATCTGCCGGATGTCTGCACCAGACCGTTAATCACACAGCTACATCAGTCCTTCAGTGGAAACGCGAAAGGCTACACCTGAAAAAACATGTCCAAGGTTTTCCATTTTATGCTGTTAGGAAAAAATTTTTTATACATGCGTAGACTTTTTCCTTCCGCAGGAGAACCATCCAGAAGCAATTGGTCAGCCGTATCTGCGACCCTTTGTGTGCACTCTGGCCGACGTGAATGACTCGATCTTCTCCATCCTTGCGGTCTCTGACGTGAGTAGGCAGTTGCCAAACATGAAGTTACAGATCTCTTGCTGTCAAAGTGCAGAGCAGAGAGGGACTTATATATTATCAGTTTTGAACACTATCATGCCCACTTTATAATAGTTTCTAGATATGTTCGTCATTCGCTTACGAAAGCACGTTTATGGGGAACCTTTGGGCAATCTGGTGTTCGAGAGTAATTTTCACGCCCTAACTCAGAGCTTTCTGCGCCGGTCCTATTTATGTTTTCATCCACCGAAGTTCGCAACGCGTAGTGTTTCCCGCGTCGCATAACTTTTCTACCTTTTGCACAATATCCCTAAAAACGCTTACTTATGTACAGTAGATGTGCCATCTCATGAAATGTTAACCAAAATTCAGAAATTTGTTTTTTGTTAAAAAAATAATTAGTTAATTATCTACTTGCCCGTATCTTTTAATTCCTTACTTCAATAGCCATATAAATGTACAGGCCTGAAGAGAATTTATCGAAAGCAGGCGTATGCTCGCCAAATTACCTTTTGAATTTTACAATGGGAATTTTCGCAACTCTAAAAAATATTATTTGATTAAGATTTTGGTACTGATTATTGTGCAGCATAATTTTAAGATATTTCGGGCACGCCAGGGTTCCGGCTTTTAAACGAGCTTCTTTTCTCCCGTCTACAATAACTATACTCTAAAAAATGGCCATTCCAGTAGTACGAATTTTTCCCATTTGTTTTTGATGCTCGTACAAATTCAGTTGTTTTTTATAGAAAAGGCGCAGCAAAATACTCTTTCCTGCACTAATTAGGTATCAAATTACCTCTTCTTCGAACTTTGTCCTCAAAGAAAGGGTATTTTTAGGTTTTAAAGTTTCTAATTATGAGATTTTTTAAGGCCGTCAAATATCCATTCATAAAGCATCGCATCAGCATGTTCATTAATGTTACTTGCAAAGAATACAACCTGGTCCAAATCCATTACCCAATCTTCTGAGTGCTATATGATCTCTTCGTAACAACATACAGATGTATGTGATATTCCTTTGACGGAATGTATACAACATGTAGTTTGCAAACTCTGAATGCAAGTGTAACATCAGGTCGAGTTCGAAATTATTCGGGAATTAAAAAGAGGTTTAAAAATCGAGGGATACTCTTTCTTCAAGTAAAAAATTTTAAGAAGTCGTACTTTACTTCCAAATGCGTAGACGATAGAATATTTTTGTGCACATTTTCCATGGAATATAGTTGAATTTATGAGGATATCGATGATTGGTGGGGGAAAAATTCATACTACCGAGTATGGCTTTGGCAGACGGCCGAAGAGAAGCTCACTGGAAAGCCGGCGTCCTGGTATGACTGAACTATCGTGTAGCTGTGCTGCAAGATAATTGCTATTCCAACCTTACTTAAGTAATCTTTTCAAATCGTAAACTCGTTTCCGAATGTCTGTTAACATTTCATAGCCTGACCCGAACAAGTTCTATATAATTTTTCCTCGGACAGCATAATTCGGATTTCGTATGCACTGACTGAGGACACTCGTTAACTAAAGGAAGTGCGCCGTCATCTTTTGTTCACAACCATTACAGATTTTATTATTCTGAATTACCTAGGCTGTGTAGGCCACGTCATCCGCGTGTTAGGACGGATCATTCAGAGGATTCCCTGGCTACGAGTGTCCAGTATTATGCCTACTCCATTCAATGAGGGTGGGAAAATGTGATGAAATGTCGCCTTATTGGTGATTTTGAGCTTCCGCACCTTCATCTCCTAGTACTTCGTTCTTCAACATTACTTTGGAAGATTAAGTTAGTTTATAACAGAGTTAGATGTTCTAAAAATTGTTTTGTTCACTTGTAGAAACCCTCGATTCAGCGTCTCCTCTCACAGCTTGTTTTGGACTACATGCGAGCCCTGAAGGAGCACTTGCTGCCCGTAGACGTTAGTTAACATTTTTCATTGTCAAGTGTAAAGCCTATGAGATGTTGGGTTCTGAAGGTTCACAGTACCGAAAACTATTTCTCCTAAAAAAACTCCTCAAAGCAGGACTCTTGGCCTTTAGGATGACTTTTGGTGACGCGCCCATTTGTCCATTGCAGGCGATAAGAACCAGTACTCTCTCTGAGGGACGAACTTTTGAAGCATCTGCCTCGCTCTCACAAGCGACTGTGATCACAACTAATCAGTGCTTTGCGCGTTCATTAGAATACAGTGGGGGAGACTTGTACAAGCATGTGCCCCATGTACTTTGCCCACACAACTCCTGGTGACAAAACGAGGCCGAGTCGGCCGAATATGAATGTAGACGCGGTGGTTGACGTGGTGGTATTGGTGAGGGAGAAAAAGGATGGAGGCTTTTTAATTAGTGAACGGATCAGAATCCTAGATACCATTGGCTGACGCTCAAAAGCCACACGACTACGAATATTTACGCCGTTATGCTATTAAGGTTTCATGTAGTAAGATCAGAGCTATGCCGACCATGGTTCGACCGTTGCGAGAGACGACGCCCTCCGTGTGCCTCGCGCAGTGGTCGTAAGACGGTGACGTGAATGTGAAGTAGTCTGTAGCGAGGCATGCTTGCACAACACCCACCGGACTCCCTCCTCCCAAACCCATGAGCCTTTGGTGCAAGACAACCGGGTGCGGTCTGGGGCGCAGTGACTGACAAATCTAAGCAGCCCGCCTGCGCGTGCCACATGGCCTGGTTCTCACAGCATGTACCAGGCTTTCACGAAGAGGGGCGACTCGAATGTCACATCTTTTAGGGTGTCGTAAATGCCGCGCTAAGAAGGAGCCACTAAGTCTGTCTCATAGTAGTAAGAAGAACCAAGTTACCCCGTCTGTTGGCAGCCTTCCAAGCCACGACATGATAGATTCAAGCGCGTTGATGAGCCCTCAGGATGGAATCCCAAGTGTCCACCTCTCTCCCTCTCTCTCTCTTTTCTTTCCCGGTAGTTGTGGACCGGCATCGACTACGCAGCCTGATTAACGCGTGCCGTTTTGGTTCAGCGCAGCCCGTTGAGGTGGCTAAGTCAGGGATACAAAGGTTCATTGTCGCGCAATTCGTTGCTATTGTTCGCCAGGCGGCCTTTTCAGGACGCTTGGTTGTACTGTTCTTTTCTAGGTAGACGCCACAAGCAAGTTAATCCGAGTACTTGAATGTAATCTTTCTGTTATTTCGTATACATTTTCTAAATTAACTGCGCTTTACGAGCACTTTTAGTCCGTTTCTTTATGTCGGTTTGCAGAGGCTGAGTCGGCGCAAAAGATGCTGGCGTCATCATCTGCATTTTGCGAAGTCTGCATTTTGTTCGAATAGTTGTGCCCACCAGTCTTAACCCGGAACCATCGAGGTCTTGAGATTGTACCTGACTCAAGGACTTTTATGTTTAACTTCCTTTTTGGGACTTGCTTCTACCGCCCCTAGCTGCTTTGTCCAGTTAACTTGTTTCGGGTAACCAAATCCCATTTATGCCCTAGCCCTTTTGTTTGGCAGATTTTCAGTTTGGACAACCCGCGCTTTCGTTTGATCACGCCCCCCTCACGTCCTTCAAAAGCGTAAACAATCCTATTCTTTAATAGAAGCGAAGAGACGAGTCCCAATGAGTAGTTTTGAAGAGGGAGACACGATCGCTGAGACAAGAATTTTATTAGCCTGACGTTTCGGATTCCATTATGACGGGTTCGAGCAGGAATACGAAACGTCAGGCTAATAAAGCTCTTGTCCTAGCGCTCGTGTCTCTTTCTTCAATCCTATTCTCTGTTTCACTCCGATCCAAGCGTATATATGTAGATATGATTTCGAAACTACTTTCTTTCTTATCTATCAAACTCTTAAGGAGAAAATGTATGTTGTTGTCCTTGTTGTTGCCGTTTCTGCGCATTAACGCGGTTTTGCCGGTCCTGTCTTCAAACATTTCCAGTTCTGACGAGCATTGCGTGCATTTTACCTCTTTTTGCATCTCTAGACCATGTTGAACGAACTCCTGGCCTCCAGTATAATCAGAGCCGGTGACTTCTGTCGGCTTGTGCACTGTGTTCAATCGCACACTCTGACGGACTCGACACAGATCGTAAGCCGCATTTTACCTACAGTTTACGACCTCGTATGCGGATTCATTTATTTCTCTCTTACATCGTCTTTTACACCAGACGGAATGTCGAACGGCTGGGAGAGATCATTGTGGATCGTAATTCACGCAGTGGTGTAGCGATGGTAAGCCGTGATTATTTCGACGAGTTTTGTCGGCGTACTACTAACCACCACAAGGACTCCTGATAGACGAAATTGAACTCCTAATGGCGAAGTCAACAAAGCAGATGATCGTCGCTTGCTGGGGTAATCCGGCTTTGTTTGGTTTCCTCCTCGGGTCACACAACCTGTGAGATCGTTTGAGAATGGCAACAACATCCATCAGGCTTGTGCCGCGGTAGTTCTCCCGCTTTGTCTTATTTCGCCTCTTGAAGATAGGTACAAAGATGCCCGAGCCCCACTAATTAGAAATTAGCTCACCTCCTCACGCTTGTTCAATTAATCCAGGGCGCCAAAATATCGGCACAGGACTTGTAGATTTCAGTGGGAATACCGTCCTCTCCGGGGGCCTTGTAGGGCAGCCTCCGTAGTCCATAGACTGAAGAGAGAATTCTGCTGTAGGTGGACATCTCACCCAAGTTAAGAAGGGGCTCCAGGTTGGCTCGGTTGCCAGCACTAGTCAGTTTGACCTTCGCTAACGACGATGTCCACTGTGTACCCCACAACATGAGGAACGCGGGGGCGATGACTTGAGCGTGAATTAGTTTATATTGATAAGCGGCTTGCGCCGCATCTGCCGCACTCTATCCTACTCCTACTCCTCCCTCATCTGGATCCAGTGCCGAGACAGAGTCAGAACGACCGAATTTAAAACCACTTCAGGTTGTTAATATTGAATAATAGGCACTTAAATGTCGTGGGTAGGGAATGCTCAGAGTTGACCACACTCTTTCTTCCCTCTCCCAGACGCCAGTCTACTGTCCGAGCCGGTCAGCCATCTTGTGCGGTGATTGGGCACAAGTGGCTGACAGAGCTCAATACTCCGTATACGCCCGCCATACACAACCTGACCCGCCGTACAACACCAGGTTTCCGCACTAAGCGTGGGAGACTCGGATGTCACATTCATAAGAGTCCCGTAAGGGCCTAGTTAATGAGGGGTCACTGAGCCTGGCTCACAGTCCGTCAGCCAGCGTCAAAACCACCAATCACATCGTGCGCAGTCACTAACTGCGTGTCTACCAGTTATTTGGAGAATAAACTGGCGAAGTTTCCGAGTGTCACTGGCGTTTGAGGCCTGCTTCATCGAATTTGCCCTCTTAGGCCAACAATGTTTGCGGTCATGTAGCCGAATTTGCCGTCATTCCAGAGCCGAGTCGTCGTTGCGGGGCCGAACGCGAGCCGTCTAGACAGATAACCGTAAGGTTCTTTAGTCGATCCGATCGTTGCGGCGTCGATCAGATACCTAGCGGGCCGAGGACTTCAGTGACGATCCTTTGCTACTGACTTATCTTTCGGTTGGAGTCGTAAGCCGAGACCGGATTCCTGTGCTCAGGACTTCGGCTTTACATGACCGTCGTAGTTTTTTTGTATGATCCAGACGCCTCGGATGTGGCAATTTGGATGCGGATGGGAGGTGAACTTTGACTCGCCTGCAAATGAGGACATGATCTGGTCCATAGGTGTCGCCAATTTTGGTGCCGCGCATCGGTCTGCTATCCTGAGGCCAGCTGCGGAACGCTGAACCGACCAGAATGTAGTTGGTCCGAATGGACGTACGGCCACTGTTTAAATACCGGGTTAGTCGATGCTTGTGGCGGAGCCGTACCATGTTTTGGTTCCAAGCAGTCGATTTTGTTCACAAAAATTTGGCATTCCCCCGCCATCGTTATGTCAAAACCCAAATTAAAAGAGGCTGATGAGGGGTTCGTGAAGAGACGCCAAGTCCGTTCCGGCCATTCCAGTCTCTCTCAACAAACCGAGGAGCACGGCAAGAGAGTCCTTTTCCTTACTCTTGGAGCTTGAGTGGTAGATTTATTTAGCGTACTGGTCTGGAACATGTTGATGCGCGCACGGGGACGACGGAAGGGTTCTTAAAGTGACGCCTCAGTCGTACGTTAACTTACTGGTCATTGGCTGGTTCGCCCGCAAGTTGTGCATGGTTCGCTTCTCGTGAGAGGACCATCTTGATTTCCCTAGCGCTGAGGTCGTTTTGTTCGGACAGTGTGTAGTCAGACTTTGGGTAGCATGTTCCAGGAAAGTCCGCACCTCCCAGACTGCAAAACCAGATGTGCGTTCTCTTTTATGTAGCCTAGCTCGCACGCTATTCGCCCACATCGCTGGATCAGACTGACGGTGTATGACTGTTCCCACGGACGCTGTAGCACGAACCATAATACTGGAATTGGGCATTTGAGTCAGATTGCATGGAGAGTTTGAGTGCAGGCGTTATCTCAGGAGGCGAACGGCAAGACAGCGTAGTGTGCAAACCTATTTACTGCACCTCATGGTTACGATGTCGAAGTGCGTCCTCAGTCTTTGCGACATGTTTTGAGGCAGTCGGTGTGCGACACCTCAGACCTCCACGCCCTGGTAGCATTTCCGCTGTTGTTCCGCGCCTGATTATTCGCCAGCCCCGAGACCTCGTTTAGTTCGCGGCTAACCTTTGCTGAAGGCCGTTCTACCACCCATCATCTGTGGACTCGCTAAGTAGCCAGCAGTTAGGCTGGTGCAGAATCCGTCTGCCCAGAAAGCATAAATGAAAACGAAACAAAAGAACGAGGAAATGACAATGTTTAAACGCCTTTGACTGGTCCTTTCTTTAGCCCCCTCCTTCCTGGGATCGCAGGCTACGGCCATGCCTCCTAGGCAATAATTAAAACAGTCGTCAGACGCGAACCCTTTCACTCGTGGTCTTAGGAGCTGGTTGGAGAGCCACATTATAACCTGTAGGCTTCGACCTTCGGAACCTTGCTCTTGTCCATCCATTGCTCAACTGTCCATTTACCCTTGCTCTTTTAGGTTTTCCAGCTGCTGGCCTTAGAATCAGCCTTTCCTCCTGCCGGCCGATTGGCTCTGGATATGCTTCAGGTAGATTGTACTGCCACGTCTCCTTATATTATCTTTAAGCTTCTGCGCCTGCATACATGAATATTGACAGCAGTTGACTCGTTTGCCTGATAATGTCGCAAATCGAGTAATGTATCTGGTTGATGAATATGGAGGCAATTGACTGACAGGTGCCTTTGGCAGATTTGCATAACTCGTCTCACCCAATGGGACTACATTCACGACTCCCGGTCTGAACCTCATAACTTGGCAGGTTAGAGCGTTGGGTGTACGGACATTTCGCAACTGACGTCGTGAGTTCGAACCCCACCGAGGCTGCCGAGTTTTTAACAAGTGAGTCAGAGGAATTTCCTGACAAGCCATATCAGGTCCTTGCATGAACGGCTATATGTACGCAGTATACTGTACCGTACTTGGACTGGTTTTATTGGTCGTCCTATGCAACGACGCTCTGCACACTTCAGTTCGCTGTTTCCACTGGTTGGGTAGTTTAGTCTGTTGCCGTTCGCAATTTACAATACGACCTCAAAGCCTACATCTCCACAGAAGGCATTAGGTCTGCGAGCATGAAACAGTGTCACCACTGCCCGTCGGCTTAACACGCGAGAGCATTAAACCCTTCATCCCTTTTCTAATATCGCCACGAGCAAAGCGATACAAAACCACATTGAAGATTTACCTTAAGTGTATTCAGCTTGACCAGGAAACCTGCGAAACACTTGCACAAGCCCACCAGGCATGACGAACGGCCGTGAAAACTGCAGCAGTAATCGTCAAAGCGAACTAAATAGTGGGAAGCAAGGAGAAGCGACTCGCAGGTCAAACCGGAACGCCGCGGGCCAGCGTCTTTCATTTCTGACCTTTTTCAGCTTAGACAAGTGTTTAGCTGGTTTTTGTACCGCTGCGTTACGCAGCTGTGGGGAGTTGGGTCCTCGGTGGATCCCTCGACGTTCCCTGTGCCTAAGCGTTTTAATTCCTTCAGAAAGTAAGGTACCAGCTGCAAGTAAGTTTTTCGGGAAAACCCCTTCGGGTAAGTGAGTCCGTATTAATATGGCTGTTGACTGATCGTAAACATTGCTCTGTTATTCCACTGCGATTGATAGATTGCAGTTCAAATCCTATATCGGAGCCGCACTGGGTAAGATACACTTACAGCCACCTCCCCCCGTCCCCCCACTGATCCTGGGTTAGGGCTGGACTCAGCGTTTCTAGCCTTACTTTAATCTTTACTTCACCTTACAGTCGACACCCAGTTATACGTCTGCCTGGTGTCAAATTTTGCCAATTTTGTAAGTCGAAAGGATTAGTTAGGTGCACTCGGGACATGAAGCTGTTGGCAACATCGTATATCACCCATAAAATGGCCGTAGTGCTTTTCGGAAGATGTGACCGCTAGAACAAGAAGTTTTTTGGTCAGACGTTTCGGATTCTCACTCGAACCTATCATCAACCACAAACGCAGTTGCGTAGGGGTACCATGCTGGCGTATTGAGACCCATTGCACTGAACCCGAAGACAAGATTGCTGAATTGCAATATCTCCGGCGGGTATTCATTGCTACATCGACTGGTGCGTGCATAAACGAGACGAGAAACCCAATATGATAGGGCCCAAGTTCTGGCGAACGTTTCAATACGCGAAAAACGTCCCAGGGGCCGTCAGTCACCTTCTCATCACTTAGAGTTGAGGTCGCACGCAAACCAAAGACAACTATCGGGCGCCAAGTACTGAGGCTGAAAGACCCACTGCCACGAAAGGAAGCGTCTGAAGTCAATTACCGGATCTGGTGAAGTTGCGGACAAAACAGCTACGTCAGAGGCACTGGGAGATTGCTCCAGACGCGAATGACCGAACATACAGCAGATCACAGCACAAAGCCTTATTCTTCCTCAGTCTATATCTTGTGCAAATGCTTTAATTCACTTGTTACTTGCCCAAGTGCCTCACTTCCTTCACTAGTTTTTTCTGCTTTTCGACTAGTTAGGGCGATTTTTGCCGTAGTAGTATATCTGCAGTTTCATATTTCAGTTTGTTTGGATCTCGACGCAGTTCAGATCCAACTTATTACACACCGATTATATCACTGGATTTCGACTCCCCTCGAAATCCAAATTTGAATGTTGTTTGGCTGGTTTGTACTGCCAGCTAAGCCAAAGTGGTCATCCTAATTTCCCTACCTTTGCCTCTATCAGTCCAAGGCATGCGTCCTATAACTTTATCTTTCGAGATTGACGGTGCCATGTCTAATTTGGCATGGAAGACTGAACATCCTGACATATATTTCGAATCTGATAAGATTACTCGCAAAAAGTACCCAGTAAGTTGTCCGCGAGGTAGCTTATACTTGGACAGTTTCGAAGAAAACAGCATGTATTTTACTTGCCCGCGAACTTTCGTACCTTCGGGTTTCCCTAGATCCAACATAGGAAGCCTGCACGACTCCCAAAATTCTCTTCTAGGGAAACCTTTTACCACTTGTGAGCACCAAAGTAAGACTTAAATACTCGCACATAGAATTAGCTTCTTATTTGCACGTCCTTGTTGACAATGCCCGTCTTCAGATTGTGGTTTCGATTATGAATTAAGTGCCCTGATAGTCGGTTTTGCGGTGTAAGTGGAGGTTTCCCGTGCGTCCTATCCTAGCCTTACGCGTGCGTTGACAGTGCGAGCTGGTTCGACTGTTGTTTTTGTTTTGTAGAAAATTATCGCTGTAGGTAGTTGGAGTCTAGGAGTACTGAAGCAGATGGGACAGGTCTAATATGGGAGATGTGACGGACGACGAAACGATGTAAGTGGTTGCTAGCGTAGACATGGGTTTCGCGGATGCTGCATCGGGTACTCCATCTGTTGCAGAAAAAGCCAACTGACCTTGGGCAGACTAGGCTCGCCACTAGCTGAACCCTGCACAACCCGATAATGGCCGATTGAAACATTTCACCGCCCTGAAGAAAACGACTGCTCTCCGTCCCCACTATGACTACTGCTGTTGCCTTGTTCCCACAAACGCGTGCATGCTCGCGGCTGCTGTCCCCGTTCGCGCGCGTGCACAGCTCAACCCCGGACGGCAGCGTTTACGCGCGCGCTTCTGCCCACTGGTTTTAATGCTTCTTCCCGCACGGCCAAGCTGGTTGACGCGTCGCGCGCATGGCTCCTCTAGCATCGACCGCTTCTGCCGCCTGTGTGGTGGAAAACGGTGTGAAGTCACAGCCTTCGTCCGAAGCTAACCAACAAACGCAGAGGTTGGTGGCGATGGCTGCTACCGCCAATGCTGCAGCTCCAGCGCTCACTGTCGCCTCTCTCGACCCCGTGTCTGGACAGCCACCGTCGAGGCCAGAAATTGCGGACGCTGCTCCAACCCCCCCCCTTTCCCCACCACTTTCATTTGTGTCCCAGTCAGTGTCTACGTTATTCTTTTTCACCTTCCTCTAATAAATTGAAAGACTACGGGTAAGGTGCTTCATTGAACTCTGCTGCATCTGCGAAATGTCTCTGTGATGGGCACCGACCAACCAGCGCGTGCCTTGAGTCAGCCTGCGCTGAATACGCCTATCCTGACAAGTCGCAGTGGAGAATTGGGCTTTCAGAGCGTTTTATTACGGGATCCCCTATCGATTATAACCAGGGGACGATCAGTGGTCAATCCCATTGGCGTATGGTTCAACGCTCAGGCTTATCATGGAATGGCTCCCAAGCACATTAAAAAACTTTTCAGAATGTGTCTTGCTTTGTTCTTATTTTTTTGAAAAAAATTCCTCCAGTTGCTCTTGCGAAGCAAGTGTACTTACTGCTTTGTGAGCAATTTACTTCTTTAGAATGTCTTTCGATGCTGTAAATTGGGGTATCCCTGCGGTTACTGAGCATATCAATTGTGCAGTTTCTTTAAAATCGTCTTCACTTCGACTGAAGGATCCCATTAGTGTCCTGACCCAGCCGACACTATTTTATCAGGTAGGCTTAGCTGCACGATTGTTTTTTTCAGCTACGTACTATTTCTGCTTTAAACGCATGAGTTGGATCATTGCCTCCGGAGGTTAGCAATCATCCCTTAGCCTTCAAAATGCCCGATTCCCCCGCTCGACTCTCGATGATATCGCGCATTCCTTACACCAGTTTAGACACAAGTGACTACCGAATTATGTCCAAATACCTGCCTTGACGATACGCTTTTAAAAAGGGCTTTAGGATGCCAAGTCCTTACTGTTCTCTTCTATTGTATCGTATTGTTGTAGCAGAACTCACATACTTGTAAACGGAAAAGGGTACTAACAACGATTAGGAGGATTGCTAATTTACTGATGTCCGAAAGCTTGTTAGATAGAAGTTGGTGTCAAAAAACCGCTTGATATAATTGCGCATATTCTCTAAAGAGCTTCTTCTATCTAACGTCTGTTTTAGCGAATGGGTACTGCAAACGAAGCGATACTCGAGATACTTCTCACCAAAGGAGACCCAATCACTGCTTTACGGTAAGCTTAGCATCCATTAATGATGTCTGTCGTAAGTTTTTGTTCAGGTGGGGATTCATGTGACCCCACAGATGGTAGTGCTGTAGTGTTAGACCTAAAACCGAGCCTACACTTTATGCTGATAGGACCGTTGTGGTCGACTTCGGTACTTGTCACTTGATCGACCATTTGTAGGATACTCGTCGGTAGGGACACAATATCTAGTCAACCACTCCACCCATTTTAATCACCAGTCATCTTGCCACTGGAACGCGATGCAAGTAAGGGAGAGAGCGACAGACCGATGCGTTCGAAATATTTCTCACTACAATCCGGCTTGTGGGTAAATCATCTCTCCAGGAATGATGGTTCATGTTAAATGTGATTGACAAACTCGCAGATGAACCTTTCTTGTAATCATTACTACCCCAGCGTGCTTATCCTTATCAGAGAAATTGGTACTTCTGAAAACATCGAGACAAAAGGAATCTTCCGAAGATAATGCTTGTGCGTTAGCTCAGCCGTGGGCTGTCCGGCACATCCAAAGATGGCGGATGGTAAAACGGCCACCGGCAGAGGCCAGCTGGAAGATATTCGGGCTCTGGGGTCTCGCAGGCAGACCATCACTGAACATTCAACGATCGAAAATGCCTCCAGCCCTGTATAGGCCTCGATCTAGCAAATTGGTTGCCGCACAACACATCACACCCTCGCTCACCTCCGTACCGGCGTTTTGTCCCACTCCAGACTATTCAGTGTCGTGCGACATCTCTCTGAGGGAGAAGTTCCTGGCGATCAAGCTCTGTTATTTTGACAGGCGGTCGGAGCTTGTTCTGAGAGTGAGACTGGGCACAGTGGCTAACGTGACGGGAAGTCAAGAGGTCACACGCCACACATAGGCTCGGATCCCACAGAAGTGCGAGGCACCTTAAGGGCTAGAGTAGCAGTGAGTGCTACTATAGTTTATCCCTTACTTCAGGGGCAAGCCCAGTTATGCGGTCGGCTGGCGTCCTTCCCAGCCAAAACTGACATCGCGTCGTACTGGCTTAAGTGTGAAAGATTTTGACGGAATAGCATTGCCGACGAAGGCGTTGTCAGCCAGCCATACCCAACCCTGAGGTGTGTAACACCTGGGCCTCTATTCCGCGACTTGTTGGTTAGAAGTCCAACGCCTCTTACTACTGAGCCACGGGCTCTTTGTTCTGTCGGTTGCAACCGGGTAGATACAATGATAGAGGGTCCCTCACCGATCGCGCTACAGAACTCACTCGTCCCGTTGGGCCTTAGGGCTCTCTCTCTCTAGCCCCAACGACTAACAAGCCAGAAATGGCCATCCCAGTCTCCCTCGTCTTTGCCGGCAATGCTATTCTGCCTATACGAATGTCTGCTATCTGTCTGAAGTCCGAATCTCCGACTCAAGTGCTCGGGAAATCAAGGTCCCGGAGGCCAAATCCCAACCCACCCCATACCACAGGGGCCCATGCGGCTCTTCCGGTAGATATCATATGACGATCGTCCTCTCACGAGAAGCGAACCATGCACAACTTGCGTGTGAACCAGCCAATGACCAGTTATTTAACGTACGACTGAGGCGTCACTTTAAGAACCCTTCTGTCGTCCCCAAGCGCGCGTCAACATGTTCCAGACCAGTACGCTAAATAAACCTACCACTCAAGCTCCAAGAGTAAGGAAAAGGACTCACTTGCCGTGCTCTTCTGTCAGTTGGCAGAGACTGGAATGGCCGGAACCGACTTGGCGTCTCTTCAGGAACCCCTTATCTCGCGCAAAAAGGAAATTAACTACTACTCAAGCTCCAAGAGTTAGCTAAAGGACGTTCTTTCCGCGACCATCCGTGAAGCCGCAAACAAACCTGGAGCGAGCTGACTAATTATAAATGCCTTCGCAAACAAAAGATAAAAACTCGAACGTCCTTATTCCCAATGATTGGCGAATACTCGCGCAAAAAGAAAATTGACCAAAATAATAATTGTTCACGGAGTGGACTTTTATACGTCCCTAGGAATCGAATGGGACGCCTGCAAGAGTCCTCCATGACCATATAGCATCCACACTCCTGCCTCGCTATCAGTCTTATGCGTTTCGCATACTAAAATTGCCTGGAAATGTTTTCAACTTTGCGGTTTTCATGCGGACCTTTTTTGTTTAAAAAAAGTTTCCAAGGCCTTCTGTCATTTATTCCACATGCACTGACTGGTTGAAAGTACTGCACTAACTTTAATTAGACGCCTTCGATACGATTAGCTTTTGATAGCTATTGTTGCTTGCCAGCCACTATCATAGCCCTCTTAACAGGCTTCAAAGAGAGCTTTTGGACGACTATAGCCTATTCCCCCCTATCTCATCTATCTGAGCGCCGTTTGTCCCAACCGTGGCTAATGCGTTTATTCGGAACTTCACTTTGACTTTCAGTCTCCGATCTACGCACGCGATACAGAAAGCACCTGCTAGCAGGTGTTTTGTCTTTTTCTTGTTCCCCATCTTGGCATAACACGTATAACTTCCCCGTCCAGGTTCTGCCAGAGCCGTCCCGACCTCTTCGCCCTAGCAGACACTCCTCGTAAACTCCTTGACGCCGCCAAACAATCTTCCAATCCACTCGTCTTCTATTCAGTCTTTCGCTTTTTCGAGTTGGCCGCTCAACGACAATCTTCCTACGCCTGTTCTTTGCATGGTAAGCGGACTCATTCTGCTTCTGCGTCTATCGTGCTGTCAATTTTGAATTCTCTTTTGCACGAGGGTGTAAATATGCAGAGTTCAGCATGTCCTTTCAGGCGTCTGTCCTGGTATTCCAAAAATCAATTTCCATGCACCGCTTGTCTCTGGAGTTTTGTTTGTCGCTGTACTAGCATGTACATATGTTTTGACTTACACTTACTGTTCACTTTTTTCGCATGCATGAAATCAAATATGCGCCGCGGAACATTGTAGGAGCAACTCGGCTCTCCAGCCACGGGATTACTGGGCTCTGCGGTCCCTGTAAATGTCGCTGGGCCGAGTTGCAGCTTTTTGATCAACCTCTCACAATGTCCTTCTAGCAAGTAGCCTGATGAAAGTCCGTTTTACCTGCCTGCCCTTATTGCATCTCGTCTGATTGCTCCACTGTCCCGTATCCTGTGATCAAAACGTTCCTCTGCAACAATTACAAAACCGAAAGGCTCAGCATAACCCTTTACACATATAATCCTTTTACGACCGAATACGGCCCCCTCTTCTCATTGGCACCTTTCCAACCCGGAGTGTCTTTTTAATAATTACGGTGATATATACAAAGAGGATGATGTTTTTAGCTGTGACAAAGGCTCATGCTAGGCTTTGGAGGTCACGTAAACTACAAATTCCTTTTAGCTCGCAACCAATACAACCCCAGATATTATTCGATTAGGTCCCAGCCAATCGAGCTAGTTGACCACGAAAGAAAGCGTACATTATGCGTATACTTTAAACGCGCTGATGCAAAATAACTGCGCAGGCAGGTCTTACGGGATCCGGTCCCGTCGCCTTAGCTTCAGCATTCAGCAAAGACAGCTGAGGTGGAAGTGGTTGGGTCTGTGTACCTTTTTCATGTATACTGTCCAAGTATCTGCTTCAAAGCTGTCAACTACGCCATCGTACAGATTCCGGCGAACATAGCAGAAAAAAGTGGCTTGAATGCGCAACACCCGTACAACTGATAAGGAAGAAGATAAGCTCAGACGGAATACTTAATAATATAGGTAAAGAATTACGTTTTCATATGCAAACGATCCGTCGGGAATTAGGAGTAATACTACCATGCCTGCATTACCGCAGACGTTCTCAACAACTACAGGTAGGAGCACGGAGTGGTGCTGACGCAGAGAGAGAGAGAGAGTGCTAACGGTGGACAACAGTCGAGGGAACGCCAGCAGTTGTGGGGAAACGGACACCGGTCATCTTCACTGACACGCGGTTACACCTAATCCACTCCCAAGATCCCTGCGAAAGTACTCTAAGGCAAGTTAAACAACTCGGTCAGGTTCCGTGGTGCATTACAAAGGATTTAAGGTCGCCCGCATGTCGGAGAATTAATGCGGTTGTAACGCCACTTTCGATAAGGATATTTCACAGCCATGTCTGACGAGTCACATCGATGGTGCACGCTGAGCCTGTCATATAAGTTGGCTTGTGCAGGGCTTCATCGGCTCTGTTTTAGTCAACACTTCGCACTTTCGTCCTGGATTGTGTTGAGGTCGTGTGTGTGTGGGTAGAGGAGGAGGAGGAGGAGGAGCCTTTTTAACCGTATGTGCGGATGTGTGGTATCTGGCTCCACGATTACTTGCAGCTAAATGTACGTGGTTTTTTAGCCTTCATGTTCCGCGTGAGAGCTCAATGCAGAAAACTCTTATCAAATGGCCAGAGTGGCTGCTCCTTGATTTATGGTGGCTTATCTGATATTTTTTTCCTTTTAGACGCAAGATATCAACCGTACAGGAACCACTTCGTCTCCCTTTTCGGTCGAAGTACTCTTCACAAATCTCCATGATTAAGCTGCCTCCTTTAATTGAAAATTTGTGCAATGAAAACGTCGATGTGATATTCATTCCCTTGTAATTGTACTTCTTATTATTACATGAGACCACACTTCATCTTTCTGACGTGAACGAATTTTCGAACCAAGGAATATTCTGGTTACTGGTCATCATTTCTCGACCTAAAAAATAATCTCTTCTTCCATGTCCTCGGCTGACGGTGACGTTGGTTTACCAGTGAAACTGTTTACTATACTATTAATTTTCTCATTTGCTTGGACCACTTTACTTTTTGACTGCGCGCTTGGGAAAGGCAAGCCATTCCCAGTGTCATCAAGTAGCTGAGTCGTCGTGCGATCGACTTTTGGGTCACGTAGTGCGTGTAACTAAGGCGTTTCTGGTGCACTGGGCTTCGTTTGCCCTAGCCGACGCGGACTTCACAAATACAAGAATTGGCGGTTTACGATGTGGACGGGGTTAAGGGGAACTGGTTGCATCAACGGGGCTAGTGGCGACAACACCCCTGCACGTTTGGATAAAACACATTGTGTCGGACATGTTTCCCCACATTTGTTGCCTCTTCATACCTCCATGCTCAGCATGACCCTGTGTCGCGGTAATACGGGGAGACGCCGATCGTGTGATGCT
Source organism: Spirometra erinaceieuropaei (assembly GCA_902702965.1). Classification (NCBI taxonomy): domain Eukaryota; kingdom Metazoa; phylum Platyhelminthes; class Cestoda; order Diphyllobothriidea; family Diphyllobothriidae; genus Spirometra; species Spirometra erinaceieuropaei. The sequence continues at coordinate 3,932,764 of CACRXP010000003.1, forward strand.
GGGTTGCACAATTTCTAGTTTTTTGAAGTCTGATACGCGGACGGTCCTTTGAAACAAGGCCGCTCCCTCATATCCCGTTTAGCTGAGTCAGTTTTCGCACAAAGGGACGTGTTGTCCGAGCTGCCATTTCGACTTCCTTTAATGTCAGCTGTTAACTGCAGTCTACTTCTCCAAACCGATCGCGCTCCTACTTTCACCGCATTGTGACCTGCTTTGAGATAAACTTTGGCGTTGGTACACGTCCCTTACTGACGTCTCCGAACCCGGCTTATTAACGGTCGACCACGGGCCAGCTGCAATTACGCGACTGTTCCCTCTGCACTGGCAGTTTTCCACCTGACGAGCACGTCAAATTTTCCGAGGTATGGGTCTCTTACCGGACTCACTTGTCCCCCTACTGCGCTAATTATGGTCGCGGTCGTTTCGTCTAGTGGATCTAGCACCACATGCTAGAATTTGTGGCTTGGAGGGCTGCCAATTGACGGGATAACTCGGTCCTCACAGTCGGTGCTGTGTGTGGATGTGGGCTGACTGGCTGGTGGATTTAGACAAGCTCAATGGCTCCTTTTTAGTGCGGTTTCTATGGTACTCAAACCTAAGTGAGATCTGAACTGATCATTGCATTGAGGACCATGCGCCTCTCCAGTGGGAAGCGTGCTCTTTGATGTATCCGGATACATTACTTGGTGACCAAGTCGTGTGTGGCAGGCTTGGATGGACTGTTACAGCTACATCAGTCACGGCTCACCTCCGATCGTCTTGCCGTCGGAGCTGGGTGGGTGCGGGACGAAGGAGTGTGGCAGATGCTACGCAAGTCCACCTCACTATAAACAAATTCATGCGCAGTTCACTGGTGCTGCGCCCACTATGTGGTGCACACAGTGGATGTCGAAGAGTCGGCTAGTGATCCACGGACATGCTGTCAATGTTACTAAATCCCCTCTGTATTTAACCAATTCCTTTGAATTGCATCCCTGTCTAAATTAACTTGCATCGTACCTCTATGACCACAAGCTCTTCGAGAAGTACTGTGAAGAGCATTGTAGCCAGTCTGTTTTTAAAGTTGCCGCGTTGGTCGAATTAGTCTTCCGGGTCTAACCAGCTCTCAGATGACCTCATAGATCCGTTTTGGTACCCAAGTCCAAAAGGCTACCATGCAAACTATACTACTGTACGATTCTGGATGTTGAAAACGTAAGGTTTAAGATAAGTTGACATTGGATTTTCTTCAGTACGAATATATCTATATGGTCCTCAAAATAAAATCTGTCTCCAGCTAGTAAAAGTGTATGAAATCTCTCTAGTTCCAAAGGACTGACGTTAGACTTTGTCTGGTTACTACCAAAACACGTCGTCTAGATCATTTTTATTCAGTCTCTCGGGGTTTTGTGGAAAACAAGTCCGTCAAGTAATTGTAAACAAAAAGGGAGGAAGATGAATAGGGGTAAATCTACAGGTTTCAGATCTCTTCGACCTGTAATTAGGCTTTTGTTGGCCGATAATAGCAATTAAAGTGCATATGACTATTGTAATCTCCCTTTCTTTGTAATGTCCCGCGACTTTCGACCGTTCCTTATCATATCAACGCCTGCGAGACCTCTGGATAAGAGAAAGCAGAACACCGATGAGTCTCCGCGTTTCGTCGCTAACTGAGGTCAGATTGACGACTTTGACAATCTCCGATAGCGGCCGAAAGTGCACGAACCAGTGTCCCAATGATCAACTGAGTTGGGATTTCAAATGCGGATCTGTCTAGCCTGGCGTAAAGGTCTTACTGTCCGGCAACAGTAAATATGCAATGAATGGCCACTCTATTCTCCGAAGAAGAGCATGCAATTACTGGAACAACATTTGTACTGTCCTGAGCTCTCGGGTTCGTACAGGAACCCATTATTAGAGACCATGTAAGTGCAACAACAACTGGACAGTTTTGTAGTCAGACAATGAGAGAAGGGGGGAGGATTGTGTTCATGGCTGGGCTGAATTCACACCGTTTAATTTACGACGCACTGACTATGTTCGTCCTGGGCTGGGAAGTGAGCTGCGCTATTTGGTCGAGTGGACGTAATGCATGATAACCGGGGGAAGGGACAAATCGATGTCTCTGTCTAACAAAATTTGTGTCAGATGCCCAGGCTCCCATCAGTTCTCGCCACGTCTTATTGCGGGTTTGCGATGTCGAATTCGTGGCCCTCCTGTGGGATCTGGGTAGCGATTTGAGACAACGGGTCGCCACTCCGAACGGCTTGCCAGAGCCCGAGTATTAATGCGTTGAGACGTGCTGTCTGGTCTATATAGTGGCGGGGACAGTCATGGCATGGGATTCGCTAAACTGCACCTACGTCCAGTTGGTCCAGTTGGCTTTGGTACGAATGGTAGCTGTCGGATTATATGCGATAGCCGTGAGTTCGAGGCTCGATTCTAAAGATGTCCACCGTATGCCTCAAACCAAACAACGAAAATGCCTTCCGTGGTTTCGGATGCATTCTTTATGCACGCAAGAGGGTGCTAGAGCGTTGCTGACTCTCTCTTGTGTGTTTGTGGACACATATGGAGGCTCTTGGTCTCCGATTATAAGCTCCTGTACGGGTTCAAAAACTCAAGCTAACAAGACTTCTGTTTCAGTAATCGCACATCCTTCTTCTTTGGAAAAAGGATCTCGAACTGGCATATTCGCCTCTACTCGTCCTTTTTCGATGCTTTACGGAGTTCAGCGATAGAACAAAACGTTTGCAGGCGACTTTTGATTCTTCACTTACAGTCACCTGTAGCCCTCCCAGCAGGATTTGCGAAAACCAAACGATGTCCTGACCCCTTTTTCGTAAACCTTGCAGTTCCAGGAAAACCCTACCACAATTATCTGTAATAGCCTATTTTTCGTCTCGATAGGCCTCCTAAGCGGAGTTTGGATTTACCAGATGAGCGAGCATGGGGATCTCCATTTGGTGCCTCTCTCTTCTTCGTAGCCGTGGTTGCAAATATTTCCGGACTTTTCCCCATAATGGCAAATGTGGGAGGCGAGATACCTGCAGGTCTTCAAATGTGTCTTTATGTTCTGCGTAAATTCAAGTTAATGTGTACTTGTGTGATCACGGAGGCGTATGGATACCACAACTCGGAACCAATATAAGCTCTTGTCCCTGTGATCATGTCTCCCTCTTCACGACACCTCGGAGCACTTACCGATAGAAGCGGATAGAATAGTTCTAGGAAGCAGTTAAAAAGAAGAAGAAGAAGAAGAAGCAGCTAATGGAACAAGCTTATTGGTCTGACGTTACGGATTCTCACTCGAACCCATCATAAGAGCCTGTGACTATCTAGACCGGAGGTAGATCGGAGTCCAGTAGGCGTTATCGGGAATGCACACCCATAATAAATACCAACATTCGGCGTGTGGTGGCAGGCCCGGTCACAGGCTCACGCCGCGCACATTGCCATCCGAGCCGCTCCCTATTTTTGTTATTTAAAATCTTGGTCAAATGTTTGTTGTGGATCAAACATATGGTTGCACGCTTAGGTGGGATTTCTCCCGTGTCAACCGCCTGCGCCCTCTTCCGCCTCCAGTCTTCTTGACTTTGACTTGAAACGGGGCCTAGGTGGAAGAAGAGAGGGCGCGATGTACGCTGCGCAAGTCCGCTACCATTATAAACTAATTCACGCGCAAGTCACCGTCCCTGCTCTCCTCCTATCGTGGAGCACACAGTGGGCATCGTCGAAATCCACGGTCGAACTGTCGCATGACGTAGCTACCAGGGGTTCGGCTCATCAGTGAGTTCCCTACACGCTCGTCGGAACTTTTAGCTAGTACCTGTGTTGTAAGTATGGTAAATTGTCCAATATTTGTGTACTTCTAAATGCCTGTCGGAAGCTTGTAAATACTACGTGGTTCTTCCGCAGCTGCTAGTGGATTTCAGCCCAAGTATCCACGTCAACACTTGGACCGAGCATAAAAAGCTTTGTTCCGGAAGACTTAACCCCAAATTCGCGCATTGATTTCTGAGGACATGAAAAAGGACTGGTTCTTATTGGCAAAACTCGGTCGTAGGGCGTACTGGAATGGATGCGCCTAATGGCAACCTGGACACAGAGTTTGTCTTTTATTTCCACCAATAATCTGCATGTTCGAACCTGGCCCTAATGCATGGTGTGATGTCATACCGCATAACGAACTTACCTTTAGTCACCTAGTATGACAACCAGCTTCACATAGTCAAAATTATTTAGCTTCATCAGCTTGCACTCCGTGGTATCTGGTGAGTCTTTTAAAAACAAAGACGCATTTGTGTTCTCGGCCACAATTTATTGTGGCAGGTTATCTACTAAAACGGATAGTCCAGACAGATTGGAAAGATGAGAGGGGAACATTCACACACAATGAAACACATATTTATAACTCTGAGGATGCTTGGGGTCACATTTCGTTTACCAGCACAAGATAGTAAAGCCAGTAAAAACAATTGTAAAGCAAAAAGCAGGCAGGGAAAAGGAAACGACTGTAGCCGTCGATTTCGGATATTCTTTTGGGTTTTTTTGTGGGCAGATCCTGACTACGCGGTACCGGAAAAGCGTCCTCCTTGGATTGGGCTGCCGCCGGAAGTAAAGCGATGCTCAGTGCATCGAAGTTGGGTGTCTGAAGGTCCTGACGACTTGATGAGAGATCCGGTGGAAGAAGCTTAGCCCGCGCCACTTCCTCTGTAGGGAAAGCCTCGATGAGGAGACGCTCCATCTCCTCACAAAACTCCAGCTTCCCACGCTTCATCGCCAGCGCGGTTGCCTTGGCCGAGTCAATGAACCTGCTCGGACTGGCGTCAGCAAATCCCGCTGAAGTAAAATACACCCCAGAGGCTGATGGCCCCCGCTGGTAGAAGATTTGCTGACACGCCGTGCACCAGCGTGACAGTTCGTAGCGCACCGCATTACGAACGTCGTCCTTCCAGTCCTCCGTCTTCACCCGATGAGCCAGATTTGAAGCTACTGTAAACTCGATGAGGACGCTGACGTTGAAGATGATGCATGCAA
>CACRXP010000003.1:3942948-3970599 GCA_902702965.1 Spirometra erinaceieuropaei
AAAGAAGGAATCTGAAGTACTCTCCTGAGGAAATAGGTGTTCAGTACCCCACATTTGTACGTCATCTGCACGTGGAGACGGGGCTTTGCAACAGAATAACAGAGAGTCTTGCAATTTGGCTTCACACGCGAAACGTTTTTTGCCAAGTTTCTTGGAGCGACGACAGTACATTAATGAAATGACAGAACCAATTGAGCGCAGCTGAACCATAACGTCTTTCTTCTCAACTATACTGAGCCTTTTATCAACAAGGTCAACATTTCTTCCCGTGTTGTCACCTAGAGTTTTCATGAAGTTAAGTCTCGAACCGAATTTACTCAATTCGGCGACTATGGAGTCATGAGTCGACTGTTTCTTTGAAGGGGCGTTTAAATCTTCTCGAGGTCTGTGACGAAGATATTTTGGCGTAGGGTAGAGTTGTTATAATCTTTGAATGTTATAGCAGAATTTGCGTGTATTGCAGTGTTAAAGAAAGTCATGCAAAATGTAAAGAGTATTGGCAAAACGATCGCTCTCTTGGGCGTCTACTCAAACGCTTTTCAGATCAGTTGATAGACTGCCTTGTTTAATTCTCGACGAAATTAGTGCGTAAACTTGGAGTAAAGCCCTTTGAAATAGAGCTTATCAGGTTCGCTCCGGGAGTCGACATGAATATTTGAACTGAAATCCATCAGCCACTGCGGAGTAAATTCATAATATTTACAACAGGCAGCCATTATTATACAACTACGTGATTATTTGCCATACTGACAGTGTATGATCTACTCCAAGTTCGCGCATTAAGTCCCTCGGAAATCAAACAATGTAGAATGAAACTGGCGTCCATATGCTAAAAAAACACACTGGGAACGCTGGGGGAGCCACTGATGAGCCGAACCCCTCGCAGCTGCGTCAGGCAGCGGCACGTGATCTGGGTATTTAGCTGGTACCTGTGCTTTAGTTTGTTAAACAACGGCATAGTTGACAGACTATTGTCTGTTGAAGTGCCAGCGGCGGACCATCTATTACCAAGTATAACGCTGCAGCGAAAAAGGGAAGACGGCACCGTCTTTTGTTAAACACACTGCAGTTGTTCCAGGACTCTCTACAGGACAGATAGTCAGCGTAGCCTCTGCGAGGACGAACATGGTCTCAATTAGTTCTTTCCAATGTATCGACGCCGGCCAGGACCATTCAGAAGGATATATCCCAGATCCGATGGCCTACCGTCGCTGGACTGATTTCAGCACGGACGGACGTACGTCCAGATTCAGAGACTGGCGTCTTGAGCTGACAGTCCCCAAACGCTGCTCGAGCACTTTGTCAATATGTGCAGTAGTCCACCATTTACTTGAGCACCGGGTCAAAGGCTTCAGGAAATACCCACATATCCTCAGAGAAATGAATAATACAGTTACTAGTGACGTGAATATTGCAGATAGCACTTATGGGAAGAATTAAGCGATACTCAGATAAGATCCCAATGTCACTGGTGAAAACAATGAAGATCTCTCAAAGGTTATTGTGAAAGGACGACGTCTCCATCGTTGCCGCTGTACAATTGCTTACACCGTTACTCAGGACAATCGGATGACTAGTCGTTTTTGATGCTCACGGACCGGTCCCGATGTACAAGCCAACGACAGACACCCATCCCCGCAAAGGCTCTCCATCGGCCGATTGTGTGCCCCCGCCCATAAAAAGTTGTCTGTTAACCTCACCAATCTCTGTTTAGGAAAGTGCTGATCTGAGCTTCCCGATGGCGTCGGCACCAAGTATGAAGCTATTACGGGATCAGCACAGTGCAGCAGGAGGGGTGCGCAGCCAACTTGACATCCAGCGCGGCCGTCGCCTGAACGCAGTACATTCGGCCCCACGGGCGTAAAATGTAACTGCTGCTAGCGACCGAGGGTTTCGAAGTTAGCAGAACGCTCCGTCCGTGCAACAGCAAAGGACTCGCCCGTACATACAAGACCCCCCGTAACGACTTAGGTATTGACACGAAGCCGGGCCCAGTGTTTGAATGCATGTCACTGTGGTCCGCATCTAGGCAGTACAATCAAGCTGACTCGATAAAACTTTTTAAGTTCAATACGAAGGTTTACATATAAATGCTCAAGTTGAAATCCACCGGCTAATCCGAAGTTACTGCACAATACTCACACGCTGCCAACAGACAGCCAGTAGTGTATAAATACCAAACTGTCTACAACACTGAGCATAAATGTTAACAAAAGGCCCGGACACGCGTCTCGCCGATCTTGTGCCACTGCATGACGCAGCCGCGAGGAGCTCGGCTCATCAGTGGGTCCCCGGCGTCCCCAGTGTTTTCCGATACACAAACCCGTTTCCACACTGCCATGTCTTATTTCCGAGGTAATTGATGCGCAATCTGGAGTGAACTTTCGGACTAAACCTAAAAGAGCTATGTTCCGATGAGCACATAGCCAGTATTGGGACAAAAAGAAACGGATAGGCGAGTTTCGGAAACAAATCAGGAAAAGGCGTGATCGCCGGGACAAGACACCTATTGGTCTGACTTTTCAGAGTTCCACTTGAACCCAGCATTGAGGATGGCCGCGGATAAGGCTGGTGACACAGTGCCTAGTTTGGGGGATGTAGTTGTTACGCCACCATATGCCTGCTATAACTGAGTCTCCCCGTTCATCGCTGGGAGTCGTATTTGACGCGACGATGGCTTGTTAGTTCGCACGCGAATGGTTCATTGTCGCAATTTCATCACCGTTGTCGATTCTTGAATGATAATCCCTCGGCACTTCGTCTCGCTGTCACTGGAACTGTTGACCGCAAGCACCCTCACCGCGCGGCCAATCGCTCTGCCCAGGAAAATCCGGCGCAGAATGGGGAGACTGGAGGCGACTGCGCAAGCGGCCACACCCTCAAATCTGACGGGGCCAAAATTCTTGCAAGTAATAACCGCGTGAGACACGAGCTCCTCGAGTCATGATTCTTCGGTCCGCACTCAATTAACTAGCACAATGAGCCCTACCGTATTGTGCTGTTTGCCTGCGCAGAAAGACTGGCCAGGTGGTGGGCGTGCGGGCTAGCAGCGGCTCCAGCGACAACTAGACGCATTGCAGAGCGATCGTCAGGCAAGAATTAACGACGGTGACGAAATTGCGACTAAGCCATCGGTACTTCGGATGCGATCCCCAGCGATGAACACGAAATATGCCGGTTGTAGTAGACATGTGGTGGGCCAACAACAGCGCCCTAAAAATTATGCACTCGTTATGCCTCCATCACTTACTTGTACTTGATACAGCTGCGATCATGCCTGATCTAGCCGGCCTCGATGTACCGAACTGTACCTCTCCACGCGTGACGATCCGCGGCAGCAGATCTGGACAGCTCAACCCATTCCCTTCGCCAACGACGGAGACCGAATACCGAAGGTCCGAGAACCACCACCATGTCTTGACGGACAGTGTCGAGCCAGGTTTTGAACTGACCCCTCTTCGACGCCTCCAATGGGGCAACGGTGCCGGATCGAGGGCAGTAACACTAAGCTCCTGAGGTGAACGACGAAGAGCATGCCCGAACCACCTCAGTCGTCTTTCTTGGATGGCCTGAGTTATCCTTGCGATGTTGTCGCAGCGAGCGCGGACTGTCTCATTTGAGACGAAGTCGGTGAACTTCACTCGAAGGATGGTCCTCAAGCAGTGGTCAAATACCTCCAGTTTTCGCTCGTCCTCCACGCGCAAAGCCCAGCATCCACAACCGTAGAGACGGACAGACCGGACAGATGAACGGTACACACGAATCTTACTGGCGATGGAGAAGTCACGTCGGCTCCACAGGCATTTCCGAAGGTTTGAAAAAACCCAGCGGGCAGCATCGATTCGGGAGACAATGTCATCCTTACTCTGTCCATTAGGCAGCAGCCTCGCCCCAAGGTATTTAAAACTGTCTACTTCTTCAAGTTGACAGCCATCGATCCCGAGGGGTGTCTTCTCCTGGTCAGGGATGCAGCTTGAGTACACTTTGGTCTTCCCAGCGTTTATGGACAAACCGACCGATTTAGCGACCTCGTTCACCCGTGACACCATAGACTGCAGATGACCATGAACTGAAGCAAGTAAGGCGATATCATCGGCATAGTCGAAATCAGTCAGTCGATGTCCGGGTGCAAATTCAACACCGTCACTATCGCGTAGGACCCTTCCGAGGATCCAGTCAATAGCGTAGTTGAACAATATTGGTGACAGGATACAACCCTGTCGGACGCCAGACCGAATACCGAACGGTCGGGAAACCTTTACCTGCGACTGTCTCTGATGATGGGTTGAACTGAGAATCCGAAACGTCAGTACGGGAAACCCCTTGTTCCAGCGGATGCATCTTCTACTAACCTCGGGGGTCTTCCCAAATCAAAGATCGCCATGCCCCGAACCTCTACGGCAATATCCCAGCTGACCGTAATATAGTTATCGAGGGTCGAATTGCACTCTTATCAGAGTCCAAACGCTCTCCCAGCCCGCGGCGTGGTCACAAGCTCGTCATACTTAATGGGTATTTTGTCGAAGATCGAGCAAAGAAGACCACAGTTAGCTTTATTCAGGCAGGAAAAAGTTCTAGGCAAAAAACCGAGAATGCCGAAGAGACAACAAAGTACGCACACTCCCACTGATGAGTTAAATTAGAAGGCCAGTCATTCGAGGGAAATGCAGTTAGTGGCAGTTGAAAAGCACCGTCTCCAGTCAAGGAGGTTTTGGGAGTGCAAAAGTAAGAAAATGGCGTAATTAACGCCTCCGTAGCGGACACCACTGTAACCAAATAGGCTGCCCGCTAGCACCACTCCAGACAGTAATGCGCGTCTAGATCCACTTTTCGCGAGACGGTGGTCCACTCATGCAAGAGTCCGTATCCTATGGGAGGGGCGCAAAAGTAGTACCGTGCACTCAAGCTGCAAGTGAAATTAAGTGTACTTACGAGTACGCAACATGAAAAAACAATGGATGATAAGAACTACATAACATACTCACAGTGAAACGAACAGTACACCTTGGAATATTTTGTACAGGCAAGTAGCCCCCAGGTAAGTAACGGAAGGCCAACTAGGCCGTCAATAATAAGAAAGGATAATAATCGCACCCGAATGCATCCAAATTCATTGATAGTGTTCACCGAGGAGAAATGAAGAACCTTCCAAACTAACACTATGAATTCCGGCAACAATGCTGTTTTCTTCTAATTGGCTTATAATGGTCAATTTAATGTGTTTTGGCAGATTTTGAATTTATTGTGACCCGACTGTGGAAAATTCGGCGACCTCGGCAGGATTCGAACACAACACTTATTGATTACATGAGTCCGGTATTCATCTACTGGATTCTAGATGGATTACTTAGGAAATCCTGCTTGGGTAGACAGTTTACTATATCGGATTTGGTGGATTCCAGACGTTGCAGAAGGCTGTACGGATAACTTGACCCAAATGAGACTAAGTCCACAGCTGTCGGTGCGGCCTCGTAGCGCAGGTAGCAAGAGCGTTGGATGCACTCAAGCCCTCCCCTAGCTGTCGTGAGTTCGAATCCCATCGGGGTCATCGAGTTCTTCACAGCTGAGTCAAAATAAAGGCAGTCGATTAGATCAACCATTTAATAATCGAAATGGCGTCAGACTACCTATCGAGGCAGACCGAATTTTTATGAAAGGGATGATCCCATGAGGTAAATTCCTGGGCGCTACAGAGCCTTTATTGAATAAGGTGCAGCAATATGCTGAAAAAGGGAAGCAACTGTGAAAGTGGTTGGAATGGATGACCTCAGGAGAAAAAAACCCTTAAAAGGACAGTCGATGTTTCTTATTTTTTTCATCAAAATCACGAGGGCATATGAAGAACGAGTTCGCCTAGAAACTCTGCAAAAGAACGAAGAACATTGTAGGGAAAGATGTGGTGTGTGGGCATTGACGCTAGCGAGACATAATGACCGCGACCCATATGGTCCACAAGGAGTACCTTAGAAGTAGCAATTTTCCTTTCCTAGTTTAACGATTTGCGCAGAGTAACGTCACGTGTACGGGCACCTGGATCACTGCCAAAGAGATAAGAGAACTACTTTGGTGAGACTCGACGTATTCTCTGCTTTTTTAACTTCACGCCCATGACGTGACATTTCGGGCGGCTCACGCTAAGTTTATATGCAATTTAGAAACAGAACAGTATGGCGCTATAGGAATACTGTAGGGCATTTATAATAATATTCAAGGAACATACGAATGTGATGTTAACTGCTCCAACTTAAACATACTAAAGATTGATATTACTGACAAAGACAAGGGAGACTGGAATGGCCATTTCTGGCTTATTAGCCGTCGTCAGCCAGCCATACCCAAGCCCGAAGTGTGGAACACCCGAGCCTCGAACTCGCGACCTGTTGGTTTAGAAGTCAACGCCTCTACTCACCGGGCCACGGGCCCGTTGCCCGAAAACCGACAGGGCAACGGGCTCGTGGCCCGGTGAGTAGAGGCGTTGACTTCTAAACCAACAGGTCGCGAGTTCGAGGCTCGGGTGTTCTACACTTCGGGCTTGGGTATGGCTGGCTGACGACGGCTAATAAGCCAGAAATGGCCATTCCAGTCTCCCTTGTCTTTGTCGGTAATATCATTCTGCCTATGTATCATGCGCCGCTGTGCGGCTGCTGGTTGGGCTCGAGAGAGAGCCCTTAAGGCACAACGGAACGAGTGAGTTCCGTATGAACGATCGGTGAGCGCCCCCTAACATACTAAAGATTTTTCAAAAATTTCCACTCTAAAAAAAATAAGGGTGCAGGCATTCGTATTCGAAAGAAAAAGCCCGCTGGATAATGCCTTTTTTTACTGGGAATAGTCATCGCCAGCCTTTGTTGTGGAGACCTGTTTAGGGTGAGGAGTTTTACTCTAGATCAGTCTATAAACACCCGAACTGATGGTTGAGAATAAAACAACTACCGACCGCACACATCGGCAAAACCCTCTAATAACTGTCGCATTTTTATAATCTCGATAACCGTAAAAACGTCCCCTGGTTATCGACTAAGAACGCTGAACACCTCAGTGGTCCACGAAACTCAAGGGACGCCATAAAACTTGGCAGCCACGGTAGTAAAACTAACGTTACGGAAAATCTATAAACAGAAAATGGCTCCTTCGTAGCTGCGCTTGCTACATATATCCCAGTTTCTTAGTCAGTGGCCAGCTTTGTAACAGCAACCTCCCAAACAGGACAAGAAGTAATTATCCCTACTTGAGTAATTGCACTCACTGCACAAATGAAGCATCTAGAATAAAAATTCTGCATATCATGTTAAAGGGCTTTGCTCGCCATCAAATGATCGACTAGCAGTCACTGCATACTACATCATTTCTAAGGAGAAATGCAATCCGAGGACGGCCACAACGGTCTTTTTTTTCGTGTACACGTATTGCATGCTCCTACTCAATAAGCCCGAATCGCCGCGTTTCCAAATTACTCAATTTATTACGAAAAAATATCGCCACCGGGGGACCTAACACTACTTTTAATACCCCCGTGAGCCTGCTTTCAGTCAAAATCGCTTTTTTGTAACTTGGCGGGCATCTGAGCTACATACTGTATGTATTGTTACCTACCCGATACAGATAGAAAAAAAGATTTACACTGATAATTGCATCCAAAAGCCTGTCCCGATTGCAATCAGAATCATGTTCACTCCAACTTCATCATTCTTCCTGTTCGAGTTGTCGGGAGATGCAGGATAAGGGCGAGGTTGGAATGACCCCTTCCGGTTTAGTATCCACTAGAGGATCGGACTTCTGTCCTCAACGAAGAGCGCGAGTCCACTGGAGTCTCAGGTGTCCTCAGCTTGGATTTGGGCGATTGGAAACTAACAAAGACAAATGGTAAGTAGTGGACACCTGAATTTTGTCAATGCACCTCGTCGTGAAGGCGTATAACAGTCTGTCATAAAATCGCAGTAGGTATCAATCAGTGTTGCAATTAAGTTTGTGTGGTGAACATGGTCCAGATGTTCAAAAAAGCTAGCTGGAGCAAGGTAAGTTAGGTTATGCAAAAGTACGACATCCTCCAGACGACGAAATAAACAGGGAGTTTTGAGCATGTAGCTGAGAAAGCATCGTGATACGAATTCTTAGTTCGATCCAACGACACACCCTTCAGGATGTCCTACATTACACTGGTTGTCCCCAAAGAGCGATAAAAACTCATCCCTGGTCTTGTAGGCATTGTAAAGCCGTGACATGCACCAGTTAATCTGCCTGAGAAAACAGGTTTTGACCTTCCAAATAAGTAGTATGAGCCGCAGCTAAAAAGCAGAGTAGGATGTGGCAGAAATCTCCCTGCGGTGTTGCAGACTATTATCGAACAAGGAAATGTCGCAAAGCGTGAAGAAATAGCGCGGAATAATAAGACCTAGGAAGGGGTAGGGGCAAAGAGCAAGGCGTTCGAAGATGGTATTCTAAGCACGCGATTCTGCCCTCCGAGCCGGAATTAGTCAGCATGTGCAAAGATAAAGGTGCTCAGGAGGCAAAATTTCCGATGAATTATAATATCTGCAACCTTCTACACGTCGGCGTCAAGTAGACATTCAAAAGCAATCATAGAAGGATGCGGCGTAAACGAGTGGTCATGTCACTCTCGTCCACATTATTTTCCTAAAGTCCAAACTTTATAATCCCCGACCAAGAAATGAGGCGTAACTCTCTGGACTTCACAGACGACGCCCCACAGGGAGAACGGTAACAAATTGTACTTACTTGTACGTAAAAATGGCTGCAGTAATGGTCTGATTAAGCCAATCTGAAAGCAGTTCATTTAGAAATTTAGAATTCTAGAAATCCGAGCCACGTTACCGACGAAGCCACGTCACTAGAGCGAGTATATGGTTATCTGCTGCTTGTCACCTTCAAAAAAGACGAGGACAGGATGCCATCGTGAGGAAAATGACGTCAATGAGCGACGACCAGAATGTGAGCCTACTCCACGAGGCATCAGGTTGAACAGACATTTCACAGGTGAAAAATCCTGCACTGAACATACACGGAACTCTCCAAACCCGCTATAGATCCAATCAGGAGACGAGCGGGTACAACCGAAACAATGAAAACAAGTAACTACAAACGGGGTCGGCATACAGAGGCTAGTCAGATCCCTCGGCGACGTCATGCAGTATAGACCTCGATTATAATTGACAAGCTTAGATGTTTAAGAAAAATTAATATTGGTCTTGAAAATTGCCTGTAGCCCTCCCGGCTGTAATTCTGAGGCTCTAGGAAATTTTCGAAACTTCCGACCGTTTTCACCGTACTTACCATCAAACACTCCAGATCAATGTGGTTAACGCACGATAATATTGGCTCGGTGCAAAATAGGATGGGCCGAACGGTGGCATCCAAAAGGTTCCAGTAACCGGTCGGCAGTGCAACTGTGGGCAAATCGGATAACAAACTCTAACTGCTGCCTCAGCTCCACGTTACCTAGTGCGCCTCGAAGCAGCGCACAACAAGAGCTCCCCGTCGATTAAATTTATGCATAAGGTTGGACAGAGATGGGCTGTTGAAGAGTTCAAGGTTATGCAGTGGACATCTTGCAGTGGCATGGCCGGAATCGGAACTTTAACTTCGTACGGCTGTGATTCCTGATCTAGCCGGCCTCGATGTTACGACGGTGCACGAGGATCTGCGATAGCGCACCTGGACAGCTAGACCCATTCTCGTCGCCAGCAATGGAAATCGAGTGCTCAAGGTCCAAGAACCAATTCCATGTCTTTACGAACTGTGCCGAGCCAGGTTCTGAGTCGGCCTTCTCTTCGACGCCTCTAAGTGGGCAACAGCGTCGGATCAAGGACACCAACATTGGGCTCGTGGGATAGACGACGAAGAATGTGACCAAGCCACCTCAATCGTCTTTCTTGGATGGGATATCCTCGCGATATCGCAGCACCTGGACTGCCTCATTTGAGAAACCTGTATACTACACTCGGTAACGGTTCTCAAGCATCAGTGGTTCAGTACCTCAAATTTTCACTCATGCTCCACGCGCACCGCCAAACTCGCAGCCATAAACAGGGACTGACCGAGCGGAGGCACAGTACACGCGGATCCATCTATGCAAAGGCTAAATATGCACGTGAGGGGTAGCGACAGTTCCCTGCCGTCAGGGGGGCGCCGCATACCACCTTCTAGCTTACGGAAATCTCGTAGTACCTAACTTTCGTTGACAAATACCAAATCGTCGGCGGTTTCACGTAAGTGTAACTGTACGACGACTTCCAGGTAGCAGACGGATGCGCAATCAACCATTTGTTGACTTGGAATGATTTAAACCAAACTACCAGGACAGATAACTTTCCGAGTCGCATAATAATGCAGAAAAAGTCTGTAGAAACCGACACAGCAGCAGAAACTATACGTAAGCTGAGTCCGAAAATATGGTGGTCTGCACAAAGAAAGACCATAGCCAGTATGAGAAATTGGGTCAGCTAAGGACTACAAAAGCATCTTATAATAACGTAACCAGCATGTACGTTAAAGCGTGCTCACTGCCCACATTGTGACTTGAGAGCACAGACTATGCCTCACTCTCGTGCATGTGCAGGTGGGTCTTCTTACTAAGTTCACATCGGTCCAAGCACCTACCGGGGTCAAAGGCTGCGCGTGATTGGTCGATACAACTGTCCGGTCCTCTCTTACCTTGGGCAATTGTAGAAAGTTCGACCTAATGACAGGCTGACCACCAGCACGACGGCCTACCCGGACACTGTGACTAACAGGATACCTACAACAGTGTAACTTAAGGCGGCCAGCTCTATCTATGAATAGCCAATTTCCCAGTCAGCTTACACAGCATTCCTGCCTACCTGCAGCACTAACGTAGGCAATATGTGCAATGCAGAGACCACGACCTAATATAACAGCGGCGTAGTCCACCGTAACGTATTAAGTAAGCCAGCCTGTCGCTTAGATTAACAGTCAATAAGGGAACACAACATTATGGACGCCTGCGGTGGAGTAAAAGAAGTCCACTTTGCCATGCCGAAGGCCATACTATTTGTCGGTACAGCCCCGTGAAGCTGGAAGCAGTCGGGCACGGTGACCGTAGACTTTTGTGGCAACATCAGGACATGCTATGATCGTCATTGCATGGTGAAGCGTCGCTCCAGCTATCGAGTATGGTGCCCATTGACAAAATCTAGGCATGAAACCGCTGGTTGGGTAAAGCTAACTACATGTCGTTTCCCTCGGTTCCGTTATCCCAAAAGCGTACCCTTAGGCGGGTTAAACCCTCACATTGCCCCAGTTATTATCTAACAGTCACCCCTAAGGCAAGCTACGCTCACTGTACCGCGCCAGCGCTTGAGAGAGAAGACGATGCGCTGCTGACGTAAAAAGAGTTCGCCACTATTCCCTCTACCAAAAGGCGAGTTAAAATACTGCCCACCTCACCGAAGGGGTTGTCGCGCGTCAGCCATCACGGACGTGGCATATGCTGAAGGTCGAATTTAAAAAACTTGGGTATGGAAATTAAGAAGTATGGTATAAATAGGACTCCACATAACCGTGTCCTTTGAGCAGTGATCCCGTCGGCAATACATAACTTAATACGTAACGGTTCGCGTTGATAGCGTCATCAAACTCGGCGTCACTTTACAAGGCAGTCAGCCTGTCAGGCCCTGAACACCGTCAACAATGTTGTTCCTTGCCTACAATCGCCTCTGAATTCCTCCTAACAGCCCGCTTACCTTGCATGCAAACCTTACTGATGCCCCCTCTGCCATCGGACACTGCGCAGGATAGGTATAATGAATTAGGCTAGAAGCTGCTCCACTCAATGCTTTCAGTCAACGTGGTCACGTAAAGCTAGTTCAGGTGCACAACCGACAAATAGACGACCCACTGGCCCTGAGCACGATGCGGAGACTACGCTGGCGCACCTCACCCAAGTGACCGCATAATAATGAACGAGGTAGAACTTGTGGTTGTGTGGCTAGACTCCACATCGCCATTTGGCGACTACTAAAAACCTCTGTCACGATTGTGGGACGAAGCGGTGGGTGGATTCCCCACACGTAGTTATACTAGGTGCCACGGTCAATAGACCAGTATTTACGGGGATTCGGCTATAATGTCGTCCTCGATCAGTCAAGACGACCTTTCTGAACGGGATAAACAAGTCCCACACGTTAACATCCAGGCTGTCTTAGGAGCAAAGACAGCCTAAATTCCTTAGATCCTACCACAGGTGCGGCAGATGCGCCATTTGGTAGGAACTCTTTCATATTCGAAGCCAGCACAGCGGTCCACACCAAAAGGTCGGCTCTTGGATTAAGATTGAACAGGCGACTAGGGTTTTACTGGGGGTTATGACGCGAAGACACGAGTGTTAGTAGAGTTGCGTTAAACGTGCTGGTCAAGAATATGGATGGGAACCATGATGGCGTGCAGGCTTTGCGAGACGTCATCTGCCAGAGCAAACCATTTGCTTTGAGGAACTTGCAAAAAATCACCTTCCTGCGGTAAGGCACAACTAAGGGAATCTGCACTTAATTCCTCGCAAGTCTACTAAGTCGGGAAAAACCCTCGAGAGGAAGTTGGAGGGAATTTGACTCAAACAACAAGTGTGAAAATAAAAGTAGTGCAGGGTGATGTTTGAGTAGTTACTCAGCCAATACAAACAGAAGGCGTGTCCAAGGGCCAAAAGCCAACACGACAGGAATGCGTTACATTAACAAAGTGGTGAAGAAACAGAAAATTTACTGTCACACCGAAGAACACCATTAAAGAAACTAATGAAACCATGCAGACGGAATCTGGATGGGGGTGGCCCGTTAGTAAAGTAGGCATGTTTAGCGTTGCAGTCACATCTTAGAGAACTGCAAACCGTATTTGTAAGCTGAGTTAGACCACAGCGAGGAACAAGGTGAGAGGATTCCAATGATTGTGGCCGAAATTGAGCATACTAACGAGTTAAGTCAATATCCAAAGGACAGCCGCCGTAATTCGTCAAAACCCTGTCCGCAGAGTTAGAGTAAAAGACACATGCCAAGAAAATGCGGTTAGGATGCATGTTTCTGTCGCGGCGAACGATAGAACATGCACCGCATTATGAACGACTTCTACCACCCGTACCTAAAAGACTTCAGGGGTCAACAACGAGAGGTAAGTGCTAGAAGTCGTCAACGAGGCAGAAAACTGTACGCGAAGGTTAGCTACAGTATTCGAACCGGCTCAAATCTAACATACACTCGAGACTCGCTGACCCTAGAGAAAGAAAAAAGGCATGGGTCAACAAAATACCACAAACTGACGGCCACCGTTACATGAAAGTGGGTTTGAAGCTTATGGTGAACCACACGAATTTAGCGAGTAGGCCGGATGTGGACAACATGAATCATTACCTGGGCAGAACACCATGTAGGAGTAAGGCAACAATCTGTTGCAGGAAGTTTAAGGCATAAATAACTTCTAATTGCTAATAAACACTTGAGCAGGTAAAATAGGTCCCTTGCCTCTGCTCAGAAACAGGGCCGGGCAAGAGCTCCAATTGGTCGTTTTCGAGCGTTCGTCATCGGTAAGATCCTAAAATTAGTTTCAACTGCGATGGACCCCTTCCACTTTTCATTGGACAAATAAAAAGACGACACTAATGCGAGCAGTTTTAATGTTAGTTATTTAGCAATATTTAGTTGACAAATGGGAACATTTAACAGTTTACGTAAAACGCGATGAAAATATTTCATATTTTGCTACACAAAATTGAGTTGTTGATCGGAAGGTTTTATCCGGCTTTAGACAAAGTTACGGCTTGCGCGGCTGCAAACCAAATGCACGGCTGGAGTTTACTTTTGTAGTCGGTCAATTAAATTTTCATGAACAGTCGGGTTATTGAGAGTTTAGAGGATCAAGCGGTATCTTCCTTCGCTCCAGGGCGACCGTATGGATGGACACGCGCACGGCCGCGACTATCAGAGACGGTAATTTTGCCCCAAGCATCGGTTTGGCCTAGGTCGAAAATTTGACAGTTAGATTATTTTTGTGATTTTGAGCATGATGATTGCATTGTCTGATTTCAAACCTACCATATGCACCGGAATAATCTTCATAACTTGTCGTGTCGTATTCTGTTTGCTCGTATCCTGTATGGCCCTGGTAAGAGTATGGCTCCATGCTATTACCATAACAATCTGCTCCTGCAGTGGGCATCGGCTGAGGTGGCGGTGGTGGCATTTGTGGAGCGTTGCCATTGACGGGCGGAGGGCACGACGCCCAACCACGACCGCGGTTACCTCCCCTACCTCGCATGGGAGGACCCGTCGGCGAAGGGACAGGGTTATTGAAATTCATTGCCGCTACATAGGAAGCTTGGTTTACAAACCCCCGACCTCGTCCACCACGGCCACCAGGAGACCCCCTGGTCGGGGTACCCTGCCCTGCAGCCCAAGGAGGGGCTGGTGTCCCAGAAGAGTCCTAAGGAGGAGTTAGGTTCGGAATGAGACGTACCGGTAACATCACACGCCGGACCTGAGCGAGAGCGTGAGAAATGTTGTAATATGCCTCAGCGGGGGGCGCAAGGGCGTCAATCTGCAAATGTAAACTTTGTTTCAGATGCTGATATTTAGGGTCGCCACTAGAGAGCAACTCCTTTTCCTTGGCTTCGTCTCTGAGAGATCCCGCGCCAAGGATGGCCATCTTCGTCCTCGTCTCATCCTGTATGCCGCGAAGGGTTTGTCCACCAGGTCCAAGCAATTTCCCCACAAAATTAACATATGGATATTGTTCAGTGGGTATGTTGACTTTCGCTCGCACCTTAACACGACGGTTCTCAACTAAGTCAAGCGAATCGGCAATGCCACCACGGAGACGAAACAGCTCTAAGAAATAGTTTTCAAAACACGACATACCATTTTCTCCAATGCTTTTTAGCTGGGGGAATGCATTTTCATCAATGTTCTGGATTTCCCTGACGAGGACTTCGGTTACGGCGCTGTTGTCCGCCTTCCTTTCTTCGTTCGACATGAGTCACTACACAATGTGCGGCAAGATGGCCGTAGAAGATTAAGGTCAATTAAAACAAAATCTTCAAAAAAGTGATAAAACGATTTTTTCTGGGGTTTTAAATAAAATAAATTTAGAAAAAAGAAAAGTATTTTCGCAGATTGTTTAGAGTATAAGGCGGTGGCTTTGACGGTGGCGGCCCTCGGTAATTCATTGTGCTCCTCGGCGACTGCGTTCAGTTGCTTCTCGGCGGTCCTCTGCTCAAGATGATTCGTTTCTCAAAGACTGCATTGCGTTCTTTGTCAGCTGTGTCAAAGTCAATTGTGCGCACTGAAATTGCAGGCGCCACACATACCCTTGAGGTTCGTAAACAGATAAACGACAAACGGTCTGAAATTCTCCTGGGTGGCGGCCTAAAGCGTATTGATGCTCAGCACAAAAGAGGAAAATTGACCGCTAGAGAGAGAATCGATCTGCTCCTCGATGAAGGAAGTTTTCAGGAATACGACGCATTCGTAGAGCATGACTGCGTCGAATTTGGCATGCAAAAGTCAAAAATTCCATGTGATAGTGTCGTCACCGGACACGGAACAATAAACGGTCGAAAAGTTTTCTTATTCAGGTATCTCAGAACCTGATTGTTTTGCGTTTTGTATTTTTTCGAAATCCTCGTGCCCTTATTTGTCAAGTACTCGACTCCATCTAGGTTGGTCACCTAGAGCTAGCTCATCGTGTTCCGTTTATAAGGAATACTCAGCTGTTAGTGTCATATACAAGGCATAGACAGATACTATAGTTAATTGAATAGGAGGTTTTGGTCGGTAACAAAACTCCTGTTTTCCGACAAGAGGTCACCGCTGTATATTGCATCCTTGCTTTGACGGTCAAAAATGTAGGCCTTCGTCCTGGCCTTATTTCCTGCGAATACTAATCTGAGACAGTTTCTGGTCCAGTTTAGTTTTATTACCGTCTTCATTGGTGACGTTAATTTCATGGTGCAGATCGCGACTGTTTCGTTATTTCATTACTCTACTCTATTAACTTTCATTTAATGTAATTGTCATTCATTGGTTTTGATATTGCTCACTTTGGCATACAATTTTAAATCTTAGTCATGTGGAAGCTAACTTTTTACATGCAAATGATAATTTTAGCCTTAACTAGTTGCGAATACTGACCGTGACTAAATGACGAGCGCAGTTGTTAACGAGCTTCTTTTTCTGTAGTTTGGGGCTGTCTACTTTGCCATATTTTGTGCGAAATTATGTGGGACTTTTCGTCCGCTACCCAATTCTTGTCTCCCAGGCCAATAGTTGTTGAAACTTTCGTCTTAAAAGTTGCTTCATCTCACTTCCGCTTATACTATCACCATTTGACCAGCTTAATTCTTTGACGACAAGGATCAATGACATTTGCGTTACGATTCTTTCCACATCAGTAGGAGTTGCCTTGTCATTTAACAATCCACAATTTTAACTCTTTTAGCCAGGACTTTACAGTGTACGGCGGTAGCTTGAGCATGGTGCATGCCAAGAAGATATGTAAAGTTATGGACCAGGCCATGCTTGTAGGCGCCCCAGTGATTGGTCTAAATGATTCCGGTGGTGCACGTATCCAGGAGGGCGTATCCTCTCTCGCCGGCTATGCCGAAATCTTCCAGCGGAATGTAAATGCTTCAGGTGTTATCCCGCAGATTTCTATGATCCTCGGACCATGCGCTGGCGGCGCTGTCTACTCCCCAGCTCTCACCGATTGGATATTCATGGTCCAAGATACATCCTACCTTTTCATCACTGGTCCTGATGTGGTCAAGTCAGTAACGAATGAAGATGTCACTCAGGTACTTTTTATTCTTGACTTAAGAACACATCTTAAGTATGGTGAAGTCCTATAGTAATCGCTAGTATATTTTTGTCTGCTTTTGCAGGAGGAGCTTGGCGGCGCAAAGACACACACCACCGTCTCTGGCGTTGCCCATAATTCCTACGACAACGATGTCGAAGCTCTCCTTAGTCTTAGAGAGTTCATGAGCTTTTTGCCGTCATCCAACAAGGAAGCTGCCCCCATCCGCGCATGCAATGACCCAGTCACACGAATGGTGCCATCCTTGGACACCGCCGTGCCCCTGGAGCCTACTAGCGCTTACAACATCCTGGATATAGTGCATGTAAGTGGGGCCAAGTACATTTTTTTCGAAGATTTATTAAGATTTACCGGCTCCTTTTCTGTAATACTATTTGCTCTGCTTGTTTAGGAAACTGTAGATGAACGTGAGTTCTTCGAAATCATGCCAAACTACGCAAAGAACATCGTCGTCGGCTTTGCGCGTATGGGTGGTGAAACGGTCGGGATTGTCGCAAACCAGCCGCGAGTCGCCGCCGGGTGCTTGGACATTAACGCCTCCGTAAAAGGTGCACGGTTCGTGCGTTTCTGTGATGCCTTCAACATTCCCCTCATCACGTTCGTCGACGTACCGGGTTTCCTGCCAGGTACGGCACAGGAGTACGGAGGCATCATTCGTCATGGTGCTAAGCTCATCTATGCTTACTCCGAAGCTACTGTTCCGAAGCTGACCGTCATTACTAGAAAGGCCTACGGTGGAGCTTACTGTGTCATGAGCTCTAAACATCTTCGCGGCGACATAAATTACGCCTGGCCAACTGCCGAAGTAAGTTTCATGTATTGATAACTTATACTCATCTAATATTAAAATGAAAGAATTGGTGGTGGCTTGATGTCAATTCGAACAATGTTAAGCGATTTTAACTTATTTTGACATTTAAGATCGCAGTCATGGGAGCCAAAGGAGCCGTTCAGATTATTTTCCGTGGCAAGGATGACAAATCTGCCGCCGAGGACAATTACGTTCGCGCGTTTGCCAATCCTTTCCCAGCGGCTGTGCGAGGCTTCGTGGACAACATAATTGATCCACACACAACCCGCGCACGGCTCTGTGGGGACCTAAAGATGCTGAGGACCAAGAAACTGGACAACCCATGGAAGAAACACGCAAACATGCCGCTGTAGAAATAGTTCCCATGTGTTTTTTTACCTGAGACGCTACGATTTGCCCGCTTGCCGCCCCTCCGACTTTGACATTTGATCAAGATCGCGATTATCAGTTTTCAAGAAAGAAACGATTATATGTGCAAAGATTTTTATTCACAATGGATGCGAACCATCGGGTCATTGAGGGGGGGAACGGAGTAAGGAAGAAACCGAGCGTACTGCTTTATTTCTCTTCGCTTTTGATTTTCTCATCGGGATGCGCTTGTGTATCAGTAGAAAAAGGCATCTAAAAATAAGTGGAAAAATTCAGTTGAAGAGTTATCTGTACCTTGGGATCCTAAGAGCCACATTTATACGTGTAATCGGCTCTATAATCAGTCTAGTGAAGCAGTATTTAATGAGAATACCCTTACAATATAAGATTTATACAGCAGTGCGATTAACGAAATCTCGAATTAGGCCTTTGACACAGAATACTCCGAGTCCAGCGCATCTGAGTGAGCTGGCAAAAACAATAACCACCTGCAGAGAAGAGGGCCAGTTTCTTTAGCGCAGTGTTGAGCTCCATCTGAATTATGTTTGTTGTATCAAGAACTGGGCTTTGAATAAGATATCTGATGTTGCATGGCTCTAACTCAACGGTACGAACCGCGAAACATGACGCAGGTCGTTGCAAGGATTCCGTCATTGCTACAGGCTTCTGTCTAATTATCTCCGCCAGGAACTTATAACTCGAAGTAATCTAGACTTTCCAAAGTATACCGCAAACGTTAAACAACAGGCGTCGCCCCCTAGATGGACCTTCAGTTAAACGGCTTGACCAAATGTGGCAGAGCCCCTCCCCGTAGTCGAGACGACAGAATTTTAAAAGTTAACGTCATGCATCAAAAGCAGCCGCAAAATAAAATCTGCCTATGCAAAAGCTGGCACCAACTGGCAACGTCGAGTCATGAAGGAAAACCAACCCATAAATTCACATGCATCAACGATCAACGATAACCAGGATGAAGCACAGCGCCCAAATATAAGGAGCACTAAATCAGTATTCTGAACCTGAGAGATTCGGAACTCTAATAATCCATTTCAAGGCCGTCCGGCGCCCGAGTATAATTAAATTGCAGTGGACATCCTGCTTTCGTGGAAGATTCTATGGCTACATTTTTCTAGCCATTTAGATGGATTGAAGTCAAGTAAAGATCACGACTGGATGCCACGACGTATACTATGACTGCCAAGAACACATTATTAGGGTCTCTGAATTAGCTCTGTTACTTCATTAGTAAACAGAAAACGGGATAAGCTTACTTATGGTATGCATTGGCCGGGATACACCGTGTCCGATGGACTCCTTCGTTACTGCCGCACATGCGCTCAGCGAACTTCAAATAGAGGCTCATGACACATCATTTAATATACCCAGACGTTGCCAATAGAAGCGAAGAGCCGAGTCCCAGGAAGTAGTCTTGAAGAAGGAGACACGATCGCCGGGACAAGAGCTTTATTAGCCTGACGTTTCGGATTCCTACTCGAATCCATCATCAGAGACAAAAGAGCAGAAACCCGTTTCTGCAGTAGGTGTGATAACTCACGAAATGTTAACGGAAATTCTGAAATGCGTTTTCGTTTCAAAAAGATTACTTAGGCAGGGTTTTAAAAGTAATTACCATGCAGCATAATTCTGTAATAATTCAGTTACCTGGGGATGCTGGCTTTCGAACGAAAATCTTACCGGCCGCATGCAAAAACTATACTTTGCAAAAATGACTACTTAAGTAGCATTAATTTTTTATTGATTTTAGATGCCTTTAAAAATTAAATTATATTTCATGGGAAGCATGCATAAAAATATTCATTCTTTCACTCATTCGGTGGAAAATTGCGTCTTCCAATTTTATACTCGAAGGCAGGGTTTAACTCGATTTCAAAAAACTTCCAATCTCCGAATAATTTTGAACCCGACCTGCCATTACACTTGCATTCAGGGTTTATAAACTACAAACCACATAGTTCTCTACGGTGTTAAGAGGAGACCATATGGAGTTCATAAAATCTAGCGGTGGATTTGAGTCATATCGTAAACTTTACAAGCAACACTAGTAAATGCAGAGACGCGCTGTTTTATGAAAGGGTATCTCACGATATAAAAAATCTCACAAGAAGAAGCTTTTTAAAACCGAATTATGTCCTTCCTTCGACTATGAAATTGGATATAGACGTAATTTTCTACCGAATGAGTAAAAAATGAATATTTTAGTGCATGCTTTCCATGAAATATAATTGAATTTTTAAGGGCATCTAAAATCAATAAAAAAATTAATGCTACTTAAGAAGTCATTTTTGCAGAGTATAGTTTTCGCATGCGGCTGGAAAGATGTGCTTTTGAAAGCCAGCATCTCGAGGTAACTGAATGATTATAGAATTATGCAGCACGATAATTAATTTTAAAACCCTACTTAAGTAATCTTTTCGAAATGAAAACTCATTTCAGAATTTCCGTCAACATTTACTGAGTTAGCACACCTACTGTAGAGGTGGTATTTTTTGTGAACGGAGGTCGAACAATGGTCGAACCCTTAAAAGTTTTTAGGACTGAATAAAGCTTATTGCAGTCCTCTCTCCAGACTGAACTTTCTCTTTGGCCAGTTCATCTTGTCTTCTCTTTCGACCACTCCCCTCTTTGCTCCTGGGTAACATACTATGCAGTCGTGTCAACATATTCAAAAATTTATTTAAAACGATAGACTGAAATCTTAAAAAGCAAAGTTCCAAAACGGCAAGTCTGACGGAAGGGCCCAAATCGGCGGACTTCCTAGGAAGCCTGGAACTAAGATTGCCATTTTGCTAAAAGTACTGATTAAAAATGAGGTCTGATATGAAATGAAGGATGAGGCTTCCTTATAATCGTCGCATTTCTATATGACTAGAATTCGAGTAACAACTAGAACCAATAAACCTAAGGTCAGGAAGTACAATCTGCTAACTAAAGTGCTCAGCGACACACACATAAGGACCAATATGCGTTGGCTTTATCCAAATGTTGTCTATCTAGGCAACAGACGCGCAAAAGTAGGCCTGGACCCCGTTGTGTGCACTCTCGCTTAATATACGTTGGGCGTACCGACTGGTGAATCAATGTGGAGTGCACTCAAACACACTTTGAAGGAATAAGTCGAGATCAACAAATAGTATCTCAACCAACCAAGCAAAAGGAAGTCGAGCGAGGAGAAGGCAGTAGTACTTCACATGCAACGCATAATGCGAAATGGAAAGGATGTCTAATCTCGTTCTCAATCAATCTGCCTAGGGCGCACGATCCAAGGCAGTGCCTGAACCAACAAGTACACAAATGCCACTCGCCTATTTGCAGATTTCTTCAGTCGTAGAGCATATCTAAAATATTCGCCAAGTATTTTCACTTATTTTCGGGAATAGATCATTTTTACATGCAGATGATCTAGCAATTTTCAAATACCACTATTAGTGTAGACACGGCAAATAATATTGGAAGGTTTTAGGATGATAATTTAAAGTATGCTTGGCGTTTGAACAGTAAAATAGGCAGTCATGAGCGTTTTCGGAGGAGTCTCAAGTATCCACGGGTTTCAGCTATTCGCGGGTAGCTCTGATCCTCAACCCCTGCAAATACCAGGGGTCAGCGGTATAGGAGGCGCGCAGGGACTATGGGCCGACGGCTCTCACCTAAATCGTCTGGCTCCAGCAATTATAAGTTCGATCCTCGTCCTAGTGGAAGAGGAATCACACCTGACACTAAAAGAGGATAACAATAATGCTAGGTTTCTTTGTTTGCGTATCACCCTATCGTGGGTCGCACTTATTGTGGATTCCCTCTGACAAACAAGCCCAGTCGGCGCTGAAGGAGAGAGGGGAAACTATTCTAGCATTGCACGAAAACACATTGTATAGAAGAAAGGTCATAGAAGGCCGCTGTGAGTAGAATTAGACTACCTGAGCAGTTGGCTAGTGAGCGGAAAACGGCTAGCTGTTGGTTTGCTGGCGTGTACTCTCCTATACCTGCTACTCTGGATTTCGTCGGTTGGGGCAGCAAACTGTTGTCACATCTACTATTTAGAGTATTAATTTGGGTGGCTCTTGGAGCAGAAAGTAGAAAAACACGGTGGATCATCATGTATCAAACGGTCAGAACAGATGAAATCTTTGATCGTTTGGTCTCCAGAACACTAAAAGACCCTAAATCAAACGTCCTTTCTTGGTCAGACTTAACC
Source organism: Spirometra erinaceieuropaei (assembly GCA_902702965.1). Lineage (NCBI taxonomy): Eukaryota > Metazoa > Platyhelminthes > Cestoda > Diphyllobothriidea > Diphyllobothriidae > Spirometra > Spirometra erinaceieuropaei. The sequence goes on from CACRXP010000003.1 coordinate 3,965,175, forward strand.
ATTGTAATCCAATTTCTGATCGATGATCAAGGCGACGAGATTGGCTTAGATAAGAGTCTGGACAGTTAACGTTACGGACGGGTTCCTCATGGTTGTGTGCAGCGTTCACTTTAGTCCTGACATGGGACCGGCACTGGTATTAAGGAAGTGAGGTAAACGGCGGTCGAGATCTTGCCCCTAAGGAGCAGCGGTGCAATACCATCAAGTAGCGCGTTGATTTCCTCAACTGCAAATGCAGATCCGTGGCCAAGACTAAGCGACCAAGGCATGGGCGTGTCATTGTCACGACCAAAGCCAAAGGAATATTAGGCTATCTGTATGTCCTCGAAGTCGTGAAGTGTTGCATCCCTGCTGATTATGTCGATCTCATGCTGCAGTTTCTGCAAATTGAGTGCTCGTCTTTCACTATAGTGGGTTAGTGGTAGACTCTCGAGAGAAGCTGAAACGCTTGGTACACTAGACCGACAGGTGGAAGAATCAGAAATCCGGAACAGATCACGTTTTAATCTATACACTCAAATCTTCAACAAGACAGCTCAAAACCGTCCCCAGCCAAAGTGGGGAGCTTGCAGCCTCAGACGATTTAATCTTCAGGTCGACGCAGCACATCGCTGAAACAACTCAATGGGTTATTCAGAAGAAATAAGCTCTAAATTTACTCCGAAAAACTCACCTTACCTAAAGATTTCGAGAGCATGGTATAAGCACCAGAGGACAGGAGGCTTCTACACAATGCATCTCTCTAGAATGAATCGAACATGTCTCACATCTGTATAGGAGGATTAACTTTGCAGAATTATCGCATAAGCGTGGATCGGTTTTGTGATTAAGTTCACGTCGACCTCTGCAGTTACGAGAGTCGAAGGTTGAGCCCGGCCGATCGATATTATTGTCTAGTTCACTTTTACCTTGCACAATCTGTCGAAAGTTCGATAAGATAGCAGAAGCCATCCGCTAGTACAATGAGCTACCAAACACTGTGATAGGGCAGATATCTCCGACGACAAAGACTGGGTTCTGTTTTGGAATAACCCATTTTCCAGCCCACTTAGACAGCTTTCACACCTACCTGAAATGCGGTAAATTTAATTTCTGTAAAGCGGCTCACCAGCACCGCAGTACTAACGTAGGCAAAATGTGCGATGCAAAGACCACGATCTACTATGGCAGCGAGGTAGTCCACCAAAACGTATTAAGTAAGTCATCCGGTCACTTAGCTGAACAGTTAATGAGGGAACACGACATTATGGACGCCTGAGGTGGAGTAAAAGAAGCCCATTATGCCATGCCAAAAGCCATAATGACTCTTTGTCCGCACAGCGCGGTAAGGTCGGAAGCAGTCGAGCACGGTGACCGTGAAGGCTTTCGTGACAAAATCAGGAAGATATGCCCCGATCGTCACTGCACACTGATGCATCGCTCTTCTCAAACACAGGCTGGACGGCGTCACTCCAGCTAGCGGGTATGGTACCCATTGACAAAATCTAGATTTTAAGACCACCCGCCGAGGAAAGTGTCAGCCACACACCGTCATTCTCTTTGATTCCATTATTCTAAAAAGAATCCCTGATACAGAGACGTTCCTAAACGCACGACACCCTAATACTGCATGGACTATCATCTGCCAGTCGCACCTCAAAGAGGCAAGCAACGTCAACGCTGTGCTGCATCAGTGATCGCATGGCAAAGCACTGTGTTCCCAGCGTAAGAAGAGTTCTCATACGACACAAACAGTTATTTCCTCCAAAAAGGCGAATCGGAATGCCATCCACCTCACTGGTGGGGGTTCTCGCGCATCGGTCCCAACGGCAACCTTAGCATAGTGGAGATTCGGGGGTTTGGTATAAGTCGAGCTCCCTATATCTCAATCTGTAACTAGGACAGAGGTTCTGCCGGCAACACAAACCTTTGACCGTCGTTCCCGTCAATGTCCACTGTGTATCCTGCAGCAAGGTGGTTGCAGGGACGGTGACTTGCGCGTGAATTAGTTTATAGGGACAGTAGACTTTCGCTGCACCCACTGCACGCTCTCCACCCTCGCTCACCTGAGCCCAAGGTCAAGGCGGAGTCAAGAGGACCAAACACAGGATCTGGAGCGGGTAGCTGGGGCGCCGTGGGCTTGCGCCTTGGCGTGCCACCAAACCTCCATGTGTGGCATTTTTATGCCGTACCCTGATCTGGTCCCCGTGGTGATCCAATGCAACTCCCACGCGGCCGTTATAGGGGGCACTGACAGCATTAGAGAGCTTACTTGACGATAATTCATGTGAGCCGTGTCACAGGGCCGTCATTCAACTTTACAGGACTCCATAGGACAGTCGGTCTGCCAGGCCCTAACCTTCGCCTCCTGCCAACACTACCGCTCTTTGTATACGACTGCTTCTAACTCAGACCCAATGACCGGCTTATTTCACAGGCAACCTTCACTGACAGTCGTTCTACGGTCCGGCCCAATGCAGCCCAAGTATGATGAGTAACGCAAGCAACTAAAGCACGCAATGCTTTCTGTCATTAATGTCCCTTGAAGGTTAGCTCAGGCATGCTTTCGTGGCATACAATAGCAACTACCGGTACAGATTCCTTAAGAATGAAGCATTAACGAATAGATGTCCCTTAGATTTTGGGCTGCGCTGCCTCGCCTCACCCTATCAGCCGTCATATCACGGACAAGGTGGCACCCGAGATGGTACTGCTAGATGTAGACAGCTTCACAACATCTCGACGTTGAGAGAAACGAAACACAACCCCAACGGCCTTACAGGGGCTGAAATACTCACCAGCATTACTACCTGGATGAACCATAAAAGTATCATAATGTCCATGTGGGAATCCCAGTCGCCCATAATTACAAGAAATGTTGGCAACGATAGGGTACAGGAACGCCAACTAACTTGAGCTACCCTGTGGACCGTATCATGCGTTGAATGGTGGTATAGGGGGTTCTACGGTTGGGGCAGCACACAGGACGGAGAGCAAGAGGACACAGATGAATTCCTGCCGAAAGTCTTGTTGCACGCTGTCCTTTGGTGAGGAACGCGAGTGCGATAATTACAAAATAAAAAGGGCAAATTTAAATGAATAACGGACTTTCAATAAAGCGCCGCTGGTAAATTTACATTTGGTCAGGAAGGGAAGGAAATTTCAAGCAATGGGAACGGTAAATAATAAGTGATGTTTACAGTTACACAGAATTTTAGGGTATATTTTTGGAGCTGCCATCTACTTGGGGGTCCTACACCCAGTCTTTACCGTAAATATCAGAGCCGCATCTTGCTTACAGATAACGACAAATGAGGGGACACAGTCTCATTAAATACCAGATTTGACAGCAAAATATTCGTTCTCTTCGAACATACCTGGAGTTTTATCCCAACGGGTTGAGAGTAAGGCGTGCCAAAATTCAGGAGTTTGAAATGAAGGGCACCATCTGAAGACCCCTCCAAAGGGTATTCCTACCGACCAAGTCGAAAGGTGGTGCGAGATCAAGGAAGTATAAGACCGTGTTCAGTAGCCACAGACAGTTCACCAGCAAATCGGATGAAATGGCGAGCGTGACCCGGGGTTTCGGTGTGTCGAAACTCCACGGATCAACGTTCGAACTTCCCCCTAGGCTCTGAGTCTGATTCGGACCGACAGTAGGACCGCCGCAAACGACTGGCGTGGTAGATCCAGGCGTGTCAGATTTATTATAATGACGAGTGCGCTGATGTGTCGTGAGGATGGACTCCCCAGTATCAGTTCCACTCTCGCTCTTCCCCTGCCCATGCACCTGTCGACCGTCCGCGCCTGTGCTGGAATAGGACGCGGTAGCTGACGCGGCGTGAAGGTCTACGTCTAGGCGGGCCACCACAACCCCCGCATATACGACAGTAGTTATGGGCTCGCGTTGAGTCCGCGCAGCCCGATTAAAGCGTGTCGTGACCAAACATGACCTCCGCTTCAGTCCGGTGCATCTGCAACGTACGTCTCCAAATCAAACCACTTGATCGTGTACAAACCTTTCTGGGACGTGTTAGCGTAATTATGAGATGGTCCTAAGAGAATAAATAATGAGCAAAAAGATGAAACACAAATTGTTGAAACAAACTTTGGCATAGCGGGAGGGATGAGCGAAGATGTAGTATGAGAGCATCATCCCGATGCCCAGAAGGAAGGCGCCCACCACACCAAGGAGCAGAGACCAACGTGGCAGGACGCCTATGTGCTTGCGGTCCATAGTATTTGCGGGTCGTGGCGTCAGACCAACCTCCACAGCGTCTGGTAACCAGGGCCGGAAAAACCAGGCAACCGCGAAAGCCAGGTTCTCTAGCCCAAAGACGGTGTAGCAGGTGATGTAGAAGTGCCGACTACGGCCCTCACGTATGTTGATTACATCGAAACAGTAGACAGCACCAAGGACAAGGTCGAAGATGATCTCTGCCGAAGTGCCGGGTCGCGCTGAGCAGAAGGTGGTGCCAGCATGGATGAGACAGGCCACCGCAACGACCCAGTGCACCCCTAGGCAGGCTGAGAACCAGACGGCCCGAAAGGCATCCGCCAAGAGGGCGAGGGCCAAAAGACGAGATAGGAGGACACCAGCCTTCCAAAGGAAGTAGAAGATTGTGCTCAGGCAGCGAAGGTTCGCCTTCTCTACCCTGGAGTTACGCAATGCGGACTGGTAGGCGGTAAGACACCAGGCCAAGGAGAGCCAAGAAGTGCCACAGGAGGCGTACTGCGCAATAACTGGGGGGAGAGAGACGGTAAAAGGGAAAAGAGACGATAAAACACCCTATTTGGGAGAGGTGCACACTTTATCGCCTGTGACAAGATCACGAGATGTAAAGATTCTTGTGTAAAATATCTTCTCCTTGCTGCACAAAGCTTCCCATACGTGTGCGTTTGACTGCGTGGGTGTGTGTATTGACACCGTGTCCAGGTGAGCAGTGGGGAAGGGTGAGTGCGGTAGATTCTGTGCAAGCATACCATCACTATAAACTAATTCATGCGCATGTCACCGTGCCTGATGAACCTAGCTGTGTAGCACACGGTGGACATCGCCAGAATCGACGGTCGGACTGTCGTGTGTCCCGCAAACGGATTACGTGATAGATGCACTGGTCGAACACGGGGGCCATATCGGATTCTGACAGGTGTTATCGGAATGCGCACCAAAACACATGCCAACATTTCGGGGTGCGGTGGCAGACTCGGTAGCCAGCAGACGTCGCGCTCATTTGGACCCTGCGGCCCTCTCCATTGTTGTTATTGGTTACAATTCTGGTCATTTGAGGTGGGGAAAGGAGGGTTTGGAGTGGGACGTCAAGAGGCGGGCTCGACCATGCCATCAGCCTCCACCCTCCATCGCCTCCGGTCTTCTTGACTCTGTTCTGACATCAGGCCCAGGTGGGGGAGGAGAGTGCGGTAGATGTTGAGCAAGTCTACTAGC
>CACRXP010000003.1:3972911-3997091 GCA_902702965.1 Spirometra erinaceieuropaei
AAATGGCGAGCGTGACCCGGGGTTTCTGTGTGCCGAAACTCCACGGATCAACGTTCGAACTTCTCCCTAGGCTCTGAGTCTGATTCGGACGGATAGAAGGACCGCCGCAAACGACTGGCGTGGTAGATCCAGGTGTGTCAGATTTATTATAATGAAGAGTGCGCTGATGTGTCGTGAGGATGGACTCCCCAGTATCAGTCTCACTCTCGCTCTTCCCCCCCCCCCCATGCACCTGTCGACCGTCCGCGCCTGTGCTGGAATAGGACGCGGTGGCTGACGCGGCGTGAAGGTCTACGTCTAGGCGGGCCACCACAACCCCCGCATATACGACAGTAGTTATGGGCTCGCGTTGAGTCTGCGCAGCCCGATTAAAGCGTGTAGTGACCAAACATGACCTCCGCTTCGGTCCAGTGCATCTGCAACGTACGTCCCCAAATCAAACCACTTGATCGTGTACAAACCTTTCTGGGACGTGTTAGCGTAATTATGAGATGTTCCTAAGAGAATAACTAATGAGCAAAAAGATGAAACACAAATTGTTGAAACAAACTTTGGCATAGCGGGAGGGATGAGCGAAGATGTAGTATGAGAGCATCATCCCGATGCCCAGAAGGAAGGCGCCCACCACACCAAGGAGCAGAGACCAACGTGGCAGGACGCCTATGTGCTTGCGGTCAATAGTATTTGCGGGTCGTGGCGTCAGACCAACCTCCACAGCGTCTGGTAACCAGGGCCGGAAAAACCAGGCCACCGCGAAAGTCAGGTTCTCTAGCCCAAAGACGGTGTAGCAGGTAATGTAGAAGTGTCGACTACGGCCCTCACGTATGTTGATTACATCGAAGCAGTAGACAGCACCAAGAACAAGGTCGAAGATGATCTCTGCGGAAGTGCCGGGTCGCGCTGAGCAGAAGGTGGTGCCAGCATGGATGAGACAGGCCACCGCAACGACCCAGTGCACCCCTAGACAGGCTGAGAACCAGACGGCCCGAAAGGCATCCGCCAAGAGGGCGAGGGCCAAAAGACGAGATAGGAGGACACCGGCCTTCCAAAGGAAGTAGAAGATAGTGCTCAGGCAGCGAAGGTTCGCCTTCTCTACCCTGGAGTTACGCAATGCGGACTGGTAGGCAGTAAGACACCAGGCCAAGGAGAGCCAAGAAGTGCCACAGGAGGCGTACTGCGCAATAACTGGGGGGAGAGAGACGGGAAAAGGGAAAAGAGACGATAAAACACACTATTTGGGAGAGGTGTACACTTCATCTCCTGTGACAAGATCACGAGATGTAAAGATTCTTGTGTAAAATATCTCGTCTTTGGTGCACAGAGCTTCCCACATGTGTGCGTTTGACTGCGTAGGTGTGCTTCTTTGACAGTGGGGGAGAGCGAGTGCGCTAGATGTTGCGCAAGTATGCTATCACTATAAACTAATTCATGCGCAAGTCACCGTGCCTGATGCACCTAGCAGTGTAGCCCGAGGTGGACGTCGCCGAAATCGACGGTCGGATTGTCGTGTGCCCCGCAAGCGGGTTACGTGGTAGATGCGCTGGTCGAACACGAGGACCATATCGGATTCTGGCAGGCATTATCAGAATGCGCACCAAAACACATGCCAACATCTCGGGCTGCGATGGCAGACCCGATAGCCAGCAGAAGTCGCGCACATTTGAACCCTGCGGCCCTCTCCATTGTTGTTATTGGTTAAAACTCTAGTCATTTGCTGTGCGGGAAAGGAGGTGTGGAGTGGGACGTCAAGATGCGGGCTCGACCATGCCATCAACCTCCGCCCTCCCCCGCCTCTGGTCTTCTTGACTCTGTTCTGACACCAGGCCCACGTGGGATAGGAGGGCGCGGTAGATGCTGAACAAGTCTATTACCGCCATAAACTAATACACGCACAAGCCATCGGCCCTGCTCCACCTTGGAGTGGAGCACACTGTGGACATAATCGGAAACGACCGTCGAACTGTCGTGCACGAGAGAGAGAGAGAGTGGACTGTAGGTATGTAGGTAATCGCCAGTTCTAGGACAACTACCGAGGCATCTTCCTGCTCAACATCGCCGGGAAAATCTTCGCTCACATTTTTAACCCTCCCAATAGCCACCTGGGACTAGGACTCCTGCCGGAAAGTCAGTGGGGCTTCCGCCGTCATCGAGCCACCAACGACATGATTTTCGCAGCCCGCCGACTGCAGAGGTGTCAGCAGATGCGGACTCACCTCTATCGCATCTTCTTAGATCTGACAAAAGCCCTTGACACAGTGAATCGTTAAGGACTTTGGAAAGTTATGCAGAAATTCGGCTGTCCCGAGAGATTCACACAGATAGGGCGTCAGCTTCACGATGGCATGATGGCGCCAGTCACGGACAACGGAGCTGTCTCAGAGGCATTCGCAGTGACCAACGGAGTGAAACAGGGCTGTGTTATCGCGCCTACCCCCTTCAATCCCATGTTCTCTGCTATGCTGATGGATGGCTACCGTGACGAACTCCCGGGATCCGCGTCGCCTACAGAACGGACGGTCAACAGCTCAACCACCGGAGGATGCGATTTAAATCACCAATGACTGCGCCCTCAATGCACCTATTGAAGGAGACATGCAAGGGAGCATAGATCTCTTCTCCGCCTCCTACGAGAACTTCGGCCTGATCATCAACACGGAGAAGACGGTGGTCATGCACCGCCAGCCAGCACTGCCCACAGTGCGCCGCAAATCTGCGTGAATGGAACCCACCTGCGAGTGGTGGACAACTTCACGTATCTGGGCAGCATCCTCTCCCGCAGCACCAAAATCGACGACGAAGTGGCCCGCCTGATTTCAAAGGCCAGTCAAGCCTTCAAAACACAGTTTGGAATCGTCACGGTCTTCAACTCAGCACCAAACTCAAGATGCACAAAGCCGCCATCCTGCCGACGCTACTGTATGGAGCGGAAATGTGGAAGGTGTACAAGAAGCAGGTGCGAAGACTCAACCACGCCCACCTTAGCTGTCTCAGACAGATACTAAAGCTGAGGTTGCAGGACCGGATCGCGGACAAGGATATACTGGAACGGACGGGGATCATCAGCATCTATGTTATGATGAGACAACTACAATTACGTTGGAACCACCAACTCGTACGGATGGACGACGAGGGGCTACCCAAACGACTCTTCTATAGAGATGTCGCGACGGGTACATGCTGACAAAGTCAAATCCGGCGACACAAGGATACTCTGGAAACCTCCCTGAGACGCCTGCAAATCGACCTGGCCAACTGGGGAGACCTCGCTCGGGACCGATCCATGTGGAGGAGATAGTAAAGACAGGCGCAACAATCTTCGAAGTCAACCGTATCACCGCCGCCAAAGCCAAACGCGAAACTTGAAAATCCCAACTGCGGCTGCTGTTGCCGCCGCCGCCGCCTCAGAACGTCAACGCCCAACCGCAGTGAACACAGGCGAAGCGATCTACGAAGCCACCTGCATAAGTGCCACCAAAGCTAAACGCGATGCTCGTCAATATCAACTGGCCCCGCCTCGCAACGCCATAAATCAACTGCACCCGAAATGTCTACGATGCCAGCGGATGTTCCGGGCATCAATCAGTCTCATTGGACATCTTCGTACCAACTACAGCGCCCGGGCGGCACCACCCGATGTTCACCTCTGCCGCACACCCCACTTCGATAGTCAATACTCACCGCAATCCTAAACTCCCAGTGCCATCCTCCTCCATCGCATAAGCATCCACTATGAAGGCTCTTGCACCCACTTCCACTGCACTCCATCCTAACGCACCGACAAACATCAGTCTCACCACTACCAACACCAGCGATTTTGGACTCGGCACACACCTGTCCTCATTACGATAGCACCTTCGCCGCACACATCGTCCTAGTCGGTCACTAGCGAATCCGTCGAACAGAGACTGGCGAACCAGTGCTTGAAACGCCAACATACACTCGCCGCACCCGCACAATCACCCACCGCATGCGCCTAATAGGCTACATGCGCATTCACGAAAACTTGCGATAAACACCCACCGGCTACACGACACCATCACATCTTCCCCCACCTACATCAACAACATCACACAACACCATCAGCCACCACAAGTATCCAACTACCACCTCCTACGTAAGTGGGAAGTGTGAGTCTTGGCTTCGTCGCCATGCAGCCCCTCTGCTGCGCGTGTGATCCAAATCCAAGATTACCACGGTGCATCAAGCCCCGTGACTTGAAAGGCTGCTGATTGACGTCCCAACTCAGTCCAGGCAGTCTACCCAGTTCTCTGTGCTGTGTGGATTGGCAGACTGGTGGGCTGAGAGCCAGGCTAAAGTGGCTCCTTCTTAACGTGACCTGCGAAACTCACGCACGTGAGATGTACGCCGTTCAACCCCCGTTGTGCGAAATCCTGCTGCTTGTGTTTGGAGGGCCAGGTCGTACATGTGGCGCGTGCAGACATGGTCATTAGATATGTCAGTCCCGCGTCCATTCCTCGCACCTGTCAAATGACCGGCTCGGACAAGGACTGGGGCCTGAGAATTGGAAGGGAGGGTGAGGTCGACGACTCAGCGCATTTTCCTCACTATAAACAGTCTGACACGATTAAAGCTATCACGGTGCGCGAGAAGTCGTGGCCTGGAAGGTCGCCAACTGACGGGATAACATGGACCTCGCAGTCGGCCCAGTGTTGTGTGTTGGCGTGGAGCGGCCGACTGGTGGTCTAAGAGTCAGGCTGCAATGGCTCCCACTAATATGGTCTTTATGGCACTCTCATTCCGTGGGATTCGAGCCAGGTGCGGCCTTGACCGCGCCAGCCCCTTCTGTTGTTATTGGTTAAAATCCTGGTCATTTGCTGTGTGGACCAGGGGGTGGGAAGTGGAGCGCCAAGGTGTGGGCTCAACCGTGCCATCCACCTGTGCCCTCCTCAGCATCCGGTCTTCTTGACTCTGTCTTGACATCGGGCAAACGTGGGGGAGGTGGAGAGAGTGCGGTAGATGCTGTGCAAGTCTGCATATACTGTAAACTAATTCACGCACAAGTCACCGTACCTGCCCACTTTGCTGTGGAGCACACGGTGGGCGTCGTCGGCAACGACAATCGAACCATCGTAGACATCGCTAATGACGACGGTCGGATTGTCACCATATTTTCAATCTAAAATTTCTCCTGAACAATAAATGACTTCCGGAATATATTTATTCCGGTTCTCAAACTGTGTTTTCGGATGAGTGGTAAAGGCGTGTAATTCAAAGATGGATGACGCTAGGCATCAGACTTCAATATTTTGCGGTGAATGGACCGTCCGGATGAAATTTGCTCTATTTGTGGTTTGGAACTAGCACTTCAGTACCCCAAGTGCAGATTAGGATTATCCCTGGGTAGCCGCTAACCCGAACCCTAACCTCCGCTGAGTTTAGCGCAATGCCATCTGTAATACATGGAGAGGGTACTTATTCATGGGCACCACCCAATCTACTTTAGTGTGTATATCCACATCGAGCTCGGCGCACGGCCCAGAGAGGAAAAGTTTTTATTTTAACTGAAGAATGGAACCTTTAGCAAACAATTCCTCTAGTGCCCTATCCTAAAGACGAGCAAAAGTATATGTGCGTATCTGGGCTACTTCGTTATCTGGAGTCTTAATTTCATTCCGTGTCGTAGCCAGTGGTTGGCATCATCAATCACTACGAATGGACAAAAAGAAGAGATGGGCAAGAAAATTTTGCGAAAATAAGCAAATCCTTGCCTAGACGCAGATAAATCGTCACAAGTGGCGGGGGAAAATAACAACTGGTTTCTAAAAACCCACAAGGCCTAACTAAAGGAGCAAGTCTTTTGGGAAAATCCATTTTCTTCTGTTCATTTTTTATCTCTGTCTCTTGGCTGGCCTTCGAATAAAACGCAGTTGGCCTTTTTCCGCCCAGACCACAGGGTATGATGATGGTTATCAGCCCTCAAAAGACGTAAAATTGACAGCCGCATAACGTTTCTTGTGAATATCGCTTCTTCCTCATCATTTTCAAGGGGAATAACGGGTTTATTTGAGTTCCCGATGTTGGTGCCAGTTTGCTGGCGTTCCGCAGCTTTCACTGCCTCACTATAAAATCCTAAAGACAGAAAAAAGACATCCGCCGGCCCCCTGACTCTTTCAGTATTCCACAGAAGCCAGTGACAGCTGAGGCGTCTTTGGTAACAGCAGATGTTGTACGTAACATCCTCCCTACCGTGCATAAGTTGGTCTTCTACTGCCCTCTCTGTTTAGGACATGACACTCGCAGGCTTACTGTCCTAGCCACGCCGTTCGTATCAAAATTTCGCTGCTACTTGATCCGCAAACTGCTTTAACGACAGTCAGTTTTCCCACTAAGTAATTTTGTGTACCCATCCGTCGGCCGAATCGTGTGCTACGAACGCCCCCAGCTCTGGTGCATCTTCGTTGAAGAGCATGCGGAGTGGAAGGAGAGGGTAGATGGTTAGAGCATGGAGTTAATGACCGATATCGTCAGAATTTTAATTGTCAATCTGCAAAAACTGACAGTCATCCCGCCCTGACTCCATCTGACACTCCACAAAACTCTGTACGGTCACGCGCCGGTAATGCGGGACACACCATACGAGAGGTTAACTTGGTTGTCACGATGCCCGAAAGGTGTGCGTGTGTGTAGTTAGGTTCAGTTATTGAAGGTAGCCCATTCCTGTTTGGGCATGCGTGGTAAGTGGTTTGTTGTCCGTTCAGTCACTGCGCCCTGTCTCATTCCTAGTAGACTTAGCTTAGTTCTTCTGTGGGAACACGGCGGTAACAAGCCAATCCGTTTACAATTCATCACCGCTCCCCGGATGGTGACGGCTACCATTCTGTTAGGCGGACGCACTACCACCCCCATAAAAAGGCATAATCTCTCCTTTATCAGTGGCTAGGTAAGGTATCATCCTAAAGCCAATAGCTTTCATGCATTATCTTCTTATAAATCAATCGATCCATTCATGTCGGAATTTAACCCTAAACCGACACTACCACAAACAGTCCTCGCTTTATGAGAGGTGTATCTTGTTCAAAAACAGTATCAGCTATCCATTGGGCTCCTGTTCCACCCACTGCGTTGCCCATGTTGTTTAACTTATTGTAATAGCTTGCGTTGGTGACTGGTCGACTGAGTGTGCGTACTGGGTCCCCATCTTACGACAGCAACCATTTTAGGGGATATGTCATAGTGTAATGGAAATCCAGGTCCCTGATTGAGGACCCACCACGACTATTCGAAGCTGCGAACGAAGGGACTGACCACTACCCAACAACGGTCAGTTGCTCTTGAATTTTTTAAAGCAAGACGTATTTTCACTGGATTTACCTCAGAAAGTTTACCCGCCCGACGTTCCGCATCCGACTGTTTGACCGTCGTTACCAACGAGGTCCATAGTATGTCTCACAACAAGGTGGTTGGAGGGAGGGTGACTTGCGCGTGAACTAGTTTATAATGATCGTTGACCTACTCTGCCTCCACTACACTTTCTCCTCCCTCACTCACCTGGACCCAGTGTCAAGACAAAGTCCAGAAGACCAGAAATGGGATTGGGCTCCGGTGACTGGTGCGACGTGAGCCGGTGCCTGGGCGTGCCACCACACTTCTCATGCATGGCATTTGTTATGGGTGCGCAGCCCAGTAACGCCTGCCGTATCCTGATCTGGCTCCGTGTTGGTCCAGCGCAGCGCACGTGTGGCCCGTTGTAGGAGGAACGACGCTTCAGATCCACACTCCAACCCATCATTAGAGAAGACAATAGACAAGAGTACTTGGTACATAGGGGTTGCAATATTTATAAAATATCTTTGCTACGCGGCCTCGTACCCGTTAAAATGGGCGAATTCCACATTTATCAGAGATGGTCGTGCTTGGAGCTATGATTGCCTAGCTGTCTACATTCGAGTAGTGAGTTGTTATAGTTTCATCACAAGTGTCAGCTATCGGTGTGATAACTATTCTACAATTAGATCCCCCGGTGCTGTCAGCGGATGCGGTGTTCGTCCGCGCACATCCAAGGGTGACTTTTTATTCTGTTCGCGCCAAGTCTGGGAACTGAATATGCGCGGGGAGGCATGGTTTATCATACTGACAACACAGACGCTAGTTAAAGACTCAGACGCCTGTTTCGTCAATATTCTGCCGCCGCATGAGACAGCTGCAAAAGGTTCAGCTAATCGGTAGCTTTCGACTAGTACATGTGCTGTCAGAAAAGTAAGCAATGCAGCACATGTATACTACTAGCTACCTGTCAGCATTTTATGAATATTACTCGGTTACTCTGCTGTAGCTGATGGAATTCGGCTCAAATATTCGTATGAACTTTCTGACTGAGCCTACGAAGCTTAAATCCAACTGTTTTACTCCAATTAATGACAAATTTCCACGGATATTAAAAAGCTGACCTCATTGTGCTTGTTGACGGCCATTAGGCTTGTGAACTATGATTTAAGCACCGTGCGGTTGGCGCGGTTGTGACTTCTTTAGAGATTTTAGGCGTCGTTGAACTCAAAGACCTGCTGAACGACATGAAAATTGACATCATCCCTCCTCCCTTCTGCTGCGTGTTTGACCGTCCGCGTCCAGAGTAATCTGCCAATTTCTCCGACGTAGTAACTCTTCCCGTGATTACAGATCCTGTAGACGAAGATCACCGCCACCACGGTAGTCCGACGGTCTCGAACGATGTCTGGCGCAGTCAGGGCCGCCACCGGCATACCGCTATACCCGGCTCGGATCCCACAGAGTGGGGGTGCTATGGAGGCCACATTATGAAGGAGCCATTGCGGCCTGACTCTAAGACCATCAGTCGGCCACCCCACACAAACACATACACTGGACCAACTACGAGATTCAAGTTATCCGTCAGTTGGAAGATTTCCAAGCCAGGTCAGAAAGAGAAGAATGACACAAATCACTGGGCAACCATTCACACGGCCTGTAAACCCAGCGGGAGCGCAAACGCATCCACCAACATGGAATCAGGCGTCAGAGAACTGCCAGCGCACATCGGGCTGTGAGAGCCATGGTTTGCTGAAGCGTGGCACACCATACGGACGAAGACGATGATGTCAGGTGCATAAATGGCTGAAAAAAATCGACCTTAACGCAAGATAAAACAATCATAGGAATCTTCACAAACTACACCCAAAAACGCTGTCAAGTGGCGGCTACAGGGAGAGAGTTTTCTTCCTCCAAATACGTAAACAAATAAAGGCGGGAGAAAAAGGGCGTATGGGAGAAGAAACCGGATGACCTGAAGCGAGAGCGAGGTGAGGGGAGGTAGACCGCCAAAACAAGGAAGTAGGCGAGAATCAAATGAGCAGAATAACAGAACTTTACGCATGGCAGCTTGTGGGAGAACGCAAAGTGACAGGAAAACAACTTGACTACGTGACTCAAGTAAGAAGTTTTGGAGACTGTGGCCCAGAGGCACTCAGCCTTCCGCTCCAGAAAGTCACACAAGGTAGACCTTCAGGAGTAAATGCACATGTTTGAAGTTTCTAACGTCGTTTTGCGGATGAAAACGCCTTGCATTCTGCCTGTCATTGTGGACTCCTTCAATACCAGAATACAGCAAAGCCAGGCGTAGCCTAAAATCGTCACCTCTGTCCTCCGGAATATCGGAAGAAAACTGTGTGGCACAGGGTGCCTTAATCATCCAGTTCTCTGCGATTGGTGATAAGTTGGAAAGTCATCAGTCTTCGTCATGCAATCTGGTTCCTCTGAAACAACGGTTACGTCTTTCTTGACTGGCCAAGAAGTCTATAAACTAGTCTCTTTGGGATCTACAAGGATCTACGCCTCGGCCGTTGAAATGGTTCAGTGTGATGTAGGTAGGTTTGAATGCGAGACAAAAAGGTCATTCGCCGTTCAAGCTAAAGTGAGGACGTAGGAGAACGAGGGGCGTGCGCTTACGTCTAACAACGCCATCGGGGGCCGGTTGGGAGAGGAGGATATAGAGCTGGAGGAGCAGCTGGGGTGCTGATTCCATGAAGCACTCAATGAGACGCAGCATGCAGGAGTCCGCATCCTCGTAGAGCATTAGACGAGTGAGATGAACAGCTTGGGTTAAACTGATTCCCGGTCGTCTGCTCGCTATGCCGTAGAGGACGGCATCTGTGAGTCTGGAGGGAGAAAAAGTGAGAGGGAGGAGTGTCCTATAGGGGGGGAAGGGATTACTAAATTTAAGGGCAACAAAAATGGGCAAGGGGTTTGCAATATGCGTAGTTCGTTTGTACATCCGTCATTGGGACATTTGCTTGTCCAACCTCGGTGGGGATATTGCAGTAGAGGCATGTACATGGACACTCTCTGGCAACCAGTCGTGAACACCTGTACAGAGGTCTCACAAATAAACAGAGATGGGGTTTCTCTTTTCCAGGGTGTGTTAAAGGGTCAGAGCGCATTTTGGACGAGTTTTTTTAAATGGATTCTCACAGGTCAGCATTTCAGATAACGTAACCCGACGAACCTTATGATCCTCATAATGGCATGGAACATCGTAGATATCGACATCGGAACAATCTGTTGCTTATTAGAGACAATCTTACTACTAGAGGTTATGTAGACAGGGAGCATACACATATAGAAAACACATATACAGACTCTATGCCAAGTATTTAACGGATTTGTGAATGACACTGTCTACCTTCTGCACATAGAGGGCTTGTCACTGCAATTCCAGAAGTGCTTTGACAGAAAAGCGCGTTCGGTTCATAAGTGACGCACAGGAATGTTGGTCATTCGACAGTCTAATTCCATGACGAGGAACTTGTCTGACTGTTTGAGTTTCTTATTTCTATGGTCTGATGCACGGAAGGTGTTTCTAGTTATATTGGCACTTGGTTCAACAAATGCTGCTGAACAAGGAATTTACCATTTGATCCGTCCGAGAGTGTGTACCTGTTCGATTCTATGCCAGCCAATCAAAAGAGAAAGCAGTTGCTCATGGTCCGTATCTGCCACCAGAATGATTCCACAGGTGGGCTTATGAGCGCAAATAAAACTAAAGTGTCCCGTTTTCAAAGCTGGAATAGTGTTAAACAATGGCATCAGTAAACAAGTGAACTAGAGTTACGACTGGTCAACACTGGACACAAGATGGGGACGACCAGATAGCCAAGTGTTACTTCACCGCCAAACAGACCCATGCACTTTTAAGAGATTTCGATTTCTTCCCATAAACCGTCCTAAAAACCTGCGCGGGGTTCAAGGGGTTTAAGTTTTGAAGCAGTGACTAGGTCCCAAATTTCTGTCATCTAGGAATGCAAATGAGGAACCAGTGCAAGCCTAAAGGGGTTGAGAGAAAATAAGGTTCCCGTTGATGATCGAAAGAGAGGAGAACGAAAAAAGCTCGTGCTCATATCGTTCTTCATTTCGAAAAGGGTCTGTCTGGCCTGAGTGCAGAATCGGACGCGGGTGGTCACGTAACGATGAGAAATCAATCAAAGAAAGTGGTAGTAGTAAAGCCAAACGGATTGGAGTACCAATTTCCGACCATTTTGCAACTTTCAGGCAGTGGAGACTTGAGATCCAAATAAGTGCCAGAGGCCTTGTAGTTCAGTGTCCGATCATTTAACCATGCACTCACCCTCGGAGGGGCACTTCTCAGTAATTAAACAAAGACACAGAGGCCGTGTTTGTGTGCTGCTAAACGGCGCTGCACGGCTCCAGTTAAACTTGGAATTAGGCCAGAGTGAGCGAAGATGTGCGGCAATACCGACAGGGTCATCTCTGAGCACACACGCAGATGCATGTCTACACGGGAGATACGAGTGCAGTGCTGTAACCAACAATCAGCCTGAGCACGTCAGTGCACGCACGACGACCAGATAAGACACGACTCGGCAGGTAATGCAAAGGAGCTTATGCGCAGCAGTAAATTTCTACATGCACATGAGTCAAAACTAAGGCGTGCAAATTTTTGACAGCAGTTAATTCTGAGAATAAGGCCAGCTTCACAGAACTCCAGCCGCTTTTTGTCAACGTGCCGATCCGAATACTACTTAACTGTCCTAAGCGAGTAGTAACGCGCATGCATGGGGTGGAATACCCATGAATAACGTTTGGCTAATAATTTAAATTTGGCTTCTTTATGTGCATCATGGAATTACGGAAAGCACAGTCAGAAAAATGAGGACGATGGACTCCCGCATGTGTTCGAAAGCTAGGAAAAGCAGACAAATGATTCCGGTGACCGACCAGTCTTCTTCATTACTCATTGCAACTTGTTAAAATTGTGAACTACCTTCACACTACGAAGTTCAATGCCTCACAGCAAAGGACTAGTATTGATGTAACTGAACCTCCAACCTGCTGCTCTTCTGCCGTCGCTGCACTGCTGGGTTCAATTCACCGAAAGCGTGAGGGACGTTGCAGCTTGGGTAGCATCTTCCACCAAAGATGTAACTTAGACTTAACCAGAAAAAGTTTAATGTTTTGCGACACTGAAAAGGCAGCTGGCTGTCCTGCCAACTACCATCGCATTAAAGGCCGAGGTCGTTACCATTCACTTCTACGCCCCCGTAGTTTCCAACGCGAAGAGTTCAGAGTTTGTTAGATATAGCACAGAGCAATGGCAGCGATTTCTAAGTCACGACCATAAGTAAACATAACAATGATAATACAGGACATAGATGCTAGGGAAGAACAGAGCAGAAGCATCGGCTTCTGAACCTTCCAGCCCTCATAGAATGGGAATCATGACACGCGGTGGGTCGGTGGAGACCAACAGGCATTCGCCTCCCCTGCGTCATATTCGTCCGTTAGCTGAAATACTACAACAAAGTCCTCCAAAGGATCGTATTTAAGGACGCTCTATTTGGGTCTAAAAGCGAGCCTACTACTACCTGAATGTCAAGCGTGCGGAATTAGGAGGTTAAACTTGTTGGCGCAGGGACAGGAGACTTGAGGTGACAGAGAAGATGGAGCCAGTGTGAAATACTTCCGAATAGAATACTTTTTGGTCGAGAAAAATAGGATACGCCGTGCATATTATTACCTGAAACCCTTCAAAAGGCTTTAACCATCGTGTCTGCAAGTGATATCAGAGAGCTGGGAGGTGGAGGCTCGAAATAAGACCTCAGAACTAGAATCCCTGCTAACTAACGAAGGCGAATAAATGCTAACAACGTGCATTCAGACCAAAACCCTTTCAAGCAGTGGTGAGATTGTTTCCTCCGCACTCGATGGTGACCACGGTAGACTCTAAGCTGCAACCGTAGGGTTCAGTTAAACATTCACTTTTACCGCGAAAATCCTCGTTACAGTGTGAAACCTGAGAATGATCTGAGCCTTTTACATTTGTAGGCTGAACAAAAGACGTGCATCTACTTTAGAAGTAGAGAGTTTTCAGAAGGACGGTCGTCCTTATGAGCAAAGGCCGTGACGACTTTTAGACCTCCCTTCGTTTCCGAAAATGGTCGAAAGGCATTCCAGTGATGGGTTTGAGCCTTCTCCATATGACTTTCCTATGCAAGGGCATTGAAGGCGAAAAACAAATATTGTCTGTCATAATAGGGCATTCGAAAAGTGCCCTCCATAATCTCCTTTGTTTCACCAGAACACAAACCAGCTCTCATCCGCAGACGGCGAATTAGAATTCGTTAGTGCATACCTCACACCGTCTGCAGTGGACGTCTCTATCCTGATCACTTGTGTGTTGGACCCTCTGATGTTCCGCGACACACAACGACAACAATGACGGCTGAACATCTCCGGCGCTACCGAATCTAATCGACAGTAATGATAAGGCCGCGCTGTGAGGTCAGCGATAGACATGGTTGTATGGGGCAAATTT
This sequence comes from Spirometra erinaceieuropaei, assembly GCA_902702965.1. Taxonomy (NCBI): domain Eukaryota; kingdom Metazoa; phylum Platyhelminthes; class Cestoda; order Diphyllobothriidea; family Diphyllobothriidae; genus Spirometra; species Spirometra erinaceieuropaei. The sequence continues at coordinate 3,986,716 of CACRXP010000003.1, forward strand.
TTCGAGATTACGGGAATATTCGTTTTCAGGAGAGAACAATCCAAGTTACATTTGGAATACAACGTTTGCTCTATGGTTCTCGTCACCTTTCGATTCGCGGCATTATGTGTGCTTCTACACGCTATCGGTGATATAAACTACCGACGGGCCTAAACGCACTTAACCAAAAAATGGGAAAGGAAGGATGGATGTAGTGAATAGAGCAGCGACGAAATACTTCCCAACTCAGAGCAATACCCAAATAAATGCGTAGGAGGACGAATAGTCAGGACCTCAGATATACTTGAAAAGTCACCGGGAAAGCAGGCCTGAACGGTTTCCAGAGTGAACCACTGAGGGGTTGACAGTAGGAGATGGAAACCGGCAAGGAAAAAGGGGATTTCGTCAAGAAATCCAGGGCAGTGGAACAGGTGTAGGTCGATGGACTCGTGGAGTACTACAGGCGTTTTAGGCAAGCCCCAGGTGCTAGGGTAGCAACAGAGAAGCGACAAAATCCACTTGAGAGAGCTTCACGTATCCTGTTTAGCGTCAAACCCTGTAAGACGGATTTGCATTAATTACTTAGATCTTCAGCTAGGCTGCACTCCAGAAAGGGCCTCGGTGCAGGCCCCCAGGCGCGCACCTCGGCAGTTGGCATGGCGGTGCTCAGGCAAACACGCCATGAGAGCAGCGACGAGAACGTGCAACCGTGCACACACCCCACTGCACGCACGCGAGCGCCGGCGTGAGCCGAGACGAGCTGACAAGACAGCTCTATCTAGGGACCAAGTCGCACGGCATGGAAGCAGCGTTGGTGAGTGCTTTTCTTGATCAGCTCATGAAGCACCGGCAGGTCATTCGGCACTCCACGATCAACACGCACAATGGGGTCAGCGGTCCGCGCGTGAACTAATTTACGCCATTACGTGTTGGGCGGAGTGGGTCGCACGCGTCCTCCCATTCTCGATGGATTCCAGCGGTGAAACCGAGCAGAACGACTGAAGAAAGATTGAGCTGTAGCCGACCTGGCATTTTGCTCCATTCTCTGTACCAAAACGTGCTGTAAGTGACGACATGATATCGCACAAGCTTGCAAAATCATATCTGCTGGGAAAAAAAAGTTTCAGCAGCAACGCGAACTACGGTCTCGAAGGTGCCATGGAGGAGAGTTCACAGGTCTGACGCAAAAGCCTTAGCCACATTCGCTTGCGTCAGATCATGAATGACAGGCTGCGAGTTAGCAGGTCTAGAGACTGACATGGAGCAAATTAAGGTAGGGCTGACTTAAACGGCCCCCTAAACATAACATGTGAATAGGACTGTGTGTACTTCCAGAAAGGCCAAATATTCCAATGTCTTAACCCCAGCAATAACCCTAGCATAAAGCTAAACCGTTGCCCTAATTTTGACCCTAACCCTACCCTAAACCTTAACTCTGTGGTTAACACTAGCCCCCACTTTAACCCTAAACTTGATCCTGACTTACCTTACCGGTAACTTTAAATCTGACCCTAAACTCAATCCTTAACCCAACCTAACCCCAATTTCACTGGAAGTTGGCTCGAAAGTACCCGTATCGCAGGCGGTTCCAGTTCTCATGTCCTGTTTAGGGGGCCATATAAGTCAGCCCTGCCCAAATGAATCCATCCAAGGGTCGGACCGAGCAAGGGGACAAGACTGGCCGTTTTGTAAATATGAAACTTTATCTTACCGTACTATGCTATAATTCCAATGGTGTTTTGGGATATCCGTAAAATTCACTGAACTCCAGCCAGAGCAGAAACTGCAGGCAAAGTGCTGGTGGGAAAGATGTGGTTTGGTAGCCCCACCCGATGGGCACAATACTGGTGGGGTTGGGGTTATGGTTAGGAGCTAGCGCAACTATTTCTCACCTATTCAAAGTACAACCGCGCATTCCTAATAGCTTTCCTTTTGCATACAACTACTTGACCTCATCGCCTGTGCGTTTACCGGCCCAACCTGTAAAGAACACTATTACCGTCGGTCCCATATAAGAGGTGGCTGGGGGTTGTTTACTTCAGCTGGGGCTACAAAACCACATCCGACCTGCTGGTGGTCCCCAGTAGGCAATTCATACCGTAATTGAGAATCCATGAAAAGTTCCTGAGTCTTTCATTAGTGTACAGGGGTTGCAATATTTATAAAACGCAGTCGCAAAGCCACCTCGTGCCCATCAAAAGTAGCATCTTCCAAATTCGTCATAAATAGCCGTATTTGATACTATAGCGGCTTAGTTGCCCACAGGTACTGGTTATCAGTGTAATAATGACTCGGTAACTTGGCTAACCGATACTGTTACTGGAGGCAATGTGTGCACGCGCGTCTACATGCGACCATTTGCTCATAGGGCTGGATTTGCGGGAGCGAAGTCATTGTACTGGTTGGCAGACAGTACACATGAGAACCACCACTCAAGCACTCCCCGATTGTAACTTCTCGCAGGCATCTAAGACTAGTCAAACTTGGAGGCGTGAAAGCGTCCAACCCATAGATCTAGCTGCAGCGTGTTCAGGCGTCAGCGTCCGGAGTAGTCTAAAGGTTTCGTCGACGTAGTTACTGTTTAAGCAACTGCACCACACTCAGTGAGCGACGAACAGGGCCATCGCAGAATGCAACTCAAAGACTTTTTGGTCCTTGGTAGCTATACTGCAGGCTGGAAACGCCTATGGGGACAAGAGTCTGTGCTGCGATCTGGTCGTTCGTTCACAAGTAGGCGGCTCACGGGCAGTTTTGGGTGAACGATGTTAATCTCGAAAGTAAATGCTGTTAGAGTTTCGTGAGAAATTTCGCAAGTCAGACGACTCTAGATGTGAAGCACAAGAAGAATAAAAGTAACAAAGCCAGATCACGTAAGGGAACAAGAAGTTTGCAGATGATAAACGATCGGCTGAGTGGGCGGTGTTTGCAGTGATGGGGGAAGATTAACTCTCGGCGTAATATTATTTTGTGTCTCAGTTTTAGTTGAAGGCTCGCGCGTCAAACTCGACAAATTCTTTAAGAAGCGACATCCACCCCTGACCGCAGCTGAAAATACAGCCTGCAAATTCTTCGAAAATCAGTACTGCTTGGAGGACTAGAAAAGATTTGCTAAAACTCGAATAAGGGAGCCTCGCCCATAATGTCCATCGACAAGCCGGGCCCAGGCGACTGGGGATAGACATGGATTCAGATTGTTTCTGTCCTTCATGTGACGCACACGTATTACTGCCCTGACTTGTACAAACTGGGCGTTACTTTCATAAGATTTGCTATCGAAACCACATTAAAAAGAGCTAACAAAGCAGACTCTTGGTCTCAAACAAATAATTCGTCCGCAGACTGACAATCATGTGGGACACAACCGTTTTACATCGCTGATTGTCAGTCAGTACGCGGCCACCTGGTAGACTGAACATCCGGCTCTCCAAGGCGAAACAGAGACACCAATTTTGGTTTTAAAGTCGAGATGGATCGGCAGACGCCATCCCAATGTAACAGTGTTTGTTAACTCTAATGCAAAGGCACCAGCCACTGCGGAGGACCGTCATTCAATCAACTGCCTTGGCTCATCTCTACACTACGTCATTCTTACAGATGACAGTATTGCTACTACGAATGCAGCTACTAAAACCATGGAGACCGGCTGAATTTAACGTTTCCATCAACAGACAAGTTTCACCTTACTGTCCTGTGTTCTTAATCTAAATACGCTAGGGGAAAGCCCACCACCTGTGTGGTACGCATTTGACACCTGAAAGTTGTTTCTACCTCGAAAGTGACTGCATCCATCTTGTCGTAATGTGGTTGAAAAGGTGAAAGAGGATTTTTGTGATGAATATATCATGTTCTGTGCAGATCACCAACAGAAGTCCACTGCTGCCGACCACGCCGTAACGACCAATCACTTCGCGCTAGATGATAGAATCTGCGTCTAATTTCGTATTGAAGTCTCCAAACATTATTGATTCATCTGATGCCAACACAGTCACATGTGGACTTGAGGTTTTAACGGAATCTGTCCTTTAAATCAACATTGTTGGAGCATAGGCTTTGAGGATAGTGGCGAAATTCTTCCCAAGGGTAGACGATGCAGTGGCCCGTAATGGATTACCATCTCAAAGGCTGTCGGCTTCCTGGTGATCTCGGTCATAACGGTATAACCCGCGTCCTAGTTACGATGCTCTTCCAGTTAATAACCGATCTCTAAGGTTCTTCAAAGTAGTTGGCTTGCCCAGAGGAACGTCTCACCGAAGCAGTTGCCGGCCACTTTCTATTTGGCACCTGAGGCTGGCATGCGTTCTATGGAGGCTTCACACCATGCCAGTAGGCCTACATCGGACTCGCCGCCAATGCGAAAGGTCAAAGAGAGTGAGGTCGAGCCAGCAATCAGATTCTTTACTATAAACAACAATACGCGCTTCTAAATTACTCCAATGTACCAGTATTCTTAGCTTGAGAGGTTTCCAAATGGATGATTAACCTGATCCTACTCAAGGCCATGGGCCAAGCTGAAGTAGCTTCTATTCCAATCTCATTTATGCGGAAGCAAATACCCTAGCACTAAGGACCGGCTTATATTGGAGTGAACGACCAGAGCGCATGTGATTCGTGTAGACCTTATCCTAGCATTGCCTGTCACTATGCCTGCGCCCAACATTCGTTGCCCTGACACTCCGTTGCCATTTGAAGATGACGCGTTTGAGGAGGCGGTGGAGTAGATGATTCAAAATTTTGTCTCATTGTGAGAAATTTCTTGCGAAATTCACCACTGCGCCCTTCCAGAAACATTGGCGGTCCTTGTCACTTGCAATTGACGAACTATTAATTGCTATCTGGCACTCCTTTAAGCTTTATGACCGACCTTTCACGCCATTTGACTGAATATCTTGGTAAATTGGATTTTAACCGGATCAGGAAAGTGTCGGTTGGACCGCGATCAGCCGACTAGTAATGCGTGAGTTTACCTTTTTTAATGGTCTTTTTAGCGGGTTCAACGCTGAAAAATAAGCCGAGCTCCCGAATAGGGCTCGTTAGATGTTCAAGTGGTAGCCCGATTTTTCTGCCCCCTACCACTGCTTTCTGCCAGTGGCAAAGCAATCTGAGTTGGCTTCGGCCACCCGTGTGTGGCCCCCCGATGACGGAAACCCGCGGCCTCGCACTTAACGCTCGTCCATCCTCAGAGAACCTGAAGGTTGCAGTTAGGCGCGGCTTTGGCGGCGGCGTATGTTCAAAATGGATTATAACAATGAGAACTAGCTCAGCAGACCCGGCCTGCCAGTCAAACATGAATTATGTTGGTGGCAAGACGACCGGGAATGACATCGGATACAGTGGTACAGATGGCAGTGTGACTCTGTCTATTTGCGCAGCAACAAGTTCTGATAATTCCTCAAAAATGAGCCATACTCCTCATACACCGCAGGGATCGGTGCGAGAGGAAAACGTGGCTACGCTATTCTGGCATGCCTTACACTCCGAAATGGGTAACAGAGTGTACCCGTTACAACGGTGCGGAGGCAGAGATGGGACCCTCATTCCGTCTGTAAGCGGTTCTCTTTAGCTTGGCACACACCCGTAGGACGCAAACATTCGCGACAGAAACGGTGAGCAACGTCTCTGCCAAATTCTAAGGAGCGAGGGTGGGACAGCCCCGCCTCGTTGGCAAAGAACACCTAGTTGCATGCTGCATGGTGAAACAGTTTTGGCATGCCGCACACACGCCCTATGGCAACCTACATTGTGAGCCGCAAATGAAAGACTAAATTTTAATGAGTTTGGGCTTTGCCGAGGGCTATTACTTCAGCTTGGATTTCACAACTCGACAGTCACTGTGCAGTAGCTGGAGAAAGACGCTTTCCGATTTAGTGGGATAAAGGAAATGTCACTTTCGGTCCGTTAGATTTCATATGAACGCGGGATTCCTTAGTGTAATTACACTAAAAGTGGAGCATTTTTTCTCGACAATGAAATCTACAACATTACGTCTCCTACACTCCAGAGGTTATCGGAAGAAAGTACATCTGAGAGACCAAATCTGTCAAAAGCGGCGTAGCTGTGGGGTCTGGTCTTTTGACTATTTCTCGGCATACCAAAAATCTTTCTAGCATTCGAAGTATACACTTGTAGATTGCGTTTTTCGGCGTAATGCCGACTAAGAACAGTGGGATGACCTCACCTTCGGACTATACTAGGCCCGATAATAAAACGGCCTGTGTAGAACAGATGGTTTGGAAAACACAAAACCCCGAAAATATTGAACGCTACAGTTGGCAGTAGATTGCACGCTGATTGGCAGGAGACACGCATCAGGGTGTGCCGGCACGCTGTCAGGCGTCAGCATTGAGTACGGGAGCGTGAACACGCAAAAATGGTGCAGGAAAGCGTGATTTGGGCACAGGAGGAAATAAAAGCGAACTCAGATATCAGAGTTCGTTGGTGACATTCTAAAGACAAGTTGGCGAGACAGTGACTTGGAAACCAGCCACTCCCATTCATTTGGAGATCTCCGATTATATCAAGCTATCGCATTTAAACAGTAGCATGGATAATGCGGGCGGTTGAGACAAGGTTATTCAGTGCAATTCCGCTCTTTTTAAGTAGTCATGCATGGGTTTGGCCTAAAGCTGGGAAAGTCAAGCATGGGTTCCGACTATTCTGAATTGTCATCATTTTGTCTTAGAACTATGAATTTGGCATTTCTGGACCCTTCTTGTTTAGAAATGTTTCTGGCCATCTAAGGCTCATGTGAATCAGTGTGGATGTTGAGGCAGGAATTATCGTTCCGGAGGATAGAACGCAATACACCGTCAGGAAATGTTCACATCGTTTGCCCCGATATCAGCTGGTCACTTTCGGTGGGAAAAATTATGGTGCCAGATGACCATAACACCTCTTTGGCTAGTAAATATTGTTTGACTTAAATGAACAAAGTCTTCACTTCTCTGAATAATCAGGTGAACCCTTCTTGCTGCAGATAACTGATCAGAAAACCTCTTGGATGGTAAGCCCCAACCACACCAAGTTTTCATTTTCGCCAATTCACACCAAGGAATTCACAATACTGTGGAATCAACTGTGAAAACGATAGGCAGTTTTACATACAGTTTGCCACGAAGTGCTGCAGAGCTAGTCAGGTCATACAGAAGGCTACTGAGGCACTAGTCCGCTGTCAAACGGTCAATTCTGTTCTTTTTAGGGAAACATGAAAAAATTTTCCTAGTTACTTCGTGAAGTGTAATAAATCGGTAATTATTGCTGAATAGGGCGGATTCTTTCCTTTAAATCCAAAAACAAGGAAAAGAATTTTTAGTTCTCAATTCCACGTAGCGGACAAGACCGGGGTAGGAAGAGTATCTATTGATCGACGATACAGCAGACGTTAGGCTTGCATCATAGTTTAGTTCACGTTGTTCGCATATTGTCGTTTGCATTTTGACCATGGTGACTGAAGGAAATTGTTCGTTAAATATTGTGAAATAATCGCGCCAAAATGGAACGCTTCTTCACTCGGCGATCGCGAAGGCTGTCTGGGGAACTCCTGCAGTTCGTCCGCAAGACACGACCATGATCACTATTACCAGGCAGTGAGTGTGTGGATTGAACACCCCTCCTCGCAGTTCCTTTCTGATCCACTCGCGAGAGGATGTCAAAACAGATGGCGATTAGACGGGACTCAGCAATGGATACAACAGATCTGATGCCTACCTACTGTCTGTGCCAGTTTAAACAGCTTCGCTGCATTGAGGAACGCTCTGGCTAACTGGTTATTGATTTCTACCACCAGTCGAACCGGTTACAAAAGTGCAGCCGCTGTTCCGTACAGTGCTTCGTGGGGTCACAAATACGAACTAGGAGTCAGAAGGAGTCACAGTGAAACGAATACCTGAAGAGAATGAGGCATTTATTGTGGCTTTACAATGGGTCAAACGCTTGAAATAATCTGTGTTAGGTCTGTGAACGGACCCATTTAGCGTGAACCAGGTAGTTTGATGGACGACAATTTTTAGCAATTAATCGGTAGGCTAGCGTCTTTACATAAATAGTCAGCTTGTCAATGTACCCTGGAGATGGGGCACACATTTCTGTCGCTGGCTCGAACTAAGCTCAGGTTATTTAGATTTTCCGAAAGGGTAGTCCTGGGGATACCTGAGCGACTTAGGTAGAATAGTTCCCTCTTGATTTGATGTTAAATAAAGTACACAGAAAATGCGTAGAAAGAAGAGGACATTTGTTGGTAAGCGAGTAAAAGCGTGACGAATGTGATCAGTAAGCCGAACGCCATAGGCGAACTTATGCGATAATCGCCGATAATCAAGAGGCAAAAGCGGATACGGCCTCACAAATGCTGAGGCCAGACCATAAGTTTACAAACAGTGCGTTGGGGGAAGGGGAAGGCGAAAGATGGGAGCGGGGTTAGGCGAGCTACTGTCATCTTTTGAACTTGACCCTCACTGAGAACACTCACAAAAACGATTTTAGAAATCACTTGAGAAATTCGAGGCACGGGCTTCAAATTCCAGCCAAACAGGACACATCTTCGTGAGTAAAAAAAGAATAGGGCGATCTGACCGGTAAAAGCTGTCAGCGTCCCATTTAGTGTGCGCGACCACATTATTTGAGCATAAGATCTACGGGGGAGACTATGAAGACCTAAATAAGCCTTCTGGAAAAAAAGATTAATGCAGGAGGCCGAAAGAGACAGGGCTACTACACATGAATTCCTCGTTACGAAAAGATCCCGGGAAGCGAAAATCAAACATGGATTTTAAGTCCGCAGAGGAATGTCCAGCGGAAGAGTTTACTAACAAAGTTCGGAAACGGAGACTGAAAGGAAGTTCGCTTTGGACGAAAATACCCGTTACGGATGTTTCGAGCCAAAGAGCAAGCAGACGAGTTCACGAAGTCGCAGTTCAAGATTCAGAGCTTACAGTAATTTTTCCACTCATTTTATAGATCTCTACCCTTGTTATCGTTGGCCAGACACCTTCTGATGATAGCACTATTGAGTGGTTCACGAATGCCGTCCTGACTGAATTCCAAGCATTTATTCTGCACAAGTCCTAATTAAAATGGATAGGTCCTAACAGGAGTCACCCTTGGGTGAGTCAGGTATGCCGACAGTTCATCCGTTGGTTTTTATAGAGAGCAAAAACTACTTCCATAGAGGCGACTTACTCATGAGTTAGACCCTCGTAAAAGACTTGTGTAGTATCCATCTTACATTAAACCCAGTTGCATAAGTCACATCCGAGAAAATTGAGCCAGGACTAGAGGATATGAGATTGGGTGCGGTGGCCACTCAGGAAGCTTGGCCGATCTGCGCGTGCCTTAGCTCGCCGCCCTTTAATAACAATGGCAGAAGCAAACTTCCCAATCCTTTGGGATGTGGAACTGACAACATAAATTCCTGCATTTCGGCGGATTAGGTCGGGTAATCCACAGGCAGACTAAGAAACGACACTCTGTGTTTCTGATATGAATAAGGGACCCGGAGAAATTAAAAGTACGCCGTGTCGCAAGTTCCCGGCCAGGATTGACGGCGATGAGGGTCTCCAAATGATGCGAGAATCGAAATCTTCCTTTTTAGTTAAAATTATGGCATTGCTATTTAGTATTCTTCTGTTGCAATCGATTGGCACTAGCCAATGGGTAACCACCTAGGAGGCTGACTACTATAATTCAGTCATGGAATCTACGAGGGCAATCATTACCGCTCGTAAGTTGTTAATAGTAAGATACACCTGCTCAGCACTGGTCTCTCTATCGGCACGTACTGTTCCAGTGGTCAAGGCAAGTGGAAATTGATTTCGGAGTCTAACGCACGTGCTGGTCGCCTGACGCACATAAGAAGACTTTGATAACCCATAAATCACGTGGGTAAAGCTTGCCATAAGGATGCATTAAGGGGGAGGCATTGCAACCTGACACTCGATGCGGAGAAGCAAGTTATCCTGAAAGTCAGTAACCCTCCTAGCCAGGACTTTTAGAGTGCTGAAATGGCCCAAAAACACCTCAGTACAAATCGAGTGGATTCGCACGCACATTATCTCCTCTCTCCCACTGTGTGTCCGAGCTGGACTGGATGGAGATGCTGTGACAGGAAGTTGCCGGGGTAGCATGCTGCCCCCTATCACGAGTCCCTTAACATTTGATTTTTCCCCCTTTAGTGCCGACCGTTTTGGAGATCGGACAGTTCGATTGTCACAAGCGACGGCGTCCATCGGGGCCCCGCGAGTTGGGTCCAGCCGTGGCGATTTGCACATGAATTCGCTTAAAAGCTTACTTTTGATGCATTGCCCCAATCACTCCCACCCAACATCCGACGTGTTCCGTTTGCACGACTATGCCAAGACGACCGGAGGTGGTCGTGGGCGTAACGGCTGACAAGGCCAAACACC
>CACRXP010000003.1:4001960-4039040 GCA_902702965.1 Spirometra erinaceieuropaei
TGGATCGCGGGGGATCAACGGAAGCTCGTTTATCAAGCAGATACCATGCGAGGCTGAAACTGGTCATAACCAGGGCGGGAAGGATCATCAGAGAGACTGTGAGGAAAGACCAGACGAAGTCGCCCTGTAAAATGTGAAAAAAATGCCATTTGATTGGTTAACAGGCAAACTCAAGCCGGAACCGGCATCTGCAGCCCCCTTTGAAGAAGTGGAACAACTTTTGCTCTGGGGTCTAAAAATGCGGTCAGAGGGACGAGCTTGGGGCTCCTAACACCCGAATTAGAAACAAAAACGTCATAAACAATAACAGCAACCAGGAAAATCATAATAGGCACTGGCGTCCATGCCACATTTAGGTCAGAAATTCCCTGCAATGAATCACGGATGAAATCCGACACAATGACTGGTAGATTTCTGTGTGCTAGAGCGCGGTACATGCTGGAGATTACCAAAGATACAGCCTAAACGACCCGCTCGACGCAAAAATATGTCGGGAAGATGGATTCATCGGTGAGCCTAGCAGTTGACTACCCGGCGCGTCTAGGAGTGGCAAGTAATGTAATACCTGCATTTGTTTGGGAAGTCTTAGGGTCTGTCATAACGATCTCATCTTCGTCGATTGTTAGGCGAACGGACTCTTCGTTTAGACTAATTATTTGGAGGTAAAAAGATGCGGCCGACTGGAGTAACCTATTTGTGATCGTAAGGGTTTATCGCATCCAGGAACGGCATACCAACTCGCACTAATCGCTAGGGTCACTTTTCCAGAGTGAGTATTGATGAAACATTGTATGCGACAAATAGACTGACAACAGACCCAAATGGAACGGTTCGTACCCCCTCACCGGTTCCCTCGGAAAGTGAATGATGTGGATTTATATTCGAGATCGAGTTCGGACAATTATGCCTGTGGGTGTTTTTCTGCATACTCCACGTATTCAGGCTCCTTTTTGGACCCTGAGGTTTTCTAGATTGCTGCTGGCTGTTTAAAAGGTTCTTGCCGGCTGAGTGTTGAGTGCGTGTGTTGGTGCTGTGTACTACCTTTTAACATCCTCAGCCAACGATGATAAGAGTAGTGTTTGCGCTTGCATCGTCTTCCGTCCTAGTGCAGGTGTTCATGGAAGATGGTTTATTGTACGGTACTCGGCTGAAACAAACCCACGTCTGAGCGACTTGATTACAAACGCTTCAGGTATGCCATTGCCTCACACTCGTCAAGTCGCATTCCCAGCTCGGCGCCATCAGCTTGTCTCCGAGGCAACAGTTGTATGGCCTCCTCGATCATGTCACTAGATGAAAAAAAACTGTAGTTGGTGCAAATCTTCCGTTCACATTTGTGGCATTTTGTGTTTGTCTTCTGTCAAACACACAGCATTTTGGTCCAGGGTTGCCTTCGACGTTCCGTCCCTCAGCAAGACCAGTCAGAGCGAATAAATTTGTCCGCCAAGGCACGTTGGATCGATTTTCAAGCGGTAATCTTCCACCTATCACTAGCCTTCCGTCTCGCCAACTGGATAGCTCCGGAGCCCCGGCTGTGAGGTCAGCCAGGAAACTAGCTAAGTCGTGCTTCGACGGCAGCAGCTCCAAGTGACAGATTTGGAGAAATGGGTGCTTTTCTATGGATTTCGTCCCCTGAAGAGTGTACGTCTATCTATCGTTCCAGTACACCACACTCAGTTCCTAGAGGTGCTTGTCTTGTCGTTATTGACACTCGCCAAGCCCAACCGGACGGAGCGCAAAAGCGTTACCACGTCTGTCAAAAACACGCTTGTGTCGTGGACCGCCAGGCACCGAATTCGTGAGGCAGTTTGATATAGATGAGTCCCTTTGGTCCGGCGACTCGGATGGGATGTCTCCATTGCGCCCCCTCCCTCCCCTCCCCCCAAACGCACTACGGAGAGCCTTTAGGATTGTGTCAGTAAAGATGAGTTAAATATGTGTACAGGGACGTAATATAGCTCTGATTTGTGGAAGTTTGTCAGAGATCTCCACTCGTTGAATCTCCACCAACATCTACTTCAACTAGGGATTTCAATGGCGTCCTGTGTGGGGCAAAATAGGTTTTAAATTCCGCTTCTAGCCTCTTTATGAATCATAAATACCTTGTTTGATACCCAACCGAAGAAATTTCTCCATCAAAGTCAAAGGTTCAATTTTTGAGTTTCAGCAGTTGATCTCCATACATGAAGGCCAATGAGCTGGCACTTCTTGAAAGTGCAACTTCTGCAGAAAAGTCAAATTGGCGAACACATGTTTTCAGAAACTCTTCATCAGGCCAAAACGGTTACAGTTGCAGAAAATTCACGCACAGCTCATGGTTGTGGCAAAATGAGTAATTGCCAAAAAACTGCCTACTGAAAGAATAACAGTAGGTTAAGCAAAAGGAAGTGGTTGACGGATGACTCGCCTGCTTAAAGTAGGTGATTGTCAAGTAGGCGTCAGATATAACATCGGCCAGGTAGCTCAGCACAGACACTGCAAAGAGAATTAGGTGATACCAGCGGAAACCGTGAACTCGCAGAAACTCCTGCAATACGGGTTCTGGCTCTGACGAGAAGTCTGCACCGCCTGATGGAGGGACTACCGCCGAGGTTTCGTCTACGGCTGTCCAGGCAGCGGTGGGGGAATCACTGGATCGCGAGATGGCCTCTCGCACAGCTCCGGTAGAGGCATCAGGAGAAGTTCCGTCAAAATGGTCAGGCGGAGAGAGGGTCAATGTGTCACCGCTCCACAGCCGAGGGGCCTGGATAGGTACCAACTCTGAGCTAAAATAATGTCACGGTAGATGGAATACCCGGATTAATAAAATAAAGTGCCCCCAATCGACTGACAAATATCTAACCTTCGTAAGCATATCTGACCTTATTAATTCGTCCTGGGAACCATTAATGACTGCCTTGTCGGAAGGGGAAGAGCGCGGAGGACATAACGTGCAAAAAAGTGGATTTTGGAGTGTCACGGGCCCAGTATACATTTCTGCCGCTGAAATTCCCTTGGTTTTGGTTGACAGGTCAGCCAGACACTACCGGTCCCATGCATTTACCGTCATTACGACCCTGTATCCGCCCAAAAGGCTCGCCTTTTTCGGAGACCTCCGTAAATCCGAAACGCAGACAGAGCAATTTTGACCGTACTTCAGTAAACAACTCTTAAACTCCATTAGCCTACCCGAAAACAATGTAGTCTGACAGGATCGTCAAGAACATTGTGAGACCCAATGGGGAGAGTCTCCTAATGCTGATGCACATCAGCCCCTCCTTACCGCCCGATCGCACCTCAGCAAGTTAAGATGCTGCTTCCGAATGGGAAAACTCCACGACCACAAATATGTTACTTCAGACGGCCACATCTGCCTACCTCCGAAAAATTAGTCTAATCGAAAAGTCTCTTCGCCTAGAGGTGAAATCGTTATGGCAGACCTTAACAATCTGCTGTGGGTGGGTCAGTCCAGACGAAAGCTGCCGAGGCCTCAGCAAGACAGTCGTTTACTTGAATTGAATTCTCCACAGAGTAAACTCATCCAGCGAGTGTCAGTAACCTGAGCGCGCCCAACATAACAATCACCCATGAAATGGTGACAAAAGAACGTTTCCGGCGTGTTCAGAACGATCTGTCACCGTAACCAACATTATCCTAGAGATTGCAAATCTTGAAGGGCCAAAACGCATTGCCCTGAAATGGAAGAGTCCCAGGCTGTCGCTGTTCATGCGGGAGACAGGCTGATAACATAACCTGAAACGTCGGATAGGCATAGCTGTCCTCTTTGTGGTTTTGACGACGAACAGCCTGACAGTCATAGGGACAACTGGTGGCAGCTACTGAGCGAAGGGGATCCGGTCCTCGCAGAACAGGACCAAGGGAAGATGGGTGCAAGTAATGGTCTCTGGTGAGTTCAAGGAGGAGGATGTCAGGTCAAGAGTCCTCATCCAACAAGTTAAACCCGAAGTCTGGCGGCAGGAATTAATGGAAGCTAAAGCAGCTAAACATGTGATATATCCTAAGGCTATCTGACAAAGAATGACTTGACACAACGAGAACAAGCACGCACTGAGAGTATCCACGTCAGTCGGCGAAAGAATGCAAATGCCTTCAGCCCATTGCATCAGACAACCGAAAGGCTAAAACTTAACAAGGGAGACTTTTGAGTCGAGCAGAATCGCAATCCAACTCTTCAAAGGAGAGGTCTGGAAGCGACGATTTGCATGAACATTTTGCTGACAAAGTAAAGGCTGATAACCAGGGATATACGTCCCAGCCCAATGGCTGGATCTGATATGATCAAACTCTGTTTTTTTTCTACCTAGTAGGTCCTAGTGGTATGGTCGTGGTGAATTTTTTAATTTCCCGTAGTACTGTACGACAATGCAATAATGTGGAAGGGTAGGGTGAAAGCGTAGTACTGAGGACAAAATGCTTAAACTGTTATGGTCTATCCCTGACAGTTTCCAGAAGAGATTAATGCAGCGTACGGCACTTATGCTACTAGAACTTCTCAAGGCCCACGGCCTCTCTGGCGAGACGCTTAATTGTGGAAAATAGTCGCAAAAGGTATCCTTCCTTGCTTCACTCGATGGATACCGTCCTGGTTAACCAACGGGATTAAGTTCATGCCTTTAATGAGATACGGTGTAGGAATGTGGTCTTCAGACAAGTAGTCCCGCGTGGCTTTGTGCTGTCGTTATTTCTGTTTCCCGTCTTCGTCGGCAATGCACCGAGGTGCGGAGGCCACCACTGCCAATGTCTTCGCTGGCGATGTGCTAATATAGACATGAAACCAGCCTCGAGAAGTGATTTGAGTGAAAGTACAGGCGAAAGTCATGCCAGATAAAATGTGGAGTACAACAAAGAAGTCAAGTCCCTCGACAACAAAATAGCGACCAGCTGCTTCCCTGCAAACACCGACTGAGCCCAATAGCGACCAACACGATTTACTGAAGGCCAGCTGATGCTCTTCAACTAGACCTGAAAATTTCTGAGTTCAACATACGACCGTTAGCTGATGTCCAGCAATCACACTAATGTTGTGGGAAAAAAGCTAAAGTGCTACAATAAGTCCACCCTAAACTGGCGAACACAGACTGGGTCTACGATCGTTCGACTCCTCGCAATATCCGCATAGTCAGGACAAAATTAGCCATAGAGTATGTTACCGCAGCCTGGCTGTCTTGGGCATGTGAAATGGCGATCATGAAGCTGGTGGTCTGTCAACGGTATATTCACCATGTGATTAGGGGTCCGGCTAAGACGACCTCGATAAAGACCATTTTTAGGAGGCAGATTTTCCTTTAGCAGCAGTCCGGACATGCCAGCGGGAGTCCAGTGACCTACAACTATCCCTCTAGCTTGGCGGTACTAATCTCAAAAGAGACGATTGTCCCATTGACAAGAAGGCAGCATGAAACAGATGGACTGGCATTAAAAAACCGACCTATGCGGCAGTTTTTAACGACCACGTATCGAGGCCATTCCCCAAACTCTGCCCCCCCCCTCCCTCCTCGATTAATACCGATAGCTTCACCGTAAAGGGAGTTATGTGGCGTGAGCCCACTGCAGCTGCCAACCAGCATGAAGCCCAGGCCAGTCTAGAAAAGGAACCGGAAACCCACGAATTGATATATGCAAATGGTTCGACAAGGACCCCAATATGGAAGGTCTGACGTCCTGAACACCACTGCGCACTCCAGAGACCCAAATGTTTAAATAATTCCCAGTCCCTATGGTGATAATCGTCCTTCTGCCAGACGTAAATGCTGATAACGAAGGGTCGCACTTCATGAGGTGGTAGGAAACGAGAGATCACGGTTAATAAATCAGTCCAACGTAGGTTAAAAAACCTAAGCTTGGGTGGCGTATGGGCTGACGCACCGGAGTCTCAAGTTGTCGAACACCCCTATCATATGAGAAGGCGGGGGGCAGTTCTCACAACTACCTAGTGTTTCGCGCACCGGGAGATAGTCGACAACGTGGAAAAAGACCTTTCAAAGAACATCAGAAGCTTCTAGTCACGAGAAGGTATGCATTGTTATTGTGCTGCCCTGAGCACTATTTGGAAGGGCACCCGAATTAGCACCAGATAGCAATATTACGTGCTAAGGGTCTAGGGAGAACCCAGAGAAGTCACAAAAAAGGAATGCGGAGAGAAGGCACTTAAGGGCCGAGCAAGCGTTCCTTGACTGATCGCGAATTGGCCACTACCGCGATCTCGGCTACTGACAAGGCCGCCCTGACTATGATGCCTATAGTAAGTGCGACGCTGAAGAAGAAGCCGACAAATATGTACCCGTGGTGTCCCTCTCTAGATCGCATCCGGACACAGACTGGAATGTGTTTAGGGAGCGAATACCAACTTGCAAAATACGCTAATTACCTAGGTGTTTGAGAAAGGCCCCAGCAATTCTCATCGGCTCTATCGCTTCGCTGTCGGCAATACCCCTATTCCTCCCCTGTATGTAGGAAAGCGTACTATCAGCAACACCAAGCAGCAAAGCCCAACATCAAACTTCCGCCGCCACTACAATCCGATTCCGGATTAACGGAACTTTCTCCACCAGACGAGCAGTCCAAATCGGCTTGCCTGACTCTGTGGCGTTCATGCTTCCAACGTCGGAAACAGTGGAGAGGACGTTCGATGTAGCGTCCGTGAGGCTTGAGTACATGCAAGCTGTTCCAGCCTAACAACTACGTCGATGCGTTGTTCATTACAATCCCACGGCTGGATCTGCCCCAAAGTTGTTTCCTGTCGGACAACAAAAGCAACAACAAGGCACAACTTCCACGCGACAATGATCCCTGAAACAAAGCGTGATATCCATAATCTAATGATAGGAGACATCATTGACAGGAATTGAGGAATATCACTGACGTGGTAGGAAAAGTTTAATTTAACGAGGAACGTCATTCGTGTGCCAAAGGAACAGATGTCGGAATTCCAGCGTATATAAGCAAAATGTGAGAAGAACTAAAGTGGCCGAGGATAAGACCATAAAAGCGATGGTTAATCACTGTGAGACAGTCGACTACGTTTGTCCTTCATACGTTCGGTTGACTCAATTTTTTATGAAGGTAGATCGGTGTTGAACAACAATGTGTCTTAATCGAATCATAAATATAGGGATGATTAAAGAATTTCTAGGAAAACTGACGTGCCTGAAGGCAACACTTTATTTTAAACAGAACTAACAATTATCTAAAAGCATTTGATAAAACCGACTTAATTCAGGAGAAACAAAAGAAGTTCCTGACGCGAAGCGAGTCCACAACCGTGGATCATACACGACGTCAGTAAGCTTGCACCTGCTTGTTATATTCGTATTGACAGTTTGATCGTAGTCTTCAACGATGTCCACCGTGTGCTCCATGGCAAGGTGGGAGCAAGAACGGTGACTTGCGAGTGAATTTGTTTATAGTAATAGCAGACTTTCGCTGCGTCTGCCGCACTCTCTCCTTCCCTATCTGGGTCCGGTGTCAATACAGAGTCAAAGAAGACCAGAGGTGGGAGAGAGCGCAGGTAGTTGGCATGGCAAAAATCCGCACTTGAGCGTACCACCACACCGGCTCGATTTCCACTGAGTGGGAATGACACAGAGGCCACCTTAAGAAGGGGTCATTGCAGCCTGACTCTCAGTCCACCAGTTGCACTAGAGTTGAGACATACCACCGTCGCAGACACACTTGACTTATCAATGGTCGAACGGAGGTCACGATGACAGGTTACCGAACACAGTTAAGCAAGTCAGCATGAGGGGTTTACAATGCGGACTGTGGACTGAGAGCAGCCAAAAGAGGAATTTGTAAGACGGCGTTTTAGTCATCGGGCGTTTTGAGTGCGAATACACCTAGTTAACTCGAAGGGGCTAGATTTGTGACAGAAAGTCGTACCCAGAAAGAAGGTGGAGACACTGGGTGGTTGGGATACCGACCAGAGGTTGATACTCTGAAATTCGTATGTCATTAAAATGTGTACGCGAATGTTTAAACGCCCCGTGTAGGGAGAGTGCGGACTGCATATTTCTCTTAAAAATGCCTAGGGACGTTTACGCAGACTGACAAATGTTGGAAGTGAGGAGGATCAGATTTGATGATATGACCGACAGTAGCCGACAGGACATAAGCCCGTGGCCTAATAGATTAAGCACCTGGTCAAATGACCGAATAGAGCCCGACTAAGGCCACAGCAAGTGTATGGGATGAAGATATCTCAACTTTGTTGCCTTCGTTGGTAATGCTCCCCATGTATTGCTTTGATAGCAAGTTGGTACTTTGGGAAGATTTCTAGTTGTACGCGAGGTACTTGCCCTGGGCCTATGCTAATCTGGCTGAGAACTTCCAGGATGATCCAAGTGCGGGAATAAACGGTCCTCCGAAGTATTTAGTAACCTATACTAAGCGAACAATAGGGGTAAACTAGCGTAAACATGCATTTCCCGGCGAGCGATATGTGGGTTTAAGTAACACGGCCTTTTTGGTCGTATAGGTAATTAAATGCGGCTTCTGGTGTTGGCAGAAAGAGAGCAATTTTTGACTGGAAAGGTAAACCGGAAGCGGTTCTGGTAGGTGTTGTCAGACTCGGGCAGATGTATACTCTCCATTTTTCGGTACCCGCCGCAACACTCCGTTAGTGAAAGTTGGATGAGTAAGTTCTATACGGGCCTGACTTCGAGTGTATTCGGAAGGAGTAGTACTAGTTTCTTGCCATTATAAGTTAAATTATTCGTGAGCTCCGGATGTTTCTCCATTTTCAGTTTCCAATGGATACCTTAAACCCTGGAATGCACATTTCGAAAACGCCCTACTTACGAGGCCATACCACTGAAATTGACAATGGTCAACTCGAATACCTGCACCGACTCCCGGTTTAGACTATTTTCACGCGACAGAGACGAAATTACCCTGGCAGACACTTGAAAACGAGGGTATGAGCAAGTGATGGTACAGTTACTAACCAGTTACAAGGGAAACTAGAAAAAGGAAGCGCGACGGCCGAACTCACAACTCAAAAACATCGGATACATCATAAGAGGAAATACGTGATTAGCCTCTTCAGACGCTGCATTCTCCCGAATTAACACAAAACATATGCAGGTCTGAAATTAAACCGGGAATTCAAAAACATCTGTGCAGAGAGACTACGGTAGGTAAGGAATTTTCTCACTTAGAAAACCTTTGCTGCAATATGGGGTAGAAATTCCGATCCCTAAATTAGTGGTAGATGATCTACCTCCGCGCCACCGCATACATGGTTAGCTGTTATGCGGGTTGACAGATAATCACCTCCTCTTAACCCGCAAGACGACCCTACTGTAATGCAGACGAATTTTACGATGTGATTGCTGAAACAAACTACCCTTGAGATTGTGTCGTGCCACACGAAGACCTCAAATGACGCGGAAAGAACCCTTGGTTTTTTTGCCTTGTCTTACTAGAGTTTCAAAATATAGATTGATGGGTCCGTAAGAAACAACAGTGATGTAACAAAAAGCGCACAAGACAGTAAGGGTTGAAGATTTTAATTAGTTCGAAGTAAAAGCACACTCCATCTCTCAGGGGACATGGGTAGGGGAGAGGTTATGCCCACAACGGTGGGGAATCCAAGTTGCTGTGCTTATTATAGTGGGCGTATCCTAACCACCACCATTTCAGGTTTAAGTGTCACCAAGTATTAGGAGACGGAAAATAACAGCGGGTGGTTTTCTCAAAACGGAAGTCTGGGTCGGCGTTGTGGCAGAGTGTTGGTTGCTACTCAACGGCGTGCGTCAGCCAGCCGGGACCGCGTGCTAGGGATTACCTCGTGAGAGCGTCCGTTACTGTCACAGATGACAGCGACACATCAGTTGGTTCGCACCTGTGATTGGCTGGCTTTGCTGGCAACTGCATGAGCCATGCCGTGGATTCTACCTGCAAGCGGAAGGCCGAGAAAGGACCAGTGTTCACAGCTCCCCGGCAGAGAGGCCTGAGAAGCTGACAATAAATGAAATGAAGTGGGCGAGTCTGCGTACACGCAGGTTTGTTTTGTCAGTCGGTTGTGAGGGAAGTTGCTTGGACAGACGGTAAGCCTTGATGCTGCGGCCCTTGCAGGCCAGGCATCACATGAAGTGTGCTGTCCGGTGTGTGTACCGGTGTGTCGACACGTTAGTATGAACGTGCAGGGCATGTACCGAGCCAAACGAATCCGTCATTGAGGAACTGAACTGGCGTCTGGACTCAAAAATGGGACATGCAGTATAGAGGAAGTTGACCACTCGGAGGTTCACCTACAGGTGGACACAGACGTGCGTTGCATGCCTGAAAGCAGATCATTATAGAGCATTCAGGCAGATGGAAGGGGGTACGTCCGGGAGGATGGAGTGATTCAATGCTGTCAAAGTTGATGAGCTGAACTGTATCAATGGGTCGAAGACATGACGCCTAAGACTAGAACCGGAAAGTCGCTAATGGGAGATAACCTTTTGTTGGGCTGAATTAAGCGATTACGTCGAGATTTGAACAGGGTGAAGGGATGGGGAGAACAATCTCAGTCAAACGCGGAGCTTCTCGTGTACGTAAGAAAATGGCAAACCCCAGGTTAAGTCGATGGTGCTCTGATCATACGGGTACATAGAGGAGGTCTTAGAAAGTCGTCAGTTGTAATAAAAATCGAAAAATGTAGTCTCGTTGTCTTACAAATTCCGTGAAATTACCTCGTATAAAATATGCACCCTAAAAGTGAACTCACATGCCAAGCACAATCTGTGATCATTTAGAGGGTATAACGACAATTCCGAAACAGTCATCCCAACTTCTAAACAATGCCAGCAGTTTTCGACAAAGACCAAAGAACTGCCAGCACACACTAGGCTGCGAGAGCCATGGTTTGTTGAGTAATGACATAGCAGACGCTCACAAACCTGAAGCTCGGTAGCAATACACAGGTCATCAGTGCCTGTCAGATACGCCTTTGATTTCCAGATATGTGATTAAAAACACCTCCCGTATGACAAGGTCTAATAACCAGCGGATGAACAAAAGGGTTTACGAAAAAACACGAGGAACTTGAAGTGACTCTCAAGTTTCATCGCTGACGTCGATCAGCCAAGAAACCAGGAGAGCCTTAAAATTAGGCTCAGTCGCTCTGAGGTGAGCCGGAACAAACAAATAGAATTGGTGACGTGAGCAAAGTTTTGCACTCCTTACTTACCAGGTGGTGTCGAACGAAAAACTCCCAAATTTCTTTGCAGAAAACCAGGATCTACGGGTAGACAAGAGTTTGAAGGAGTCCGAATACCGAGATGTCGCATAACGAGGTAAGGGGACCGTGTCCGGTGCCTCAGAAGGCATCTGAAGGTAAAATTGGAAACGACTTATAATATGCACTTCTGTATACCCGTACTATCTTCATACTGAGACGAAAACAAAATCAGCCCAAATATCACTAAGGGGACAGGAAAAAGCAGCAGCCGATAAAAACAGGTTACAATGGACTAGACGCACGAACCTCGTGAAAGTTATACTAATATTAAATTTGGATTCAGTAAAACCAATAAGAAAATTCGCTCCTATTATACCAAATAAAATAGTTAAAACCATAAGTCACAGGTAACGAGCCAAACAGAGGGCAAGTAGAAAACAGAGGGTTAACGAGCGTGGGTTAAAATAAGAGACTTATAACGTGTTATAACGTCCAGCGAATGCATGACTGATAGCAATCGGGGAAGTGAAAATGCCCAGGTTAATTGCAAAAGGTTACTTATACTGGTTATCCGGAGAGTCTGCTTTCTGAACACGTTCCCGTTCTTAAACTTTACATTCCTTGTTATCAAAACGAACCACCAGCACCTAAAAGATATACTGAGCTTGGCAAATGCAAACATCGCGTTCAACGTTGAAGTGAAAACAAACGACCAACTTAAATTTCTTGTTATCCGGTATGGATGTGGAGACCGCACATCACTTTCTAGGAAAGCCCTCAACACTTAAAAGACTGAAATTTAACCGCAGCCAGCCTCCTCGTAAATTTGATCGTGTTTTCATACTCTTGAAAGGTTGAGGACGCACTTCAGCACAACCTGGCGGACTAAGGCGGCCACATTCCCCAAGAAGTATTCAGGGAAATCGGATACCTAGACCGATTATTCATGCCGAATAAGGATCAGACGAATCAATAACGGCCAAAAACGGCAACCAGAAATTCAGAAAACCATGTTCTACAAAAAGGCGTCCTGGTGTGTTATCTTAACAGTCGAAACCCTTCGGGGAGCGCAACGTTCATAGACTCGAAACCAGAGCTAGTCGCTGTAGCATGCACACCGGAGAAGCCGCTGGCGCAAGCAAAAAAGTAAGTGGCTGTCTGCAAAACCCGTTGTCATGACGGCGACTGAAACTAACTTGGAGAGGCCGGACGAAGACTGGATACTTATCTCCTCAAAAAACCAAAGTAAAACACGGAGAATGGACATTAGGTCAATGTAAGCAACGCATACAAGAAGTACTTACTACATATTTGACTGTAGATGGGCAACCATTATGGACGGGAAGTTTCACTATCATAAACCCGACAACAGCGGCGTGGCTTTCAAACGTACTTTGATCGACCGGTACTTATTGTATTTTAGGCTTTTAGCTCCAGCCGTAACCGGTTTATCCTCGACCAAACGACTATATGCTCTTAAGACAGCGAAGAAACCACAAAATTTGACTTAAGTCGGGATGTCGGGTTTCAACGTTATAATTACTTTTCTCAGGGCCCTGAGAACAGGAAAAGGAATTTATTTATTATTTTCCGTTTATACAACAAAACCAACGTGGTGCAAAAATTCTAGAACTAAAAAATTAGAGGAACGAGTACTTAAACTGAGTGAAATAGCCGTCCGCAAAAAATATCTGTAAGGAATATAAACACAAAATTACTTTTAAACTTCGTATTTACATAAATACTGCGATCCTGTGGGAGGGAACAACTGACAATTTTTGCGGAATGGTTTTGCGGTTGCGGGGATTGGTCGAACTCCCCAATATGAATTACGATGGCGTCTGCGTCTCTTGTTGAGTGGGAGTTTGGCGAATTTGTGTTTGGGGTTACTTCCATTTCCTGAGCGACCTGGAAGAGGCCATTACGAAGTTTAGCCAGGTAAGAAATACCAAGATATGTGTATTTCCAAGCAACTCGACACTAATGCAAGGCAAGAATTGCCCACTTGTTTTTATTGCGGTTCATAGAAAGAGGTACGAAATCACGGTAAAGTCCTTCAAAGTGGATCAAAGAGTGACTGTATACCAATCCATAAAGTCCAGTGGATGTGAATTTTCAAGCAACACGATTTACAGGACTTTCGTGCTTAAAGTCCTGTATCTCCAAAAACTTAGCTAAGTTACCACTCCCAAGCAAGTATGCCGAGCAGGTACTGGTCCTACGTGCCCAGTTTAGGAGATTCATGCAGAACAGTACATTACACGGCTATAAAGTTGATTTTCAGGGTAGAGAGTGTGGGGACAGTGGAGATATAATTATATAATTTAGAAATCTAAGGCATCCAAGACAATCTATAGGATTCGTCATGATTGTATGCTGCAAATAATACATCTGGTGACGCTAGTAAAATAGATATGACAGTAATTACTGGACGGTGAATAGACCTGCTGAGCTGATGAAAGAAGGGCTAACGGTAGGTATTGCTAGTTGTCTGTTAGATATGCAAGCAATGGAATGCTATTTGCTATTGCATTTCCATCAGGTTTATCGTTTTGGTTCTGTTTTAGCGGTCACTGATTTGCTTTGCGTTTATTTACACTAACCACCATCATGTTTTCGCGCTTTGTGCGGAGGGCACGTGATGTCAGAAAACCTATCAGCGATCAGTTCGTCTGCTTTACTGTACTTTCAACTGGGTAAAATAAGAACTCTCAGATCGTGGTGAAAGTATGAAATTTAGCCGAAGTTCGTGACATCCTCATATCTGTTTAGTTCGCCTTTAGAATTTACCTGGATAACAAGCACATCCTAAGATCTAGAATGCTTAGCAGATTCCCGTAAGAGGGCGTTTATCGGAAGTGCCGTCAAATAGTGGACAACCAATAGCGGTTAAAGCGATGCGAAATAGAATTGAGATCGTAGACCTTAAAGTGAAAACCTACAACCGAAAAGCATAATCTGTTAGATTAGAGACGCAACAAGACTGAGAAAGCGTGAAAACCGGGAAGGGGACCGAAAAGGAGTCATAATCTGACGTATAAATTGTCTACAACAAAGATATCGCGAGGGTAATGGTTTTTATTTGTTTGACAACAATAATAGCACATGGACCATGTGAGTTCGAAGAATATTGGAATTATCGAGCGGGGCTACATCGTAAGGCGGCACACCCCTAGGACAAGGCACTGTAGGTGTATGCGTATTTTCGATTTTTAATTTAAACTTTCTTACACATCTGAGCTGTTTTGTGCTTTTGTTCAAATTTACTAAAAAAATGCACACAATTGGTTTCGGCTTGTGACAGCGCGTGCTTTTGTGCTCGTCTGCTGCTTGCTAACATTGTTTCGTCGATTGTGCTCACGCGCCTCAATCCCTTTTAGTCGATTGCCACAAAAAACTTTTATTTCTCCGTCATATTTTGCCGGACGCGAATCCACCCGAGCAACAAGGTTCGGTAGCTGACTTCAGCCCGTAATCATCTGAACTCTACTCAGAACATTCACGTGAATGTTGGCGTCCGTTACGACAACAGATACTGGAAATGGCTTCATTTTTTGTGAGTGTTCACAGTTATTTACCTTTGACGTTTTCCCATACTTTTTGCTGCCGTTATTTTTCTCGTAATTAAAGCGGCGTCCTCCATACAAAGTTAAGTTTTGCTTGTTTATCTTTTTCTTTATACTTTTAATTAGCGTTTACGCTACAAAAGTGTTGACCCCGTTTTTTTTACATTTACACACTCTTTTATTTACTACGACCGATAAGGAGCATGAAATAGACTCTAGACGTCAATATCTCTCCTTCGAATTCCTTACTTTACGTCAGATTGATGCTAATATCTCGACGAGCCCTATCACTCGTAAATGAGAAAAATTGCGCGCTGTTAGAATTCGATCAGATTTTGTTCGTCTTCCTGAGTTGACATTTCGACTACCCGTCTCTGCCCAGAGTTACGCGAAGAATCAACTTTGAAGTGCAATTAACCTTCCTGTTCGCGAATCTCATTATCAACAATATTTTTATCCTTCGTTGAGGCTCGCCGGAAAACGCTATCCAAAGCTCAACGAAGTGCCTGACTCGGTTTAGTACAGATTCCTTCGAACACTGACCCCATCGTGCTTCCGAAGTCAATCCTTCGTCAGCGAAGTGATCGTAGACGAGCAGAAAGCAGAGATTTCTGACAAGCTTTCTGCGAAGAATAAGTCGTTCCTTATCCCCAACTGACATCTGATAAAGAATTTCGTTTGGAAACGAGACTTGCTTTGTCTAGTCACGTCCGGACACCCGGCTGACAAAGAAAAGAATATGCATTCAGAAAAAACGACCTATCCCTTATTTGTGAACCGGTTTCTCTTTCCTATAATAAAAAATTGCCGGAAATGCTTTACTCGCCCTCACCTGGGCGCGATGAGCCACAGACCGCCAATCATGAAGAGTGGAATGCAATCCTGAAATCGACCGCAAATAAGTTAAATACTGAAATGTTGACACGCTGTGACAGATGCCGCGAACTTACCACCAGAGTTTTGAAATTAGAAGTAGACGTTTATTTCCTCTCTAAAATAGTAGCATCACCCCTCAAACATTTCAAAATTAAATCCAAAGAACACAATGGAAAAGACATGAAAAAATTTTATTGAGCCGGACCACAAGAATCTCAAGAAACCGGAAACAGGCGATGGATATCACCTTCAGCGAAACAAGAAGAGGCAACGAACGAAGCCGTTAGACATATCGTCCGACTCAATCGAAATAGATGGGAACAAAAACGGACAGAGATGCAACTGGTTTTCGCACTTTCTTCAGTTTGGCAAATCCGCGCTTGTGGGGGTTTTGTAAACTTCTTGAGTTTAGTTTCAGATTTGCTGCAGCAGTTAGGTGCAGTCGGAGAGCATATGTTTGTCATTTGCATTACTCATACCCGAGGTGAGCTCATTATCCAGTTATCGGGTTAACATCTCGGAAGGTCGTACGCTGGTTTAACGGTTTACCTGTAGAGCTGGCTAGAGACTTACCGAGGTGCAAAGTGCGTTCAGGTGGAAGTTAGGAGAATTCATCCTGTGGTGAAATGCGACCAAGACGCCATCACACCATGCCGTAGGGGGGTGGGGTGGTTCTTGCAGCTCGTGTATGCTTGTCCATGCGTGCAATCTGTCATGCGACTCGGACAATGAACAAACCCAGGGCTCGTGAATACATTTCCGATTGACTAAGGAAGCAGGGCTGGTGGGAGGTTAACAGATGTGATAGTGGGCCGGTGGTCATTTCTTCACTGGAGCCGGCTGAAGAGGCGCTGTCCAAGGCCAACACCGCCCTCGCATATTGGTGAGTTCAGGCCAATCAGAAAACTTGAAACTGTGAACATGATGACTGGTCTGACGGGGTGCGGGAGGGGAGCATGCGGGCACAAAACACCGAGTGGGGCTGTAGAAACAGTTGTCGCAATATTACGAACACTTCAAAGTCACTCAGGGTCAGGAATGAAGACCCTTGAGTGTGTGTCCGCATTTAGACCCTACCTACCGAGGCCTTTTGGTGCCACCGGAAGCGTTTTTTGTAAGAGCTTTGTGACCGCGAGTACAAAGACTACGGGTGTTTGGGTGGCCGCCGCATGCCTGTGGACGCATAGTAGATAGCGGGTACTGTACGCTGTTCACTGCAGACATTCACATGGACATGCTATCTCCCACGCAACCTCCATGCCTAGGCGGAAATGTCGTCGACGTAAATTAATCGGGTTGTTCTAGACATACTTAGTTTGAACAGATGTGTGATTTGAAATTTAGTTCTGGATACGATATTTCGATCTGGAATGTCACATTATTTTTCAACCAGTAGATAGCCAGTTTGCTGCGATCGGCAAAGGTACTCGCTGGAAGAAAATGGCTAGTTGTTTCAGTTTTAATCTTTTAAATTGTTATCTCTCGCAACAGCAGTATCAGTTATTTGTCCACTTCTTGGTTTACTGTTCGTAATATCTACAGCTGACCTTTATGTGGTATGTACGTTTCGAAGCAGAAGTTCAGCAACGCGTAACGGTAATAACGTCGGTTGACTTCACCAACCGCTCAGTCTATCGGAAGTGTATTTGTCTTCAAACAGTGCGTGACCGATCTCATGAAATGTTGGCCGAAATTCTTAAATGTGTTTTCGACTAGGAAGGATTACTTAAGTGGGGTTGTACCAACGCCGGCGATGCTACTACTACTATCACTACTATTAATAATACGGGTACTGTTGCCTGCCTAAGTGATAATGCTAATAAAAAGTGCACTGCTACTGACGGTAGGTATATTGCGGCGGCCCTTATGATCACCAAAATGCACTATTGTGGTCATCAGCAATGGTGATTTCACACTTGTAAACTATTGCCACGAAAAATGCATAGGATTAGTACTACCGGCAAAACCAAAACCGAAACGTTCTTGACATACGGAAGTGCTCCCCAGAATCTGGTGTCCCTTCGGCTAGGCCTTTCGTCTCTTATGCGCATGCGGCCATTGGCTTTGCAGACCCGTCGGAGGTATTGTAGTTCAGCAATTTTGTCTTCCGGTTCACTGCAAGACCTCCGACGGGTCTTCAAAGACAATGGTTGCCCGAACACTTTTGTCAGTCGGTGCATACGCAAAGAACGAAAGGCCTAACCAAAGAGACCCCAAATTTGATGAGCGCTTCCGTATTTCATAAGCGTTTCAGAGGCTGTCGGCTGCCTTCTCGCACCACTTGGGGTAGGAGTTGCACACAGAACGGAGGCAACCATCAGGCGTCAGGTAATGAAACCGGAAGACCCGCTGCAACGGCAAGACATGTCTGGAATAGTTTATCGGATCTGGTGCAGTTGCGGACAAAGCAACTACGTCGGAGAAACTGGAAGATAGCTCCGAACGCGAATGGCCGAACACGCTGTATCGGTGCGCAAAATGACGCCGGCTCTCAAGATGTGGTTCATTCGACGAGATCCGGCCACCCATTCAAATTTGACGAGGCCGAAATTCTCGCAAGAGGTGACAACCACGTGAGTCGCGAGCTGCTTGAGTCATGGTTTACTGGACCCCCAGTCCATTAACAAGTGCAATGACCTCTCCTTCCATACTCGGTGCTGAGACTTTGCGTAGGCATACTAATTAGCCGTGCGGGAGCTGAGAGGTGAACACTTCTCCAAACCCGAGGTCCGGTGGGTCAGATGGTCGAGCAATTATCACGTCAACATCCAACGCACGTGATGGAATTGCAGCAATTAACGACGCGAATGTCGGTCATCAAATTGTCAGCACACCATGTGCAACGGTCACTGATGAAGGGGAGGAGCCTTGAATAGTCATAGGTAGGCGGTAGCATCCTCTAAATACTGTAGCCCCTTGTGCATGAACCACCCGTATCTGCGTTTGCCTCTGATGATGGGTTCGAGCAGCAATCCAAAACGTCAGGCTAATAAAGCTCTTGTCCCAGCGACTGTGTCTCCTTCTTCAAGTATTATCAGTGTCACTGGTTAACGGTTGTTCGCGAATCTCGGTGGTAATTGCCGAAGTAGTTTCCGTGGTGGCAGTCTCATTGGTATTAATACTTGTTTTGCCGGTAGTGCTAATCCTATGCATTTTTAATGGCAATAGTTTACTTGTTTGAAACCAACACTGCGGATGAAAACAGCAGTGCATTTTTTGGTGATCATAAGGTCCGCCGCAATATACCTACAGTCAGTAGCAGTGCACTTTTTAGTGGTAATTTGCTCAAAACCGACTCTTTTACGGCCAGAATTGTATATAGCGACCAACTAGCCGTGCGTTTTTCGGCGTCAGACGTTTGATTTTATTTGCCTAACCAAGGTTTCGTTCAGCGGGACCTGTAGAATTCCTTGCCAGACGAGTGACGCGTATAAGCAAAGACAGATTTCGGTGTTTATACGATACTATTGATAGAATAAAGTAATAAAAAACGTACAAACCTCAACAATGGATGCCCTTGACAAAGAATTCCTTTGTTACTGTCCGAGCAGATCGAATTCCCAGCTCAAGGTCAGAATACAATACTAGTTAATTAAAAGAACGACGATCACGCTCAAAAAGGGTTATAAAAAAGGGGAAGGGAATGTCAACAGGGGCCAAATGTGGAAGCACTTGAGAGGAGGGCGTGGAGAATTCCAAACGTTGACCAGCTGGATACAACACCGCCCGCCAATTCTCCACGTCCGGCTCTTGTAAACAATCTACGTGTTTGGAGGTATACGGCTGCTCTGACCCTCAAGTAGACAAATCTTTCTAACGTCCCTTTTTAAGAGACCGCCCGCCGTTCTAATATATACCGTCCTAACGAGGCCGTCGCGACTCCTTTCGCACGTATCTATTGCTCCCAAAGGCCAATTCTCACGAGGTGTGCGCTCCCCAGAAACTAAAACAACATCACCTGGTTTTAGTTCTGCGGTTTCTCTTGTCCATTTTGTTTTTTTCTGCAGACTTGGGAGATATTCTTTTACCCATCGTCTCCAGAACACGCCAGCGAGGTAGTGCACTTGTTTTCATCCAACGGGGTACCGTGCCACCAATTCGTCACTGCAAAGCAGCACTGGACAATTCCTCATCAGCAATAAGCTATTCGGGGTAAGCGGTTCCAAGTCGTTACTGTCTGATGTAAGCGGGACAAGCGGTCTATTATGTAATATACGTTCAGCCTGCACGAAGGGTGTGCCGAGCTGTTCGTCAGTTAGGGACTGCTCATTACAGAGAGCAAGAAGAATCCGTCGCAGAGACCTGATCATTTGTTCCCAGATGCCTCCCCGATGGCTGGCAGCGGGTGGGTTAAAATGCCACTGTATCTCTAGGGTTAGCAGTTGGTCCGACACTCTCCTTTGATCCCAATTATGTAAGTCCTTTCGCAGTTCTGCTACCTCTCCAACAAAATCGGTTCCGTTTTGGTGGGATCTTCACTTTCCAGTGAAAGCCCTATTTTAAGTGGTGTCCAACAAGGTAGCGTTTTAGGTCCTCTTTTGTTTTTGCTTTACATAAATGATATCTCGACAGCAGTTAAACATTCTCAATCATTTATTTATGCCGATGATCTCAAATGTGTATATTCTTTCAAAAACTCTACGAGCCTTCATTGCCTGGAGCAAATTCATGCTGACTTGCTTGCTTTCTCAGCTTAGAGCTCAAAATGGTTAATGAAATTCTCTCCGTCTAAATGCCGCTATATGTGTTTTGGTCCTGATAGGCTACCCCAACCAGTGGTCTTTCAAGGCACACCAATGACTGAATGTACCACCATCAAGGATTTAGGTTTAAGCTACACCAGTAATCGTGATCTCTCGCCACACGCTGACAGAATTACAGCCAAAGCTGCCCAGATATGTGGCTTTATTTCTCACCATTTCTATCTTCCTGAAATTAAATTAAGCCTCTATCGTATGTTTGTACTTCCCATTCTCGAGTATTGTTGCCCATTCTTTGGTTTGATGAATGAAGCCAGTCGTTTAAAAATTGAAAATGTCCAAAGACGTTTTTCTAAAAAACTTTTAGATAGGGAACATCCCAATATCTCCTACTCAGATAGATGCCAGCTAATTAACCTAAAATTTTTATGGGTTCGAAGACTAGAAGCGGGCTTCTGTCTCCTCTTTCGCATTAATAATAGTTCAAATTTTCCTCGGATTTCAACACTTACCCCTAGTAGTCGCCCATAAAATCTTCGCAATTCGTCTCTGATTATACCTCCTCCAGCGTCCTCCACCTCTAAGCGCTCCCTTTTTTCGCTTCCAGATATACTTTCCTCTGGAATAACCTTCCAATAAATATAAGATCTTCAGAAAATCTACATACCTTTAAGAGAAGGCTACGCCTTTATCTGAATACTGACTCGATTAAACTTTTATTTTCCTCATCCTTCCCAGAAAACTTTTTCTATGACACTGAGAAAGGGCCACCGGGAATTTAGCATGCCGCCATTAAATTTCCGTATCTTTTCACATTTCCTTCCTTTATGAGTAGTCTCGCTTCCTAAGATCCATCACCAGAAATGTTAATTTTTCACATTTTTCAGTTCATGCATCGTGCCCTCACAGAATTCGCACCATCGATGCTCTTGGTGAAACCTTCTGTATTCGCCATATACTAGTAGTCTGGTCACATCTCCCTTACCCCATCCTCGGTTGGACTCGGATGAATGTAACCGACCGCATCTGGGTTCTTATCGCCTCGAGACTGGTTGTCATTGTGCCCTCACAGAATGCGCTCCATCGACGCTCTTGGCGAAGCCTTCTATATTCGCCATATACTAGTAGTCTGGTCGCATCTCCCTTCCCCCATCGTCGGATGGACTCGGTTGAATGTAACCGACCGCATCTGGGTTCCTATCAGCTCGAGACTGGTTTTCAATTTCGTCACTTATTTATCTTATTCAAGGCCACATACAGGCCAGTCCTGACCGACCCGCCTACGTACCATTTTATGAAATCCGTTATAC
Source organism: Spirometra erinaceieuropaei (assembly GCA_902702965.1). Lineage (NCBI taxonomy): Eukaryota > Metazoa > Platyhelminthes > Cestoda > Diphyllobothriidea > Diphyllobothriidae > Spirometra > Spirometra erinaceieuropaei. The sequence continues at coordinate 4,023,577 of CACRXP010000003.1, forward strand.
AATGCCATATACAGCTGACATTTATTTCGGCCCTGTTGATGTCCGACTATATTCCATTCTATACCGCCACATGCAGGCCAGTCCTGCCCGCATTTTTCTGATGCTATTTTTTGAGGGTTTTTTTCTCCTGTTAAATTAATACAATCATTTTTAAATGTCCAAATGGAGTTTTTTTTTACCCCTCGTTTTTCATTTTGCTTAACGGACTTCTAATCTCAAAAACTGTGCATTGCACTTTGTACAGATTTTGCCTACCTCGTCTAAAATTCGCATGTAAATTTATTTTTACTTGCTTTGATGGGAGCCCGACAAGTCTTTAATAAAAATAATTGAATTGAATTGAGTTGTCACTGTAGATGTCAGTGGGACGTCCGCGTCTACTCACGAATCTCATTAGACACTGAACAAAAGAATTTGTGGTCAGGCTGGCGGCTATCTCAAGATGAACTGCTCTCGTCTGTAAGCAGCTAAACACATAACCATATCGTTTCTCCGAAGATCGTCCGCGTTTGATCATCAACGGACCAAAATAGTCCACCCCGACGCATTTGAAAGGATACCAACCGACTCCTGTTCTATTTAAGGGAAGTGGGGACATCATCTGCCCCTGAAGTTGTCGAAACTTACGTCTGCGAAGTAAACATCTACCGATGACACGTTTGACAAAAGCGGTTCCTTTTAGAATCCTGAATTTTTGACGGATTGCACCTAGAACTTCGGCTGTCCCACAATGACCTTCCAATGTATGAAAGTAATGTATGATTAATTCCGTCACGGGATGATTGTATGGGAGGATTGACGGGTGTTTTAACGATTCACGAAAATTTGAGTAGTTCAGGCGACCACCAACGCACATTACTCCTTCAATCAAAACCGGACATAACTTTCTCAGGCCAATATTTCTCACGGAATTTCTTTTCTGGTAATCTGCTGGTGTAGACTGCAGAATATCCAATTCTTCTGAAAAGTGCTTCCTTTGTATAAGCTTTATCAAGCTAATGCTAGCTTGGCGCATTTCGAATAAACGGATAGGACCCAACATCAGCGTCTCCTTAGGTGCCTTGCCAATGGTGACTCTGACGTACTGCTTGAAACGCAGGAGCCAGACCACAGCCCTTTGTAGCCTTGTCCAACTTGAAAAACGCATAACTAATTCGTATAAACCATCACATTGAGTTAATACATGAACTTGGGCTGTTGTCCTCTTGAATTTCAAGTCTTCAGGTTGTCCTACGGGAGGTTGTACAAGCCATTCGCCTTCAGGTTGAACTAAAAATTCCGGACCGTCCAACCATCTACGTACCAGCGCAAAGTTGCACGTACCTCGAGAAGCAGCGTCTGCTGGGTTGACGTCCGAACTCACGCATCTCCACTGAGAGGACGTAGACAAATCATGTATAACTGTCAGTCAGTTGGCCACCAATGTGCAGAAACTGGTTGATTCATTGTGTATATAATAAAGGAATATCATAGAATCGGTCCAGAACGTTATTGTTTGGAAGTACCTATAGGTGCTAGAGCGGATGAGATCAGCCACGCGCACAGCCAGATTAGCAGCTGCTAACTCTAAACGTGGTATAGAGACGGCTTTGAGGGGAGCAACACGAGCTTTCGAATAAACGAGTGAACAATGTAGATTTCCTGTCGCTAAGAAAGCGAGCATATGCTACAGCACTGTATGGTACTTCCGAGGCATCGCAAAACACGTGCAGTTCGGCACGCATCGGATCGCTGATATCGTTGGGCTTTAGACATCGGCCCAGCTGAAAAGTCTTCAGGCTCCGTAAATTAGAGATTCAGTTTTCCCAACGAGAGCTCTCGATGCCAGATAGTTGTTCATCCCAATTCAGTCCGTTTTTGCATAAGGATTGCAGTAAACACTTCCATGGGATCAGCCAAGGCAAAACGAAACCCAGAGGGTCATAAAGTGATGACAAACAAGACAAAATACCCCTACGAGTGGACGGTTTTGAGGACATATTCAAACTTATCATCAGAATATCGGAATGCGTATCCCACTGCAACCCCAAAGTTCGTTCAGTAGGTAGGGGGTTGACGGCAATATCTCGCATACCAGAAGAACGTTCAATCGCACTAACGATCGAGAGTATACGTCGGTCATTAGAAGCCCAGTTCCGCATACGAAAGCCGCCTTGAGAGAGAAGTTTACAAATTTCGTCCACAAAACATTTGGCGGAATCGACATCACATAACCAGACTAGACAATCATCAACGTATATACTCTGGTGAATCGCTCTGCAAGTTGATGAAGAGAAAGATGAACCGAAATCTTCAACAGTTTTTTGTAACGCAAAGGTGGCACAAAAGGGCGAAGAAGTCAATCCGATTGGGTGAGATGTCCATTGAAACTCAACTGGCTCTCCTTCAAGGTCGTCATTTTCCCACCACAAGAATTTCAGAGCAGGTCGATCAATCGGGTCCACTTTCACTTGCAGGAACATTTCCTCTATATCCCCTGCCACTGCAATACGCTCAAGTCGGAAATCCAACAACACACTAGCTTAGCGTTTAGGTCAGGTCCTTGGTATAGAGACACGCCCTGACACTTGGCAGCACAGTCAAATACAACACGAATTTTTTCTGCTCTTCGGGGATTGACAACGGGGTGGTGTGGTAAGTACCCGTGTCTCGTAACTGGAAACGCTTTGTTGCTGTCAACTCGCTCGATGCATCCCTTCTCCATGTACGAACGGAATGTTTGTTCATATTTCCGAAGTAATTCGGGATCTCGACCCAACTTACTCTTGAGATAGATTAGTCGTTTACGCGCCAACTGAAAATTGTTCGGTAAATTCAGCGTACTGCTTCGCCAAGGGAGTGGCAGTTGGTAATGCCCTTTTATGATTGTAACGGAAGATCGCACAATAACCAGTGCCCGTTTGTCCTCCAATGAGTGACTCGCAGTCGTTGTTGAAGTGTCAGAAAACTCCGAGTCGTATAGCTTCTTAATGCTGTGCGTCACATCCTTTTCCTGATTTTCAATGCAGTGACAGACAGCGTTCTGTTTTTGCCTGCCACGTGAAGAACAAAGCAGCATCCAGCCCAGCAGTGTTTTAACGGCGAGCGGCTCCCTTTTGCCACCCAGACATTGGTCGAGTACCCAATGAACTTCCGCGATATCATTCCCAATGAGTATGCCAACCTCACAATTAGTGAGCGCGTCGAACATAATACCGCTCAGGTGTGACAACAAAGAGGCTATCCTTTTAATTGTCGATTCTGCACGAAGTGGCAAGTATTCAACCACCAAAGCCCTTTCAATCTCAACTGATTCGTTTCCATTCATGGGCAGCACCCTTAGACTTCTGACTTCCGAATTGCATATGATTGAAAGCGCTTAAGGTGTTTATTGTCAATGTTGTTTGGCGTTGTTACCACTCCATTTCCGACGAGAAGCTTTCGTTTAATCAGAGTGACATCCGAGCCACTGTTCAAAAATGCGTAAGTTTCGACGTTTCCTGTCGGAGTTGCCAACTTGACAGGAATAACGCCCAGTCGTGATGATACATGCGTAATTCCAGCTAGGGCACAAAGCCCTTCATCATTTAATGTTTGCTGATTATTTTCCGATGATATTACATGCAGAAGCGTATGATGTCGTTTTTTGCGCCCGGAATGACCACAAAGTTCTCTGGAGCTGCACACCTTGACAAAATGCGTATTACCAAGACAAACAAAACACGCTTTGTGTTGCCGCAGACAATTCAATCGATCTGCGACATTCATTGAAATTAAACGTGGGCAATTTGCCACTTAACGTGCATTAGAACATATGTAACATGGCCGTTGATCTGGTTCGACACTCGAAATGGCAAAATTGTTAGGGTTCTCCCGTTTTTGATGGTGGGCTGTGACAATAAAGGGCTGTTGAGAGCGCTTGCCATTCCCATCTCGAGAAATTTGTCCGAAACGACTTCTTGCTATCCTAGCTCGAGTATTTACGAATTCCATGAGGTCTGCAAAATCCGGATCTCTACCATTCATAGATATTTTGTCAGCAACTTCAGCCCATTGAATCTGCATAAAAAACGGTAAACAGCGCACTATTCGCTCTAGGACATTCAGCGATTGTAGGTCAGACACATTTGCCTGAGCGCTATTTCACAACTTCTCATTTTTATGCACAAATCTGAAAGTGCCTTCGCAGTCTGGTTAACTTGGCGTGCCTGTCTGAAAACACCGTCCAGAAGAGCATTAGCCGCTACATGTGGCTGGCCAAATAAGCTGCTCAATATTTCCTGTGCTCTTGAATAAGCCGAAGGTGAGGGAAGCATGACGCATTCTTCTATGGCCGCTCTCGCATCACCTCTGCAATAGTGAATCAAGTACAGCAGCCTGTGTCCAGCATCTTCAACTTTGCTCTCTACGTACACTTCAAACTGCCGTATAAACTTCCAATAATGAACTGGATTCCCGTCAAACCAGGACAACTCAACCTTGGGCAGTTCTAAACTGGCAGCTGGCAGGCTCCTAGCCCTTGCTTTGGACATATCAACATTCTCACGTTGGCAATGATTACTCTTTTCAGGAGAAATTTCATCCAATGTGCATTGTATCAAATATCCCGAGACATGCGCGACGGAATCCACGGGTTGACGGTCGTCATCGGACATCTCTTCATCGGTCTCTACCTCTATCCTTGCTAGCTCTGTCCTACTCCCGGCATCAAAAATAGCCCGTTGGAGTTCGACCTCACGCTTAACTCGCCTCTCTTCTATTTCGGCTATTTTTAAGGCTTTAACTGTTTTACTTGAACTACGACTACTAATAGAAACGTTCTTACAAGAGCCGGACTGGACGTCTTTCTTCAGCTCTCCTTGTCCTTTGAAAGCACCTGGTTTGTCTAGTCCGAGAGACTGTTCCGTACCGCCCGATTCATTCTTCATGGAACGCGTCTGCATTTGAGTCAATTAATTTTCTCCAATTTATGGTATGATGTTGAGTACTGTAGAATTCCTTGCCAGACGAGTGACGCGTATAAGCAAAGACAGATTTCGGTGTTTATACGATACTATTGATAGAATAAAGTAATAAAAAACGTACAAACCTCAACAATGGATGCCCTTGACAAAGAATTCCTTTGTTACTGTCCGAGCAGATCGAATTCCCAGCTCAAGGTCAGAATACAATACTAGTTAATTAAAAGAACGACGATCACGCTCAAAAAAGGGTTACAAAAAAGGGGAAGGGGAATGTCAACAGGGGCCAAATGTGGAAGCGCTTGAGAGGAGGGCGTGGAGAATTCCAAACGTTGACCAGCTGGATGCAACAGGACCTCTACGCCTTCATCACCTAGTTGGGTAATTTCTCGTCGAAGACCATTGGAGCACACATTTCTGCACACGGCGTATCATAAGGCTCCTGTTGTTCGCGATATGCCAATCTTATCTGCAAATTCTGCCACCGGTGTGTCCCAAACGACGTCTTGTGCAATTGTTAGTGTTGTCGATATTGGAAGTCGACCATTGTAAAAGATAGATCGATTGATTATGGATTTCGGTTTTCAACATTTGGGCAGTGAAATGCCACACCATCAGTTGGTTTACGAAAAGTTTTTACATGCATTGGTTTTCCACACATGCAATTCATTTGACGCGCGAATATACGCCTCTCCTGACGGTACTCAATAACTGCCGGCGACCGTATATACCTTTTTATGCATTTTTGTTCTGAACTTTGTTCCACATGTTGATGTTTGCCGGTTTGGTTTCCTGATTCATCCATCAACCCGAAAAAAATTAGAGAAAAAGTATAGTTTTGCGCTAGTGTTTGCCTGACTTTTCTGAAACGCTGATATGCTAATATGAAACATTATTCACTTGTCAGTTGTATACACGTTCTAACTGTTAGTTGCACGTATTGACCTAACGGTGACTATTTATTCTACAAATAAAAGTTGAAAAATGTACGGAATCTATCTATCTGTCTAAAAATTACTTAAAAATTTATATATAACCGCTATGACGGGACCCCACCAAGGGTCTTTCAGCAAAGTTGTTTATTTATTATTTAGTTAGCTTACCGGCACGCGATGGTTTCTATTGGGTATGATGACGAAATACTACCATTGGTCGTTTTGGCGTAGTCTGGATGATCTGGATAATTGCAGTGTGCGAGAGCGATGAGTTATGCAGCAGGACTACTAGCATATCTGATTGCTCTTGGCACGGCATCTGCTGTAAAAGCCGTCCACTCCTTCCTTTTTGTTTTCGCTCCTGTTTAATTTTAATCGTTGTTCTCTCCTACTGCATCCCGTTTCCCGTAGGCCTCCTTTGCGGTGATAGTGCTATGCGTTGGGTTAGGCTCCAATTGCCGTTCTCCGCACGGTCTATCAATATACCCAAGCCGTTTTCTCTTCAGATTTCACTCAAAACGCGTTATGGATAACGTACTGACTGCTTGCATACGACACGCTGACCTACACGCCTATAGATGCGTCGAGTACTTATAACCGACAATGCATGCCTTAAAATACTCCTTAACTTACTCGGGACGACTTCCATAACAGACCGCACAGCGGTACCTAGGCAAAACATTTTACTATCAATGGCACGGTTTACTATGGTGGCCTTGTTAGTGACTTCATGTGCATAATCTCTCAATGGCATTATAATTAAGAGGTATTTTGTTCAATAGTCCACTCACATTCCTAACTTTCTCCGCATGAGGTACTGTAGATGTGCAAACTCATGAAATGTTAGTCGAAATTTCGAAATCCGGTTTCGATTCAAAATGATAACGTAGGTCGACCTGCGGCATTCAGTACCGTGCGACATAATCCCACAATAATTCAGTTACCTCAGGATGCCAGCGAAATTTTTTTTCGAGTCGCTTGCAAAACCCACACTTTGCGGAAAGCACTACCTCAGTACTACGAGTTTTATCCTTGAATTTCAATGTCCTACTGAATTCAAATATATTTCACAAACTCCATGCATAAACACACTCATTCTTTTGCTTATTTGGAAGAAATTTACGTCTCCTTCTACCTCAAATTCTGTACTTGACGAAAGGGTGTAATTCGGCCTTAAAGATGTTCTTAAGCATTAGATTGCTAAAGACCATGACATGCCAGGTCATAAAATATTCCATCTCTGCATTTACTAATATGGCTTGTGATGAGCTTGCGATATAGCTCAAATCCACTGCCAAATTTTATAAAGCCCCATTGGTTTCCCCTTAATATATTGGAGAAAATATAAGTTATGCCGTACACGGCAGATGTACGGCGTGCAGTTTTGGGAGGCCTTTGGGCAAGTGCACCGGCAAATCGCGATCAAAATTGTTCGGGAAAAGGAAGTTTTTAAAACCGATTTATATCCTCCATACGGATAAAAAATTCGAGGAAGATGTACTTTTCTGCCCAATGGGTAAAAGAATAAATATTCCTACGCATATTTTGTATGAAATATACTAAATATTATAAGGGTATCAAAATCAGTGATTAGAGAATTATACTACTTAATTAACCATGTTTACACTGAGTGCCGTTTATTCGGACGGCCGGAAAGAAGGTCGTTAATTAACGGGTTCTCCCGAAGTAACTGATATATCATGAGATTGTTCTATACCGTAATTAATATTACAGCCCTACCTACAGTAGGTGGGGTAACTCATGAAATTTCAACCAAAATTCTGAAATGCGTCTTCGCTTCGAAAAGGCTACTTGAGTAGGGTTGCAAAAATAATCATCTTGCAGTGCAATTCTATAACAATTCAATTACCCTGGGATTTCGGCTTTCGAAAGAACTTCTTTCTGACCGCGCGCAATACCCACACTTCGTAGACAATGACTGCTTAAGTAGCGTGAATTTTTCCCATTGATGTTCGATGCCTTTAAAAATTAAATTATAATTCATGAAAAACGCGCATAAACTTATTCATTCTTCTACTCACTGGATAGAAAATTGCGTCATCTTGCAGACTTTATACTATGATGAAGGGTTTAACTCGCTTTTCAAAGACTTTTTCAATTCCCGGATAATTTCGAACCTGACCTGCAGTTAAACTTGCATTGAAGGTTTAGAACTGCATGCCATATATTTTTCGCGTACAGAAACCCGCACATTTCTCTACGGTATTAAGAGGTGACCATAAGGAGTCCATATAATTCAGCAGTGGATTTAGGACACATTGTAAACTTTACAAGCAACATCTGTAAATGCTGAGACGCGATGTTTTATGAACGGGCATTACATGGTAATAACAGACTTCCTAATTAGAAACTTTTTGCAACCGAATTTTACACTTTTTTGAGTATACATTTGGAAGAAGTCGTGATTTTGTATCAAATGAGTAAAAGACTGCATATTTTTATGCATGTTTTCCATTAAATATAATTGAATTTTTAAGGGCATAGAAAATCAGTGCGAAAAACAGTGTGATTTTACATGTGGCCCAGAAGAAGTTCGTTTGAAAGACAGCATCCTCGGTTAACTGACCTATTATGGACATATGCTGCATGATGACTAATTCCGTCACGTTACTTAGGTAGTCCTTTCGAAACGAAAATGCATTTCAGGAATTCGGTTAGCATTCCACGCGTTAGCCCGCCTACTGCGTGTAATCTCCTGGGATCGAAATTGCATTTCGAAATATCTGTAAACATTCAATACGCTAGCACATTTACTGTAAACTGCAGCTACTACGATCACAGGAAGACAAAGTGTGTCCGCTTGACGTCTCGCATTCTCACTCGAACCCATCATCAGAGACGATCGCGGACGGGTTGGAGTGAAAATCCGTGACGTCAAGTTAATAAAATTTCTGGTTCCCCTGACTGCTGCTAATGCATTCCATATGTTAATAGGTAGCACGCGCACCTTTATACATACAAAACAAATTCCCTCAAGATAACTAAAGGGGGTCTATGATAATGGAACGGTTAATCATGTAGGCAGAGGGTGGCACGCGACATGCTAGTAAGAAAGGTCCAGAATTTGTCGCCTTAAAACTTCCCTTGTGATTTGGTGTACAGTAAAATTCATTTTTAGAATTTACGTATATCAAATTTACAGATATCAAATCGGAAAACTTTAGGACAGTAGTTTACCACGTCAGACAGTAATGTAGGTAACATAATTTGTATGCCATACCTCTTCAATGTATTCGTAAATAAGCGGTATTGTTATTCAATTAAGTCGCACGTTCGTCATGTCGTCTGCAAGTGTTTTTCGACTGACCTACCTTACGGTTATAACTTGCGTCCCACCAAATACTTCCCTAATCATTTCTTTACTACATCAGTTGGTTACTTCATTAACCAGTGTGTAGGCACGTTAGGCGTGAGCGTGATCAACTTTTTAAAATGCCCACATTATACGGTCTCCGCCCACCCTTCCTTTGGGTCGGATATGCCCCCCAATACAGCATACTACATACTACATTCCCGTCCTACCTGGTCATAGCCACACCGAAGTTAACAAACTTGCCTAACCTAATCTACCGCTTCCACACTTGTTCGGCCTTCCGCCATGGAGATCGTATGCGTACGGCGGACGGCACTATGGCGTCCTTTGGCCGTAACTTCTATCGCGCACCCGACGCCTCCCTGCTGTTGTCCTTCTCCGAGAAAACGGCAAAACCTTAGCCATGAACTTCCGCTGCACAGCGCTAAAAACATACGTACTCACGCCTGCCAATGGGTCAGCCCGCAGGCCAATACGGTTTACGTTCTAACCCGGCCAATAGCGTTAACGCATGACGTGCCAGGTCTCTTCCTGCATTCCCATAGGCCGCTTTCTCGGTCGGAAGGTCATTTATAAGGTTCATTGATGTATTTAAACAAATTTTGGCGTAAATGTAACTGTCACTTATCGCTCAAGTTATTTCTTGCTGTCTGGCGCGTTTTAGAGGCTCCATCCCTACAACCCCTTCTACCATCATTCGTGTAAGATAGGTAGACGGGGGAGAAGTTTTCTTAACTGATGCGACACTGTATTCACGCCCAAAAAATTAATGTCGATATGCTACGCTTAAGCAGATGGAGTTTAACATGACAGATGGAATTTTTTATCATCCAAGCGTAGTTTCATTTCTTTTGGTCCTGTCAAACTTCCTGGTCCCATAGTTTTTCAGAATAAACTACTCTCAGAACGCTTCATCATAAATGACCTCGAGTTAAGTCATACGAATAAACCTGCTTTATCACCTCATACGGACAGAATCTCTGCCAAAGCCGCGCAGGTATGTGGGTTCATATCGCATAATTTGTCCTTCCGGAAATAAAGCTAAGACCTTATTAAATGCTTGTTCTTCCAGTCCTCAAATACTGCTGTCCTTTCTTTAGTTTAATGAACGCCTGTGACCGTAATATAATCGAAAATTTTCAGAAGGTTTTCGCCCGGAAACTCTTCTCTCAAGTTGCATCCAGTACTTCTTATAGCCAGAGATGTCAGCTGGCAAACATAAAGTTTTTGTGGGTTGGAAGACTCGAAGCTGGCCTTTGCTTCCTTATCGAATTAACTCTAATTCCAATCTTCCACTCATTGACACTCACTCCGAGAGATTGGTCTTATGCCACGCGCAACTCCCCCATGGTGATTCCGCTACCTCTTTGCACTTCCTGTTAGTGCTTCCTCTTTGTTGCTTCCAAATATGTCTTCCTTTGGAATGATCTCCCTCCAGAAATTCGGACATCGTCTAAGGTACTGTTATTCAAGTCGAAATTACGCAAACACCTTACACCGGAAAGCATAAAGGCACTTTTAACGGTCTCATTCCCAAACACTCAGCTTCTTAACTTCGAGAAGGCTTCTCCTGGGATTTAGTGGTATATCAAGTAGAAACCCTCACTTATATCTTTGCAACCCTCTGTTTTTAATTGACTACTAAATCCACTGTTCTTATTCCTTCCCCGCAAGGATGATTTTCGCGGTTCTTTGTGTCATCTCCTCATGTCAACCTCATGCGGTCTGTCGACGCTCACGGCGGAATCCTCAGTATTCGCCGTCTATTAGTAGTTTGCTCGTTCCTCCCTACCCCAATCTCCGACTGGGCTCGAACCGGACTGTGGCCGATCGCGTCTGGGTTCCTCTTGTCTTGCCACTTTGACGCGATTAATCTCATCCGGCGTATCAATTCTGCCCTGATGATGCCTGTTCTGAATTTCTTATACGATACTACATACAGACCAGTCCTGTCTAACTCGAATAAGTACGCCTCAAGGCTGACATTTATTTCTGCACTGGAGATGTCCGACTATAATCCGTTATATATCGCCACATGAAGTCCAGTCCTGCCCTCACTTTTGTGTTATTATGAGCGACAGTTTTTTTCTGTATAGTTAATCCAATCATTTTTACTTTCTCAAGTGGAGTTTTTTTCATTGCTCACCAATCATTTTTTAACGGACTACAAATTCGGTAAATATGAATTGCACTTCGCACAGATTCTGCCTACATCGTCGAAAATTCTTATGTAAATTTATTTTTTCTTGCTTTGATGGGACTCCGACGGGTCTTTAGTAAAAATTATTAATTTCTTTAATATGGCTACATATTCTGCATGGGGATATGACGTACACACTACAAATTGACTCCGTATTCTCGTGCCTTTAAGCAAGGCATTTAACTTGCGGTATTCCGCCGCCGTCCGCATAGACTTCTTCAGCGGACTTTTCGGCAACAGGGTGGCCAGATGACCGTCGGATGGCCTTTGAATAGCCCTAGCCTCCAACTCACGCATGCAAACGTGCAGCCGGCGGTTACTGTCAAGAATTACGTCTAACTTTATAGACATGTCCGCCATTTGTTGGATTAACAGGCCAGGTGATCGCTAGGCAGCTTTTCAGTCATCTATGTGGGGTAAGTCAGTTGAAAGAAGGTTTGTTACCCTAAACCCGTAGCAGCTCTCTTGATTGTAGGATGTCATTGGAGTCATCCGCGTCTTCTCAGCTCTCGTTCGTCTCCTAGGAATCAGAACAGCGTCATGTAGCATAACTTGCAGACAAAGATATCCCTTCTCCGTTGAAGTAATACGGCGCTTCTGCAAGGGCAGACTTACGTTCCCGTGGAGGATTCTTGTGAGTTTTTTTGGCTCAGAAAAATCTGTACAAACGCACAAGAAAAAGTTGTGTGACGGTCAATTTTAACATTAGTTATCTTATCACTAGGACCACTTCTTCCTTGCAATGCTCGTAAACCTCTCACTATGTATACTGCGCGTGTGTAGGGCTAACGAGCACTGTTCGCGAGGGCGAAATGACAGCATGTGGTTTCCTAAAACTGTTAATTTGTTCTATAAAAACGTGACGAGTACCTTGTGGGAAGCAGATAAACTCACTGAACGTATTTGTAAAAGGTGCATGGCTGATAGTGTTTTCGAGGTCAGGCGTACACACCCTTATCAAAGACGACTGTTGTGGATAGTCATAGTAATCTGAAATGTTCACTAAATACCATTTGCGGGCGCCAAATTCGGTCAAGCAACGCGTTATTGACACAAACTACCTTACCGCCAATGCCAGTGCGTCGATTGGCCGCTGTGATGTCAATCCTAACACAGCCTTTGAGCACACAATGGTACTGCTCACTGCCTTTGCATCCAAAAGGAACTACTCCTGCATTATATCTATGAATTAACTTAGGGGACTGTAACACGGATTGGCCGTTCGTAGTTACCTCGAAATCGCTTAGTCGCTTTGCAGTCTATTGCAGAGTTCACGAAGGACTTCTGAGTAAACGCTTTAATCTACATAGCAAACTTTCGAAAGTAAAAAAGAGTCCAGGACACCATGACGTTCAACCTCGTCGGCGATGTGCATAAGGCTGTGCACATTGTATACCATGTGTTCAACACCGAATAAGTTTGAAAATTTTCTGGTGAACAATTTCAACAACTGCGTGCAATACTGCACATTGCTTCTGCACGTAACTGGGTTGGTTATTAAACGTAGAGAAGTAAACAGCAGCTAAAACGTGTGAAGTGCTTGTGTGACAGAATGTATGAATGAGCAAGAACATCAGAATATAATAGAAACTGCCTGAACACCGTTGCCTTCCATGTTTCAAACACACTTATTGATCTGCTCCGTTGAGAAAATATTGTCGGTAGGTAGGAGATAGTGACGCGAAATCGATTGCCTATGGTCGTGACTTTCCCTGTCTTCAATATGGATGACTGACTACGACCACTAGCTTTTGAACGAAGATGTCTAACACACAAACTAGGCAGCTTGTTTACTATTCCCAAGTAAATAAGGTATAGAGGATCAGGGGGAAAAGTGGAGATAAATATTAGGTATTAATGAACAGGACAAAACTAGAGATATCCCAGCTATGTAGCCGTCGGCAGTAGGCTGCAAATGTCTGCACCTTTCCTGTACCTATCCCATTCCTCGGGGTACACAGTCTTTCCCATATTTAGTCCTACTACTGTGCAACGTTCGTATCCGCGATAGGCATCCACGTTCTTAATCAGCTTGACAAAAAGTCTGGCCAGAGCATCCCAGATTACGGCCAATACCCCAACGTGAGCAGACTGGCTAATTTCGTCGAATTAGATTCCTCTTTCCTAAAAGTACCTTATCTCATTAACCAGTGAGCGACAACACGTGAACATGAGATGGCTTTCCGCCGCTAAGACAGACGTCAACTGGAAAGACATTACTAATAAACGGGCGGACTACTTTATCCAATATGGGCCACATTTCTGTCTTTGATTTCTCATAAAAGGGAAGAACATCTGTAGCCAAATGCACTTACAAATAATTTGTTACAAAGTAAAAATAATTACGCATGCTTAAGGGCCGGAAAGCTGCATTTTCAGTCCTATATGCAGGTATTCCCGTCCATCAATCGGTGCTACCAGTAATTCGCGAGAAGTTGCCAACAGCGTTTCTGGGGTCTGCTGGGAGTTCAGGCCCAAGTTGACTAAGGATGATTAGAAGATCTCGAATATCGTAAAGCCCAATCGCGCAAATTCCAGTCGTATTCCTGACCGCTATGAGTGCCCACTATCCTTTTGTCCTCTCTGTGCAAGGGCAACCTGTAATAGTACTTTGTACATCTTTTACTACAGATGACCTACACATATCATCTACCTCATAGGCGGCTATGGCCACCTAAACGCAACTGGCTACGCAACCGATTCACGGTATACAGCCTAGAAAACCAATCGCTCAAAATCCTTCAAGGTCTGCAGTTATTCAAGTCCCACGAGATCTGGAAAGGGCTAAGTCGCTTCTGATTAAATTCAACAAAATTTATCGGATTTTAAGTATTTTTTCGCTTATTGAGTTTTGAATACTCACTTTAATTCATCATATATAAGCTGACGTATTCGTTATAACATCGAAAGCGGAATTATACCTATTATATCACGTCGAAGTTTATGGATTCTCAGCAGGCCAACTGTAGTAGTACGGCCAGCGACGGCACCTCTTTGGAAGATAAGTCCGGTGTGTTGTCCTTCGCATCCAGACCCTGTGCTCGCTCAACCTTCGCCTCCAGCCAACGACCAGCAAAGCGTGCAAAAAACGTAAATACCGCAAAAAGTGTGAGGTACGAAGACGAGCCTTGTGCTGGGTGCGCAGATATTCAAATCAAAGTAGAACAACTGGAAAAGGAGCTTGCTGATTTATGGACGCTCGTGCAACAGACCGTAGTCGGCCAGAACGTGTCCAGTGTTAGTATCCCAAAAACGAAGAGCAAAACGCAAAAAACGCGAAAAAATATCTCCTCGGGGGTATCTTCAAACACGAGTAGCAACTCAACAGCCAAAACCGCAGACGCCGGTAACAGCAGGAGAATGAAAACGAAGCCGCCGATAAAGGGAGACTCGATTCCCACGCACGATGTCTTAAGCGATGTCGCAAAAAAATTACCTATCGCGGAATCCATGTCACCTAAGCCTCTTGCTGTAAGTGATGGGATTTCTGTTCTGCCTGGAGACGATATACCTGGGTCATCCAGTCTACTCTTGCCCTCTTGTTCTGGCAACCACCCCGAGCGCACTACAGAGCACGTATCTGAATGTGAAGACATAAACCAGTGGGTAGAGGGGAGAGGGAAACGCCATGACAGGATTCTGAAGTCCCAGCCAGCCCTGATGGGTTGCTCGGGACAGTCGGTAGACAGTAAAAGTGTGCGTCCACGCGATGACTCCATAAATCGTCCTCGCCCACATGCAGCGCATTCACCGGAAAGACAGAGAAAGGAGGACCATGCTCGCCAGCAGTGTCTGGTTATTCAGGGTTTGTCAGAATCGAATGCAGTCAGACCTGAAGACCGTGTCTCAGAGGACCTTGCTTCCTTTCATGGTCTGCTAAATCATTTACTGCCGGCAGACATGGAAATAAAGGTTCTGAAAGCATTCCGGATAGGAAAAAGGAGTGAAGACAGGACAGTAGCACAACCACCTCGCCCTCTCAAAATTATGCTGGAGAACAAAGAGCAAATCAAGTTTATCCTCTCTAAAAAAACCGATCTCAGAAACACACACAA
>CACRXP010000003.1:4041038-4110142 GCA_902702965.1 Spirometra erinaceieuropaei
GATCAAAACTGCCTCGAAAGAGTCCAGAGGAGAGCCACGAAGATGGTCAGGGGTCAAAGCTCCTTTCCTTATGCGACCCGCCTAGTAAATCTGAACCTCTTTCCTTTGAGTTACAGGCAACTTCGCGGAGATCTCTTGCAAGTCTTCCGCATTGTAAAGGGGTTGGATTGCAGTCTGGCCTTCGAGGACTTTTTTGAATTTGCTACCACGACCAACCTCCGAGGTCACCCGTTAAAACTGCGCACTCAGCAGCACGGCTGGATGTGCGGAAATTCTCCTTCTCGGTTCGGGTGGCCAAACCGTGGAATGAGCTTCCCGTAGATGTTGTGATGTCACCATCTATACAAAGTTTTAAGAAGAATCTGGACATATTTATGTTGCGAAATGACCAAGAGCGATGAGAAGTCGAGCTCACCCCCTGTAACTCCTTCTCATTTTGTCCCACCATTATGGGCGTGTTCGAACTATTTCAGCCCAGAACATCTTTCTGTACACCACACATTTTTTACGTTACAAATAGGGTACTCAAAGGCTTACGCCTATTTCCCTCAATAAACTGAACTGAACTGAACTGAACTGAAAAACATGTGGAGAAAGAGTGCGCTGATTTCAGATATATGGGTCGTCACACGGTCTTTTGCATGCTTGGAACGCCCCTTCACCTGAGCAGGGTTATTTGAATGGTAAAATAAAGGTTATATTATACCATATCTCTTACTTGATGTACCTTCTTCTCCTGCGTGTGAATGGGTGTCAACAGATGTTAACAGTTCTGTTCGCCAGGACCTCTTCTCAGCGTTTCCTTTCTTTGGTGTATGCTACTCCTGACGTCCTCGGCCGCTACATTCTTGCCCTAAATCTTGCACTACTCCATCAGTTGCCCTGTTATTTGTCGCTGCATGGGCAGTTACGTCTTTTTGTTCGTGTTGCCGTGCTCCTGATAAGCTAATTCGAGTCCGGCGGTGTCACGGTGCCTATCTTGGGCGTTATACTCTAAAGTCCTCAAGAAAAGACAGCAAATTAGTCCTTAGTTTCCAGATTTGACCTGCACATCCTTGAATTATATTTTTGCTTATATTATGTGTAAGCAAACAACCATCGGTGTGCTTTGACTGGACTGAAAATTGGGCAGAAAAAAGGAATCAGTTGCCCTTTCTAATGCTGTTTATTTGTGAGGGCAAATGTTCGCCGTATTTCAACGGAGTGTACTTAAGTCTAGAAAAATGTTTTCTCAGATGACTGTCAGCTTGTGTTCTCATTTTTTGTCTTTCACTTGTTTTTACGTCTCCTTTTAAGCCACTTCAATTCAGACATGACTGTTTGGTTGGTTTGCTGACAATAGAATGTCCCTTCCGTTCGGTTAAGGTTCATTTATTTGCATTGTCACCTATTTAGTTTTTGCGTCTTAACCGTCTACCTAGTAAGCTCAGTCAATATTCAACTTTTAAGCTATGCATGGCGTCTTCCATAGGGGCACTTCTCCCAACAACTGGTCATGCGTTTTATTTGTTATTTTTCATTTGATGCCAGTATTCCATTCTTCAATAGGTCGTTTCACTTGAGTCGGAAGTAGGTGCGCCTGTTGCCGTATTTGAAAAAGGAAACTCCCGTAGTTTCTTTGGAGCTTCGTCCCAGACCGTCTTTTATTTCTTCTCATCATGACGTCAATGCCGGGGGAACCCCTCGTCAATAACTACAAAATTCCCACTTGGTAAAAGCGATTCCTACTAATTCCTCCTTTTTAGGGCTGGGAAACCTCCGACAGGCCTACATCTTGATGTTATGAAAGAGGGCAAGTTAGTTCAGGTAACCAAAGTAACCTTGATTTTTTTTACCTGAGTTGTACTTAATTTTGCACTGCATCTGGTTAGAATCCTTACCTAGAATAAGTGTATGTGAAGGCTTATGAAGGATTTCGCGGCTTTTGTTCTTTTCAGCCGCCGTATTCTTGTATTAACTCACTCTCTGCGTGTGCCCAGTTGAGTGTTCCTCCGTACACAACTGAAAGCAGCAGACTAAGCAACTATGTAGTACCCGAGTAGCTGTCTTCTTAACTTTGTCTGACAAGGGACCTTCTAAAGTCGGCAATCCTCATACTTTTTCCAACGACTGTCCAGGTTAAAAGGAGTCAGAGTCCACTTTCATCTCTCCGACATCCAATGCGTCGACACAGTCAGACAGTATAGAATGATGACTTTTACGCAAAGTTTATTAATATAGCTCGAACCAGAAAATAGGTTGAGTAGGAAAAGTAAACAACTCGGTAGTGTCCACACGGTTGTGGACTTGCAACTGTCAATTGGTGGGTCTGTCCAAGGTCTCATCCGGCACGCTGTCCTACCCTTGGCTCACCTCAGGCGGTCCTCGCTCACAAGCAATCACTTCAAATCCAAAAGGAAAACAACAACGCAATAACAAACGTTATGTAAAGTGTATACAGAACATTCAAACAAGTATATTTGTCCGGGATTAGCACTTTGCACTTGTTTATATCTGTCCGAAAATATTTAAACACAGTGCCGCTACTTTGCTTATTTTTTATTGGTTACAGAAACTCATGATCGATGAAAAGAGTTGCTACTTCTTTGGTCGTAACCGCCAGCTATGCGACTTTTCAGTCGACCACCAGTCCTGCTCCCGTGTCCACGCAGCACTTGTTTGGCACAAACACTTAAATCGCGCCTTTATTATTGATTTGGGAAGCGTACATGGGACCTTTATCGGTAAAATACGTCTGGAGGCCGACCGACCTCAACAGGTATTACGCCGTCCCTACCGTTTGCTTTCCGGCAAATAGTTGCGTACATTCATACCGTTTATTTATCTTTTTCACTCCTTTACTCTGCGGCCTCCTTTGTTCCGTTACTAAGCCTTCTTTTACTCTAAGTTTGCACTCGATATACTCTTCATTTCTGCTATTATATTAACTGCTTTTCTGTAAGTTTATAGCGGATGTTCCCGGTAGTTTTATCTTATGCTAGGCGTCCTACTACTTACCGCTCATCGTTATTTTCTCTAAATATTAAGGTCACACAGATGTCTGTTACATGTATACAACATTTCATTTTGATTCCGGCTGCTATCCCGTCCCATTGGACCCCAATTTGGTTGCTGATGAAAGTCTTGACCAGCTTTATGAAAGATTTTCGAACCCGTTTCAACTTCCAGCCCCATTCGACAAACCAGAGCCTGGGACTGAACCTCGAAACGGGCGTGTTTGGGACGGTCAGTAAAAATCACGCCGTTATTTTCATTATGAAGGGTGCCTTTCTGTCGCATACCTCGTTCGAACCCAGAAAACAATTCTAGGGCGTTTATGAGCGGTGCCGCGCAATATCATTCGATAGCAACGTAGTAAAGTGCCAGAGATGCTTTCTGACGTAAGAAGGCGGACCATACTAACTGGCTTTCATAGGCAGATTGAGTCGCATATTTCATTGCAGCAGATTGCTTGTTTTTTTTGACTGATTAGGTAAGTAGTAGATCTCTACCAACAGTCTAGTTAGCAGGCATACACAACCACTAGTCTTGGATTCTTTGCAGTCAAAGTCTCCATTTACAGTTGTTTAAATGTCAATTAACGCTAGTAGTGTCGCCATAGTTCAAATATTCCCTTCTGCGCTGATAACGAGCACGGCCGTCTGCCGCATATGAAATCGTTGAGTTCGACCGAAGTACCAGTAAGCAAGTGTGAATCAGTCGTGCAGGACCGATAGTTTGAAACTCCAATTAAATGCCATCTAATGTCATTGATTGTCAAGGCATTGGTCCTTGAACGAACAGGCCGCTTTCTTAGCCACGTCGTGGCCAGTTGGCGTAGAAACGGGTCAGTAAATAATGAGGATCATATCAGCAGGTATGACTGACTTGTCGATTATGAAATTTGTCGTATCGAACCTCTGTATGATAAGGTCACTCAGCCTATTATAAAAGGTCTGTCCGGAGTACGTGCTTATACTGTGCAGGCCATACGAGAGGCCCAAACAAGCTCTAGCCATTGCGAATTTAGCTTTAGCATTCATGAACGTGAAAATGCAAAAGAGGCCATTAAAATCACTGACCAATCTGCCAACATAAACATTGCTTCGATCACACTTACCATACCCGACTCAACTGGGCACTATGCTATACCTTAGCCGCACCACGGCTCACTGCCTTCCATCAAAGTTTGTCAGGACTATGACTCTACTTCAGGTCCACTTCCGCCGCGTCTTTAGTTGACCACATCGACGTTATCCCAAGCTACGTCCGTATTCGGTAAGTTGACACATTGGTCTACTTCGCTGTGGGGTCACCGCAGTATGTAACCGTCAGCATCCCCGGTCCTCGGGAATAGGGTCAGAGTAGATGAATTCGGAGGATGGAGTGCAAGTATGACTGACCACATCTTCCAGACTGTTGATGTTTAAGCCCAGCCTTATGTCTCACATGCTCACAGGGAAATTGTTCCGGTGCAGTCTTAACACACACATATGTTGGACCCCTAAACTGGTATCGTGTCATTTCCAGAGATATGGACGAAGTCTAGTTTTTACGATTGTCGATTTAATCATTAATTCGCACATCTAACAGAATACTTTATCATAGGTAGCAGAAAATTTCCACTAACCAAAGAGCTTCACTATTTACCGTGACCGAACTCATGTCTTCGAGGAAGAAACCCGTGGTCATCAACTTTATTTTGAAGTGGCTTATTTTCGTGCTTACTTCGGCTGCCCTTGCATTTAACGGAGACACCACCGCCACATTTCCGCAAACGGGCGCGCTACCACCGCAACACACTTTATACGTGTATGACGAACCACTGTAACTCGGGAACGGTGCTTTGTAGTAGTTGTAAAGAACTGGTGGAATATTACAGCCGTGATCGACACTAGAGGCGATATAAAGAAACTCACTCTTTTCGCCATTTGGTCGGACTTTCATTCTTCCCCTATGATGGGTGGTCTCGAGGCATTGAATTAACTCTGGTCGCATGCCATTACTCAACATAATCAGCCGCAGGGAATCCAGGTGGGCAGAGCCTAGATTACAGGGAAAATTCACGAAATAGAAGAGTGGGTTGCTGAGGATAGCGGCAGTATTAAAGGGTTTGACGAAACAAGAAGTGTTTTTCAAGACATCCTCGCTCCTTACCAGTGAGTCACGAAAAAAGTAGAAACTATCGAAGAAGACGGTTGAGTGTACTTTCGGAAATCTAAGGAAAGCGTATACCGCGCCAGTCCTGTTGTGGCGATCGGTCGCCATCCCTTAAGATTAGTGGTTCAGCAGCGTAGCCCTGACATGTGGACATGGTTTCCACTTTCAAAATTTGGATCAAAAATGTTTCGGGTCATCGAATACTGTTGACCAGAGCCAGTAGATTTCTTATGGAGAAGGGTTCTCACCAGATGCTGTTACTGTTAACCTTCGTTATCGATTCGCTGATCTCAGGCACTGGAAGGCTCCATACCAGACTTTGACAGAGAGGGTTAGGAGGCAAGACGAATTGCTTTTTCCACTGTAGTGACATGCCTCACATGAGCGCTATCACCACGCTCTGATTGTCTCTCTTCATTGAGTCAGAGTATAAGACTGACTCATCCACAAAATCCTGTTTTGCTTTTTCGTTTCGTTTACTGACGCCTTTTTGGAGTTCCGGACAGTTATACTGTAGAATTTGTTGCGGTCGCACTGGGCGGGTGCATGATCTCATGATTCTCGTCTCTAAGGATCGTATCACCGCCAACTGGAGCAACCCTTGCTGTATAAGTTAATAAGATTGTTTAACCAAGGATAACATCCCTGTGGCGACGCCTCCGGCCATTTACTCTGAAGAGTACGGTTCCATTCAAGCCGGTATTTTTTCTATCGAAGGCGCCCGGGATGCGACTCTAGTCTGCGTCAGTGCGTAAACAGGGTTGGTGATAGGTAAAAAGAGGCTTGTGGTGGCGGTAGGACCTCAATGGTAGTTTACTTTCTCGATAACCCAGTCTGACCCGCGGCTGCGGACTTCCAGCGGTATCGTCAAAGCCACTTCCTTTGCCGGCGTCGACACTTCGCGTCGCGCGGTAGTCATATACTAAGTCTAGTCAATGTAGTGGAGGTATGTGTAATCAATTTAGTCTTCAGTGCAACCAGATAAGAAACGACGGAGGAAATTGCATGGAAGAGAGGCACAGGGCTTTGATGCAAGTTTATTTCTATGGTTCTAGATTAGTCTTTTGGATGACCATACATTCCACGAGGCAGACTTAGGAAGAATTTGCCTGATGGCAGTTCACGCTCGCCATTTGATAGTGTTATCGGGCCTTGCGGCATTTTATAAGACGGTCGTCCTCACCCTGACAGTATTGCCTCACATGCCTATGACCAAATATCCGCCAGACACAAGTCTGCTTATCTTTCAGCCAGCCCCCACTGAGGGTAGTTTAACTATCCCTCATCCAAGTTCGCGCCAGGCAGCTAAAACAACAGCCAGACGCTGTCCTGTCTAGGTTTCTGGGATTATCATGAAGATGGATTACTGACGGACGTCAATTTGGTCGACAAGTATTGTGCCTCACCTACCGTGGTTTGCCGGCGATGTTGGCGCATCGGTTACCTGCAGCGGCTAAGAGGATCAGGACCGTTCGCGCCTATCTGCTGCCAAAGAATGCCTGGATCGCACCACCAGGGAAACCAAGAATTATCTTATAGTATGCATCATTCAAAGTTTGAGGCTCTTAAGCTCTTCCCAAGTAAGCGATTGTACGATTCTTTGGGGTCGCTGATTTTCACGTTGCCTCATTTGGTGTCGTTGCTGCATGGGTGCAAGGCCATTAAAATCACAGTTTTAATAAACGTCCCGCTTTTGCGATTCAGATGTCTGTCCTTTGTGACCGGGCCTTCCCGTCATTATCATGCTTGACGATTTCCCTACATTGTGACCCAGGAGGCGCCGTCGCCATCGACGACTAATGTTTTATGCGATAAATCTTTGTAAGCTTGCAAACGTCTTCGCGACTGTCAATTCAGACGGCATCCTGGAACGCCACAGCGACACCCGTTTCCCTTAATTTCCACTCCTGCTGGTAGCTATGTGGTTGTCATCCAGTGTCACTCATCTTTGCCCTGCAGGTTCCTATTGACTCAGAAATACACTTTGGTGCGTCCACGCGTCTTTACATTATCCGCGAGCGCCCCGCCCCTCTCTACAGCCTCAACACCACGGATCCTGAAAGAGTCAGTGCCAGCGTCGGAGGGACAGCCCTTGCTGGCAGTGCAGGCGCCAACGGGGAGGCTGACCCCAAATTAGGCGACGCCCTTTCCCGACTTCACCGGCAGCTGCCACGAGACGAGGTAGAACTGGACAACCTCACTCAGTTCAACACCGCTCATAACCGCCGCATCACGAGCATAGCTGAGCTACCACCAACGAAGCCGTTGCGTACTCAACGACGAATGCATAGCGTGCACTTCAACGATATAGAAGAAGTGATAAACCCGGAGGACGTGGATCCTTCCGTTGGCCGATTTCGAAATTTGGTTCAGGAGACCTTCATTCCTAACAAGGTCTGTCGAGCACCTGTCTTGCGCCTACTGAATTTCGAATTTTCAACGTGGTACACTATCGTCAGTAGGCGTCAGAACTCCTGCAATCTAGACGTACATCAAATATTCATTGGAATCGAAAATGCTACTTTAACCAGGTTGAAGTGCTCATTGGCGCCTATGCTAGTCATGTTGAGGGATAACAATAACTCATATTTTGCATTTTCCTGTTGATTGTCGATGCCCCTACGGTTTGCAACGTGATCCAGACATGCTCCATTGTTTGTTGATCGCAGTAGGGTCTAATCCCGCGCACATGAAGAGAAGCATGTACGCTGTGTACAACTCGACAGTCTTAAAAGCAAAGTAAACATAAATTGTGTCTCGAAACACGCAGGCATTATCTGCTAATTTAGATCCACGCACACTTCTCAACTGTGCTAAATAACAAGCTACCGTCTGCTAAAGCCAGTTTTCGGACCTGTCCCACCTGCATGACTCCGACTGTCAGCAATGTTAGGAACTGCAACTCGGTTTTGCTGTCTGAGTACGAGTTAACTCTAGATTGACCTGAATACAGTGCAACATCGGTCATCAAAATTCTACACTGCACCACCCACACAAACCCCATACAGGCTGCTTAGGACGCAGTTTTTGATTGTTGTGGGTGAACTGCTATATACATATACATATTTTAAGCACTGGGGGAAACTCGGCGACCTCGGTAGGATTCGAACCCACGAGAGCAGGGGAAGACCTGAGTACAGCCAATACTCTACCTACCTGAAGTGAAGAAATACACACTGCATAATTTGTGACTTCGTCTCGAATTTAACGGAAACAAATGACCGAAACTTGCATTACATCATGTAATAACTAAACTGGGTTAGGGTTCCCAGCTAACAGCGATTCTAACCCCACCTAAGTAGTTTTCTTTAACTGAGAAGGGATTTTTAGGTTTCAGTCGTTTTCGTATTATCAGTTCAACAGGCGAAAGTGTCTAGCCGTTTCATTATCAAGGGCCAAGTTTAATCTTCTTGACTCGCGCAACGTGTGGACTGTTGAGAACCCGCAGCTAGATAGTCACCATGTTTATTTTCTGCAGTTTGAACGGCGACAACTATTTGTCTCCTACTTGACATTCGCCAATGCATAAAGTTTTAATGGTAGCCAGTGATCGTAAACCAATAACACCCGCCTTCGTTGTTGAGTCGAGGCGTAGTAAGACTAGAACGACTTGTAAGCTATCTAGATACAAACGTTAGGAGGCCTCTGCACCAACTATTTTGCTTCAGGCCTGTTATACATACAACACACTTCTAAGTCTCGAGATTATGCGACCTCTCAACATCATGCTTTAGGACGCCGGCTTCACAAGGCTTATTTTTTCCTTTCTAACCCAGTTCATCGTTTTCAACTGCAAAAGTCTATCACAAAGCCATTTGTTCATTATGTGTGAATGAGTGTGAGACTATCCCATGCTCAGAGGTATTTTAAACCCGCCAAACATTTCCCTCCATTTTGGGACACGCTGAACAGTCGAGACTAATTATCGTGAGTCTCAGTAAACATTGCGGATGAGGGGTGATGTTCAAGCGACAGTAAAAAGGCTGGGCACCAATCTCTTGGTTTTTCCACGTCAAAGTTTGGATTTATCGTTCAAAAGCCTAATGTCATGCGTGAGCTTTGGCTCCCGCAGGTGTCCGTTGAATGAACTTTCGATTGATTGACAACAGCCATATTACTCGATAAAATACTAATCGGTCTCGCATCTCACTATGTTTGCAATTTGCCGCCGAGCAGTCGGTCACCTTAGGTTTTTTGTGGACTGCGTGGATCACTGTCATTAACGTTCCAGACAGCCAAGTTTTTATTCACTTCTCCACTGGCCAGAGATTTCGGTAAAGATGTAAACTTGTGAACAATTTCTTCTTTAGTTTTGTTCCTTGTCTACCTCGAACTGGGTATCGCTGAATGGCAACCTATATCGCCGTAATTTTTTTCGGTATCTTATTGAAAGTGATCACTAATGGTATACTCCATTGCGGTTTTGACTCCTTGAAATTACTTTAGAGCTTAGGTCGGAACTACAATGTCCGACTCCTAATTGCCAAAGATCGTTCGTTTTTGGTACTGACTCCTATCACACACACAGGGCAAAGACGCTCATGAAGGAGCCGACCTGGGCGTCTCAGCTCCCAAACGCAACGCTTATATCGCCTCAGCGTACGAGAATTCGACAAACGGTGCCACAGGAGCAGGGCGTCAGCTCTCCGGCGCCTTGTCGGCTTCAAATCCGAACTTCAGTCTAGCCGCGAAGCTGGGTCTCCCTCTGCCGAACCTGGCACCCAATTTAGAAGAGACAGACAGCCAACTTCAGCGGACCCCTGCCTTCTTCATGTTCTCTCGCAGGGCTCGAAATAGCACCAGTGACAGCGACGCCATGACCGCCGATGACATTCGTAACAACAACGAAAGCGGTGACGGTGTTGCGGTGAAGAGGCCGCACGGAGCAGATGGCAAGCCCGAAGCGGCGACGGCGGCAGCAGCGTCGGAACCGAAGAAAAAGAAATATGCGAAGGAGGCCTGGCCCGGTAAACGGCCCACGTTCCTTGTCGGTCCGGTCCCGTGAAGCCTCGCTCTGCTCTCTTCTCCCTTGTTACGCTGCCTTCCTGCCTCTTTTGCTAACAGCGAGGGATTCTTTTACTACTCGCTTGCCTGTGTACAAAATACCCTTTTGTTGAATTAAAAAAAGAATCTGAACGTAAGGAGAGCCTCCTCGAACGAACGATTCCCGCCAAAGTCGCGTACTATTCCGTAGTGTATCGTATTCCTGGTTTAGTTTTGTCTTCGATTCATTCTTTGGTTTGTTGACTGTATAACCTTTGATGCTTTCTAAACTAAGCGAATACTCTGACTGCTATCTCTTACTATCCCTGTTGATGAGCTTTTAACTCGAGTGTAGAAAATAAAGGATTTATCGCATTGCTGCCCACCTGATGGCAGGAATAAAGTGGACTACGCTCACTGCCGACCAGCACTCGCGTGAGTAGAGAGTATGAGCTCAGTTGGCTGAAGATTAGGAACATACCATGAGCATAGCAAGGGAGTTCGCTGCCACATTTTTCGTCAGCGACTAACCAAAAAACCACACCACCTTTCTGTCTACCCTCCGTCGGATAGGCTGTTCCGGCGCATCGAGGTGGGCGCGAAGGAGTGAAGGAGTTGAGACGTCACAAAAGGATTGTACCGACACAAGTGGTCAGAGGGACGTCCGCGAGCTGAAATTTCGAAACTGGTGTACCTACAAGAAAGCACACAGAGAACGCCGGGAGCCAACTAACGAGCCAACTCCCTCGCAGCTCTCATACAGCGACAGGATGTCGGCGAAACACTTGTATGGGCTCTTAGCTTGAATTTGTGCTGTTAGTATGGAGACATGCAAGCGATTCGTCATCAGGACAACCGGCTTGTCGTCGCTCAGCCGCCATGGCAGTAAGGTCGATCCCATGTGAGAACTGGAATGCGGAGATGGGAGGTCTAGACTGCGAGGCAGTCATCCCATTCTTTGCGCCATCGATGTGGCGGATACCGGTGGGGCCCCACGGACCGGAGCGTATGTTGATGAGCGGTAGCATGAGGTCAGTACAATTTGACACGAAACGGCGGTAAAGACTGACCATGCCGAGGGAGCGTTACAACCGAAGCCTGGAGGTTGTTGGAACGGAAACCTGAATGGCTTCAACCCTGGAGGATAGGACACCAACCCTTATGTTCCTCAGCATTCTGACTAGCCACCAAGAGGTCGTTGATGTAGGCGTACATAAACGGTAGGCCACGTAATACATGGTCGATGGACCTCTGGAATGCCTGGGCCGCATTGCTCAAGACGATGGGGAATACAGGAGACAAAGTGTAGTGACCATCTTCGGAGGTGATGAACCACGCAATGCTTGTGTGACAACCAGTTCTCGACTGACGAAAGGCTCGCTTCACCACCACCCCCTTCGCTTTCGTCTGGCCACCAGCGCCAACTGCTGTCCAACGTGTTAAAGAAACCTAACAGCTGCAGTTAACCTGGAAACACGGTTGCTGTGAACCTGTTACCTGTGCCCGGAATGACCAGACTGGAGTAGGGGACTATTTAAGCACAATTACCTAACTGGCTATAGCTGACCTGGTTTTGGATGGGACAGTGGTGAATGATATCTGGGCGTCTGGCTTCGTCCCAAGTATAAGCCGGTCCGATATCCCAACGATGGTCGTGTGGTCAGCCGGACTAGCTATGTCCCAGTTTCAAGGAACACCAAAGATCGGTGTGGCGTCGAAAGTAACAACGTTGATGGAGATCTTGCTCATGATCACACACGTGGAGTTTCACTTCCCATTCGTTCTGATAAGCTCCTGTGCAAGAATACTCCGATGCCAACTCCATCAGCAGGCATCAGGACCTCCCGGCAGCCTGCAAAGTCTTACGTTATCACGTACGTAGAGTTCAGGATCAAGTAACCACACTGGACTTAAGAAAGCCATACATAGACGGCCCGACGGCGAGGAAGAAGAACCACTAGACTGACCACCCTACAAAGGTTCAGTCACCTCCCTCCGAAGAAGCGATGACTCACAAAGCACACAGATAAAACGCCCGCCAACCATCCCCCGAGAGGCCGAGGCGGCGAGACAAGATAGAAATCGATCAGAATGAGACCGACCAACGTGACATGCCACCTGATATTCCTGGTTGATTAAGTGCATTTTACGCCTTGACAATGGGGAGCCGACCAAGTTCTTCGAGACGTCAGCACATAAATAAACCCGTTCTGGTGAACCCATCTTTTTCTTCAAATCACCAACCCGGACCTCTCAACTTTACGAATTTGAATACTCGAATTTCTCAAAGTGCAACAGCCCAAAACAGTCGAGACCTCGAACACAGAAATCTGGATTCACCCTGTATTCGGAATGGAAGATGGCTGTGGCAGATTGCATTGAAGTCCTCAGTTCGCGGGGCAGCCGAGCGAAGTCTCGAATCCACCCAGCGGCGCCGCTGTCTGAGAACGATCAACGAGTAAAATATACCGAGGCCATCATGAATGAAACAGTCCGCACTCGCGATAGAGCTGACTACTAAGAGGATACCCAGAAACATCCGGACGTCTGTCATCCGCCTCGTAAACACAGAGAAACTTTGAAGCTGACGTCACCGCTTGAGGGTCCAAAGGTCAGTGGAAAACGTGCTGAGCACTGTCCGTCCAGATGTGGTAGTCTCCTCGACTTTCAGCATTGGTCGCTAAGGCAGAGAGCGATTTGAAGTCTCCTGACCCCTGCGGGGACAAATAGTATCCGCGTCCTCTCCGTGGATAGCTAGGCCAAGCATGATTATGTCGTACCAAGCATAAGCAGGTATGGAGACTTCCATTGAACGAGCAGTCGAGAAAACGGCAGCCAAAAAGATACACTCCCAGTCCTCAGAACGATCAGAATAAGAACTCAGCCAGCGTTGGCATGTTCAAGGAGTAGCTGTTGGTCGCACGCCATGAAAGGTATTCAACAATTGCAGTACGTTGAGAATTGCGCCACAGACCCCTTACCATACCCACATGTCTTCAATTTACCAAATTCTTGCTACAGAGAGCGGCCTTCTGATACGCAATCCGTCAGGGGCGTAAACAGTCAGTTATTTCCAAAGTTCAACTCGGAAAGAAAATCCAGCTACTAGTAGAGAAAACCTACTTCTTTGGGATTCGTCGACGGCACAAGTTGATGTGAGTGAATAAACACCAAAGATCATAGGGCTTTTGGAACCAGTAACGGTGATTACCGGAACATGATTGAAGACTATATTTTTCCTCAGTTATCGGGCTATAAAAGGACTTAAGTGTCCCATGGAGGCCTTACAGATAGGCTGGTCAAGATAAAGGTCGCGCAAGTATTCCAAAGGAAGACGGACGAACGCTGTTGGGAACGTTTGCCAGCGACAAACGTAAGACAGACGAAGGGCAATAAATAAAAGAAACCCAATATAAAATGTACTTCTTTGTCAGTCTCATGTAGAAAAAAAACATAAACGAAAATGTAAGCATACATAGCAAATTTCTGAATCTTTTTACACCAACAGGGGGTCTGGTTCTTCTGACATGGATAAATGCACCAGTGGGGGATTTGGGAAAATGCTGGGAATCAAATCCAAGGCAACCACGAAGGATCCATGAAGGCTAAATTGTCCACTGAATGGGCAGCGTTGATCAATTCGTTGAGCGCATCCTCGCCTTGACCATCACAGAAACCTCGAGGACCGCGGGGTAGGGAGTGGAAACATCGACGAAAGTAAGAAATCATGGGATAGACAAGATCAAATTTTCTGCAAATAAATGTACTTCAAACAGTTGTTTTTAAGAGTGATTCCGGCCGGCTTGTAAATACCGTTGGAGACCTAACTCATGAAAGGTGTCAAGATTTACGAATGATTGCTAATCACTCGCAAACCGATACCAATGGGCGGACCCAAAATCTATGTCAATAAATAACAACTTTAGGGGGAGCAAAAGCAGAGAATAAATATTAAAGGCAGTGCTACGTTGTTTCGAAATACCAAGTTTCTTTTAGAAAAGCGGGAAATCCCGGGAATGTAGAAAATGGTTGTGACTGTGTAAAGTCCGGTTTTATATGTAAAGGAAAGCTGTCTATGCAAAATACTGAGTAAATATGACAGCGCAAATACAATAACCTCTGAATGTTATCGTAACATTTACATATCCTTTAGGAATTAGGGCACAGAATCGGAGACTTGCTAATGTGATTTGTAAAAGTCGATAAAATTCTTGGTTCTCTAAAAATAACCCGAGTCAGCGTACTGATTTCCGCGTTTAGCATCGGACAAAAAATCAATTTTCAAGTGCGAAATGTTTTTTTTGGCAGAACTCTCGAGGGTAAATTACTCTTCTCTCCAAGAAGAACACGCTCAGATGCGCAACTGAAGTCTAGGACAGGTATTAGCATAGAAAATTGCCCGGATATATCGCAATATCCATTCTCGTTCAAATTTATGAACATTTGCCTGATAAAATTACAAGGACACATTTTCTACACAAGAAACAGACATATCCTTGAAGAGGCTGGACGAGCGAGCAAAGTGCGTAACAGTTAAGAGGTCAAGAAATTCTCACCTCAGTTTCTGTCATCAGGTTTCATGAGATAGGTTACGTACTGTACATATATCTAACAAGCAATACATGGAACGAGACTATTTGAATAAACGCAAGGAACATGCTCGTTGTGTGAGCAACAGCCGTAAAGCGAAATGCCATTTGGGCATTGGTGGAAGTTAATAGACACTAATTCGCTAGATATTCTGGGGAGTAGTAAGTTGTAAAAAAGCGCAAGTCTTGTTTAAGTTCTGTCGTTATTTTGTATATTTAAGCCCTTGTTCACTAATGCAGGCCGTTGGCAACCCTGTGTCGAGAACATAAACGAACTCGTGCGACCATTGAGAAATAAAAAGGCTATGGTTAAAGGGCATTCATCGATCAGGTTGTGGGACACGCTCGACCCGTTGTGTTTTGGGGCACGATTTAGAACCCTCACAGAAAGTCGCATAGCGACCAGGCCAGTATACAGGAGCATTGGACGTGCAGAGAACGTGGGCTCTAATCTCGGGTCCCGCAAATCTGGGTAAGGCTGACTGACCACCGCTAATAAGCCAGAAACGACCCCCCCGGGTCGGTCTTGTCTTTTTCAGTACTCCCTGCAAATAAAAAAGCTGTTGAAGCGACGAACTCTACCACTTAGGACTTATGTAGGCCTCTTACAAGTCCACTACCATCCGAAGAAACGCATGGGATATAAAATGCCACTCATACGACCATAGATATTCCAGCGACGAGTTTTAGCCAATGAGTCAGCAGCATTATTAAAGCACAGCTGTATAAAAGACTTCTAAACAGTCACTCCTGGAGTAGAGGCTCAGGCAATGGAGCCTGAAGGTTGCAAAAGACAGCCAACTACCAACCACCAAAATACTGCGGCACAGCACACTTTCCGAAAAAGAATCCCTTGTAAAAGTAGCATGGCATGACGAACAATGCAAGCCGTTGACAAGGTTTCACACGCAACGCCCGCACAGATGGTCTTACATATGCCCGACCCAAGCTGAGCCGGTTAACCAATAACCTTAAGAATCAATTGCATCCGGATACAAATCTTGGGTAAGCCCTGCCTGGCGTTGCAATATGACAGACTGGCAACTCCAAATGAGCCGTAAGTGATCATCATAGGGTCAGCCGCCTCCGAGGCATTGCCATTTGAGTATGCTCGCATTGCGATCTTCTGTACTCAGGCCTTGCCCTTAATGCTGTGAGTTCGAATCCCATAGAAGCCGCCGAGTTGCTTGCGATTGGGTCGAACGGGCATTTCTTTCAGGTGAAATGATTGTAGAATTGTGCAGTGGTTGTACAATCTATAAATAGAAAGCTAGCACTTTGTTTTAATCCTTATGATTTCAAGTCTAAAGCAAACATGAAGTTCAGGACTTTTCTAACATTGGACATGAACTTTTTGGCACATTGGGCATAAGACTTTAAAGAGATACACCATTGGGGTCATATTCTATCAAATACACACAGTATATAAAGGGCAGTACAAGACGAACAATTTTAGCATACCTCTAATCCGCTGATTAAAGGCATCGGTAGTGAGAGTGATCAACTGGATAAGACGCTCGTTTGACAGTTCGGGAGCGTTGACGAGGCCCTGACGAGCATCCATAGGACGGCCGGTTGCACCCAGAACATCGGCCAGGACGCAAGCATGGATGGCTGCCTGTCGGCCGCGGTGCCAGAGGATATAATCATCACGCAGAAGGGTTCGCAGGCAGGCCAGCAGGGTCGACCGGCGCGAGGCCAAAGCCTGGCCCAAGGTATGCATACTTGCGGCTAGCGGGCCAATAGTGGCCGGCACCCCCGGTGGGCAGAGAAGACCACAGAGCTGGGGTGTTAGGCGGAAGGGCACAGGCCGTGGCAGGGGAGTGAAGGAACCTCCTACTACGGTTGCATTACTGGGGAAGGCGCTGGCAGCAGGAAGGCAGCTAGCACTAGGTCCTGTTTGACCACCTGAGGTGCAGAGATAGAGTAAACATAAAACTGCATTTTGCCCAGGCCTAAAAATTCAGTCTGCAGATCGAAAGAGGAAGGCGGCGTGGAGGGTCTGAAATAACCCATTCAATAGCGAACTTGAAGGCGCCTGGAGAGCAGGTTGCGAAGAAATTAGATGGCCTTCTGACGGAAGGCCAATTGTCGTGGCCACTGGCGGTCTAGAGCATCATACCTTGGACAGGGAGGTCGCGAGGATACTCGGGGGGGACCTGGAGTATAACAGTGCCACGGCTGCCGGTTGGGGCCTCGTAGCTTAGATGTGTGGAGCGTTGGCTGTCCAAAGACTTGTCTTTGCTATCGTGGGATCGAACCCCATGAGAGGGAGATTCTACAGTGTTGTGAATGCCGCATGCAACGAGTAAAAGTGGTGGACATCCTGGGGGAATGGGTGACTCGCAAGAACTCTTGACAGATTCCTAGAGATCACAGGTTAGACGATGGTAGCACAAAAAGCCAGTGGCAGGAGCAGCCCACCGTGCAGCTACACCTTTAAGGTATGAGCATATGGTAAGCTAGATGGTCCCGATTACAGAGATGTCAAAAGAGAAAAGTGCACAACAATGCTCATACTGTTGTGCTGGGAAGCTCAAGTACTGCGAGGTCACTCCGTTGTAGTTCTCGGTGCGCGAATCAGAACGCCTATGCTTCAATCTTAGCGGGACCTAAGAATAGGTGACTTAATGGGAACATCCCTGAAATCCACTGTGAGTGTTCCTAACGATGCACGCCTCGGAGCACCAGGGCGTTAAGTTTCATCGGCAATATGGTAAAAATTTAAACAGCGTTTAAAACTTCGAGAGTTGAGAGGGAGAATGGCCTGCAGAGAAATCCTACCGGGTCGAGAGGTAAGGGGAGCAAAAACGCTGGCAAACGACTTGGTCCACATGCTCCCCGGCTTAAGGGGCAGGCCCACAGCGGGGTGTAGGTTGGACACAGAGGCCCTTGCGGATCCTCCACTGCTGAGATCCTTTTGTTGCAGCGGTCTGGCAGTGACGGCGGCCGTGGGCAAATCAAAGAGATAGTTGTGGGCCTCCAGCCTGGCTGCCCGAGGCTCAATAAGCAGGCAGTCAGCGCGCAGAGGGGTAAGGTTGAAGAGCACTTCTGCCAAACCGAGGGTACCGCAGTGCAGAGCCACTCCCCGCCGGAAAAGCCAGTAGCTCTCGGCATCGGAAAAACGCCGAAATGCCCATAGGCGCAGAGCGGAGGCTCCACTAAAACCGTCGCGCCCATTGAACTCTTCACTCAGGACGCCCAAACTGGAAAGCGGACAAAAGAGGGGAAGACGACGTGAGAAAGCAAACCAAAAGACGATAAATTATCGCTATGCGCCCGCCTGCAAGAACCGTAGAGTGGAGATCAATGCCACAACTGAGAGATCGCATTCTCTATGGCAAGCAGGTCAAGTCGGAAAACAGGAACTGCACGTGAATAGGAATGTTTCCTTTCGCAACTGACAATGAGCCCATGGTTCAAATGGTAGAGCGATGAGCCCAATGACTAAATGAATACGAATTCAAATCTCGGCCCTCCGGCACGGGATTGAAGCATGTAGGCTGTAGTAATAGTCAGTTCGGTTTCCTTGAACGTTCTCGGTAACGCTGCTGAAACAAGAAGGAAATATCGAATGATGGCGAGCTTTGAAAGATTTCGAAAGAAAAAAACTACCCGCAGAGCCTTCTCTGTGATGGAAAAAGCAGAAAAACGCAGCAGATACCAGTCCAATGGAAACCTTTGAACGTTCTCAACCGTTGAACTCTGTATTACAAGCAGCTGCTCATGAAGACTCGCAGGTTTTTAAATGGAACGGGACAAATTTGCAAAACCCAAAGAATCACAAGTTACACATTAATAACCCGGCGCTACGAGCAAGAAGGCGAGTATTAACTAGGTAGTATAGTTGGTTGATATCAGCAGAATATCTTAGTCCGTAGTGTTCGAACGTCAACTGAGGGCGGTGTGCTTTTAGCGTCCATCACGTCCTCTGGGCGTGTCTAATTAACAATATATAACAGGCTGACTCTACGAGTTAAACTGATAGTTAACAACACATTATTCGCTCTCGCTGCAGATGCGCTGGACCGACAGGGGGACTAGATCGGAGTCTAGCAGGCGTTATTGGGAATGCGCATCCACAATAAATGCCAATATTCGGAGTGTGGTGGCAGGCCCAGTTGCAGGCTCACACAGCGCCAATTGGAATCCCAGCCGCTCCTTCATATTTGTTGTTTAAAACCCTGCTTATGTGCTTGTTGTGGACTAGAGCGCATGGTGGCACGTCCAGGCGCAGGTTTACGCCGCACAAGCCATCTGCGAACTCTTCCACTTCCGGTCCTTTTGACTCTGTTTTAACACCAGGTCCAGGTGGGGGGAGGAGAGGGTGAGGTAGATACTTCGAAAGTCTACTGTCAGTATGAACTAATTCATGCGTAAGTCGCCTTCCCTACTCTCACGCTGCTCTGGAACACACGGTAGACATCGTCGAAGTCGACAATTGAACTGTCATTTGGTCTTCGTTCAAGCCCTTTTAAAATGTGTGTGAGCGAACACTTTTCGTAGATATTCGAAAACCAAAGGCACAAGGTACTCGGTAAACAGGGACGCAGAGGCTGCTTTTCGCTCCACAGAAGGCGCTTCCTTAGAAGTAACTACTTTACTTGTAGTTTACTAACTGAGAGTGGAAAAAGATAATCACATCAACAACACCAAACACGGCACAGTTAGGGTGCTGAGGGACTGGCTTGGGAGAAGACACACTCGGTTATGAGATACTTGCTCAAACTACCTACCGCGATGGAGCGGGCGTATGTAGACGGGCGCCCGGTGCTACCAGCCTCAGGAGTTCCCAGAAAATCTGTGATAACGAGGCCTTCACAGGAAATTCTCCCTCCGGGGAGGCCTGCACCAGTAACAGAAGGCGTTCGAAGTAGGCGACTACCAGGTCGCGACAAAGCGGCGGCGGAGGGGATGTGGAAACGGGGCGGAGGCTTAGAGCGGCTGAGTCGACGATCTCCACCAGGGGTACGGCAGCAGCCTGGCAGCCGGCATCAAGGCCAGCAGGGCGTCCGGCGACCTCAGCAGCCACTCCGCGGCTACCCGTATAATTGGAGGAAATGCCCACTGCTGTCGTCATCATCTGTATCGAAGATGAACATGTAGAAATATACAATGTGGATGTTGAAAGCGGCAGACTCAGTGTTCACAGGCTTGTGGTTACAAACACTAGGAGAGCGGCAGCACTAGAGGAAAAAGCGGTATTGGCCGCGATGGGGCACGTGGGTATCCAAGTATTTAATGCTTGATGGACAAACAGTCACACCAAGTGACTGGCTGCAGGACGCAGTTATTACATTCTAACAGTACTTAATATTCACATGATGCTGAAGGAGTGGTCAGGTTTCAGTTAGTGGGAGAAATCAGCCGAGAGTGGCCGGTGCCTACCTCCAAAGCCGGTGAAGTGGTGAGTTAAGATTGGCCCCGCTGTAAGGAAAGTCCCATACACGCTGTAGCACGCACAGACGGAGCCTTGTGCTCGAGCGCATACATCGTCGCCTGGACCTAGTCTTGCCTGTAAAGCACTCTGCGAAAGTAGAGATTTTCGCATAACTTTCCTTCACCATAATAAGCATGAGGTTGTGCTGGCCGATTACAGCGTTTTAATGCGATAATTTGGATGAGGAATCAGCTTGCGATAACACCTCAATTTGGCATTCTGACAGCTCCCTCTAGTTGTTAATCGAGCGGGTGAAGTCGGATCCATGTCGATGGCAGGACCGGCACATTCGTGACAGGCGTAAATTAGGGTGTTATGTCAAGTCACTTTGTGCGCATATGCTTGCCCCCCAGCCGTCTTGACTGTGCCGTACTACCGGAACATGAGGGTTGCGGGTGCGAGGTAAATGCTACGCAATTTCATGTCACTGTAATCAAAATTTGCTCACGCCGCTGGTGATACAGCATGCAGTGGTGCCCTCATAGAGTTAAGCGGGCAAACTGCTAGCGTTAACAGCAGCAACAATGGTGACACCGGCAACAGCACGAAAGTCCGTAAAGGCCAAATATCATGCCTGGCAGTGGACAAAATTTTGTGCAAAAGCGGACCAAGGAACTCTACCTAAAAGAGTTAAACCGAATTTTTCCTGCATCAGACTGAGATTCGTTAGGTTACACGTATGCGAGACAATGCATTTGATTTGGATGGCTCCGCCGTGGGGACCCTGCTTTTACATCACAATGAGGACCATTGTTTTCGTTGCATAGTGGCGAAATATGCATCTTTTGAAGTTCGCGCTTTGCGGCACAGCGGAGAAAACAAAGAAAAACAGGAGTCGAGCGGGAAAAAACGATTCAACTTTAAATAACGACGCTTCACATTTGAGCAAATGGCTTTTTGTGCCAAGGCACCATGAGACCGAATAAAAAGCCAATAGAATTAACAGCCAACCAGTTACTCGCGGTCGCAAACCACAACCAAAACTCCTAGCTACTCAACAGGAGACTCATTTTTATGAGGAACAGGCGAAATATAATAAAAATGATAAAGTGCCAACAATAACTAAGAGGCCAGTGCAAAGAGAAAGTTCAGATGATGCGATCGTTGGAACAAGAAGTAAATTAGCTTGAAATTTCGGTTTCTTACCCGAACCAATCATCGCGACTGTCTCTGATGATGGACTAGAGCGCGAATATGAAACGCCCGGCAAACCTCATGTTCGACGATCGAGCCTTCTTCTTTTTCTTACAGAGTTGTTGTCTACTTAGATCGAGTTATCTAACAAGTATCCTGCTGCCAGGCACTTTTGGTCAATACGAAAACAAATGACAATGGTACTGGCATCTTGAAACTCACGGAGGCCGTCCCAAGCGCCTGCTTGTCATTGGTATCCGAAATCGAGACAAACGCATCGCGCTGAGGAAACGGGGACAAGATGGCAGACGCCGGTGTGACGAAGGAAGTCGTACCACTGGAGCCCACAGTGCCAGAGCCCGAGGGGGGGACAGCGAGGGAGACGGGAGCGGGTGGCGGTTGTGCTAAGAGAGCCAGTAAAGCACCTTCAGAGGCCTCAGCATTGGCTATCGTGGGACGGGGAACAGCGTGGGCGGCGACAACGTTAGCCGCTGGTGCGGGAGGCCCTACTTGGACCATGTGCATTCCATGAGGTCCAATTTCCAGTGAGCTACAGGAAGATGAGAGGGGAAGTGGGAGAGGCGTTTATGGTAGATAGGAAAAGTCTGGTGACCGACAGCTTAAGTTAACAATCCAAGCAGAAGCACTATATTATATGTCTGCGTTGGGTTTTTGCCTTGTTCTGTTAATGAACTTTTCAAGCATATCAGAATGCGACCTGCTACGCAAGACAGGACGATATTTTGAGCCGCTCTAATAAATAAATTATCGAACGATCAAAAGAAAAGCAAACTCACCGCGGCACCACTAATGACAGTTGACGCTTGGCCGTCTCCGGCTGTCGAGCTGCGAGGTCGTTGAGGACCTGGAAGATATGCATGGGTGAAGACTTGCGCGCTGATACGTAGGCCCGCAAAGCCGGAGCCAAGAACTGGCTGTCTACGACAGTTTCAGAGGCCAGAGGAGGAGCAGCCACGGCACTGCCTGTTGGCAGGTCGCGGGGCATGCAACCAAGGTCGTAAAAGAAGAGACGGCCGTTGCTGGCACGCAGAGCCAGGCGGCGTGCTGGCTGACCACCAACGTTTGTAGTCGCCGAAGAGCGCACCCGAAGCAGAGTGGGAAGGACGTCAGCGATGTGCAGATGAGACTGTTGCGACCCACCTATGGCGGAGTCCCAGCAACCCGCAGAGGGTCCGCTCACGGTGGCCGAAAAATTTGGAACATGGACGAGGGCAGGCACAGTTTTGAAGCGCACGGTATCGCCAGGTAAGTGAAGGAGCGGTGCGGAGGCGGCGACGAAACTCCCCAAATTGGAGGCAGCCGTAGTGGTGGTGGACGTGGGCTGACAGGGGCTGCCGGGAACGGTACGCAGGAAGGGTCCATACAAGGACTGGCTGCCGGAGGTGGCGATCAACTCGATGAGGCGACCGGAACCACAATCAGTCAGGTAGACGGTGGCCGGCAAAAGGGATATACGACGTTCGACAAGGGGCAACCAGTCTCTTGTGAGCTTTGACATCAGCTCCTAGGAAGGAGGCGAAAGAACGTTGACGGGATTAATTGTGGCGTTTCGAAAGTAAAGTGGGGTGAACCTGTGCGTAGAACTCAAACCTCATCGGAATAAGCTTACGAGCAAAGACAAAACGCAGCGATGATGCTGGCGGCACGAGTTCTTATGGTGAAGTGATTGCACAACAGGAAGACACACGCTATAAAAAGGGCAAAAACTGGTCTTCCAGTGTTCGTAGATAAAAATAATTGCTAGTGCATGGGTCAGGACCCCTTTTACAATAGAAAACAATGGATGCCGTTCTTGGCAGTTTAACTGGCAGTTCGTAAGGATTCCGAGTTTTATGTCCTAATGGACGAAAAAATGTTCTTGATCTCACAAGCTTCTCGAAATAGAATAATTCCTTTTAACGCCATTTGATACATTTAATTACTTTACATGCCAGTTTCCTAAGAGCAAGCTAATAAGCCCTTTTCCGTTGCCATACAGAGTAGATGACCTAACACATGAAATGTTGAGGTCGGTTTTGGAGTTGGTGGTGCAGCGTGTATTTCATGTGGTTAGTTTTGTTTTGAGAATCGGTTGGAATCTCCAGAAAGCCCTTCTCTGAAGAAGAAGAATTCGTGTTAGACTGGTTTTACTAAGGGAAAGGCCAAGATTAAACAAAATTAGACGTTTCTGGATATCCTAGTAACTTCCAATGCTATTACGTCCAAATTAAAACCTGTTTGCGTGCGTAACGTTATAGAGGAACATTCATATAACCAAGAAAATTTTCAAAGAAACGCATTCTGGAAACGGAAAATGACTCTGGGTTCATCAAAATCAAGTGAAAACAGGTATGTAAAAACGCCTTCTTTTTATGAAACAGGCGCCAATTTCCCTTTGCAAATTCTATTTTACGTCGTTAAAGGCATCAATAAGTTTGTCCAACAGCATATGTTCTACCACATTGGCAATTAGTGGGAGTATACAGGTATATATATATTTCGAGGAAAAAAGGGGTTCTTTGGGAAAATGAACAAACTTTATTTCGTGAATTTTCGAGTCTGGTTTCCCAGCTCGTCGTCAGACGTGTAGCAAATGTGGAAAAACAGTTAAAATTCAAACATGCCCAAAAAATCGACATTGCTTTGTCAGGGTCGAGGGTGAGTAAATGCTGTGAGCTAACGTCACGTGTTGATTGGCCATTACTTTTTCCATTTTTTTAACATTTGTGTACATGGAGTCAAGATTGATGGGCCGATTGATGCAAGAATCATCAGATAGGTTGGCCTCTAGGAAGCACCAAATACAAGTCGCCCACAAACCGACGACTATGCTACGCAATTAGCCTGTACATTCTAAGGATGGGGTTGGCTATTTGGATAAAAAAGAAGTAGTCTATAAGGTTCCATGTGGCACTTGTAATGCGGTATATTGTGGTCAAGCCGGAAAATCCGCCTCTGCACGCCTACATGAACACCAATTGGCAGTGAAGAGGCGGGATCACTTATCTCAAGTCGTCATGCAAACTCTTGAAACTGGGTACAGATTCGCTTGGGATAAACACGCATTGCCGGTTCCTGCCCACATAAGAAAAGCCGAGAATTGCAGAGGCCATTCACTCTGATGATCCATGCATCGATCTTGACTCAATGTACACAAATATCAAAGAAAAATGGGAAAAGTAATAGCCAATCAAGATGTGAGGTCAGCACACAGCATTTACCCATCGTCGGCCCTGACAAAACAGTATCGATTTTTTGGAATGTTTGAATTTTGACTGTTTTTCCACACTCGCTACACGTCTGACGACGAGCTGGGCAACCAGACTCGAAAATTTACGAAATAAAGTTTGTTCATTTTCCTAAAGAACTCATTTTTCTTCGAATGATGTTTCTTGGGATGCCCATCTTCCAGTACATATTGGTAGGGGAGGGGGCACTCACTGATCTTTGTTACGGGACTCACTCGTTTCGTTGTACCTTACGAGCCCTCTCTCGAGTCCAACTAGCAGCCGCACGGCGGCACATGATATTGGCAGAATGGTATTACCGACAAAGACAAGGGAGACTGGAATGGCCATTTCAGGTTTGTTAGCCGTCGTCAGCCAGTCATACCAAACCCAGGTGTTCCACACCTCGGGGTCGGATTACCGATAGACAAGAAAGACAGGAGCGAGCATGCCTCGTACCCTGATCGATTAGCGCACTTCCGACATAGCTAATATGTCCGATTGCAACCAACGGGACGACGTGCTCATGGCTCAATGGTTGAGCGTTGGACACATGATGACCAAGGGGTGCGGTTCCGCGGCTCAGGTCCAGAAGACCTGGGCTTAACTAATGCTGGTTGGCGACGGCTAATAACCCATAAACAGCCACCCCAGTCTCCCTTGTCCTCGTTGCTATTTTCCTTCTGAATGTACTTCTAATCGCTGTGCGACTGCCTGCAGGGATTCCACACTGAACTCCAAGGTACGACGGGACGAACGGGTCCCGTAAACTGGTCGATGAGCGCATCGTCAGCATGCACCACTGCTAAGGACTGCAGTCGAGGTTCTCTCAAAGGATAAATCTCCCCGAATGTATTCTGTTAAATACTCCGCGGAGCGGTTTGCAATGAGAAGTGAGGTGAGAGTGCTATGGATTTTGTCCGTCATACCCAGCAGTTCCTCACACATAATAAGGCGAATCATTAACTGCCCTACTTGTTGTTGGCACACCTAAAACTGTACTCCATAACATGGCATGTTTGGAGGAAACAGAATGATCACAGCATTGAGTTCAAAAGTCTAGGCTGACATAGATTAAAGTCTCACATACCCGACCCGAGAAGGGCAGGTAGGTCAAAAGTGGTCATTACAGTGTCCCTTGCCTCTATCAGCAACACATCTCAAGAATATCACCACATAGAAGGTATATTCTAACTCATGAAGTCGGTTATACTTAGTTTCTGTAAATACTGTACCATTAGGGTCTTGTCGGGAGGAAACTTACATAACAAAATTTGGTCGAAAAAATACCAGGACTTATCACAAGTTCCACTTGTGTCTTGCTCCTTGGCAAACCTTGAGAATGCGAGAAGCCTAAATTAAGGGAAATACTACTGGGACTCCGGTTAACGGAAGAAGCGAAACTTGGCGCGAGAAGTCTCAACATAGAGCTGAATCAAACAAGTGCGAGCGGCGGATACAATGGACTGAGACATTTAGGCCTTATTAGGCCGTCGCCCAAGTATCAGAAGCATACGTAACCGCATGGCAGGACACGGAAATAGGAACCTCCCTGACACAGGACGTTTTGCGTTCAACTTCAGGAAGATAAGGGTTAAGGTTAGAGTTAGGACACGTGAATAAGCCTCCTTCATGGAATTTGATGCAAGGCCAATTGTAATAAAGGGCGGAGAGGGGTTCCAATTCTCGTGGCTTACGGACCCGGTCCTTCTGTCAAATCATCTGCCTATCTTGAGCGGACATCATTCCAACTGGGGCAAAGTAAATTCCGGCTATATACACCACCTGGTT
Organism: Spirometra erinaceieuropaei; assembly: GCA_902702965.1. Classification (NCBI taxonomy): domain Eukaryota; kingdom Metazoa; phylum Platyhelminthes; class Cestoda; order Diphyllobothriidea; family Diphyllobothriidae; genus Spirometra; species Spirometra erinaceieuropaei. Next base: position 4,067,342 of record CACRXP010000003.1, read on the forward strand.
TTGTTTTGCAAAATCTGCCTCAAACTGAAGTATACAGATTCGTATGTCGCTATTTTTATAACAGTGACCAAACGGAAAAAAAGCTAATGAAAACTTAGTATTAGACGATAACTTGTCCTCACTCACCAGCACATTCATGTTTGCAGCAGTGGCCGTTTCAGAGACCAGTCGTTTGCGGATTATGTGGAAGTAGGGGTCAGCGAGGGCATCACGATGCAAGGTTGAACAGGCGAGGTGGACAGACTCGCAGAATGCCGGCAGAGCTGTACGAGCATCTGGATGAATCTCCTGCGAACCTTCGGTCATCGTCGCCGCTGGACAGAGGCAAGGGGCGGTGGTCGCTGAATCCCCCCTTTCTCCTCCTGCACCCAATTCGTCATCATCGGACCCCAACTCCCCGTGGGTGCGTGAGAGGCCACAGTTGGCGACTACATCAGTGAGCTCAGCAGCCAGCCAGGCGGGTGTGCGGAGAGTGGCCAACTGGCGTAGTCCAACCATGGTTACGCCAGGCGCAGTCGCGGAGACAGTAGGTTTGCTCCTGTTGGTAGGGGCACTCAACCTGGCTATCTGAGCCCAGGCTAAGGTATGTAGCTGGGAGAGCAGGCAAATGAGGTGGGCATGTAGGTGTTCTGCCCAGCCAGGCAACAGACGTCCAGCACAGTGCTCAACAAATCGATCGAAGATAAAGAGTCGTCCTGGGTGGCGCTGTCGCAGCTGACAGAAGAGACAGTCGGTCATCATTCTCAATGGCAAAACTGCGAATGACTCAATTTGAAATTCGCAAGGTATCAGTTAAACAATAATGCAGGGCAAAAAACGCACAAACATGGCTATTATCATGAACACGAAGCGATCTTAATTAAAGGCAAAAAATGTAAATAAATCTAAAGACCAACCTGACCTCGTAATGTGTAGGATAATATAAAAGGACGCAAAGGGTCCTTGTGTAAAAGAGGCGTTTCCCGTTAATAACTGCGCCCTGGAATAGGTAAGATGTGGCTTTGTAGCCCCACCTGATGGGCACAATACTGTTGGGGTTAGGATTAGGAGTTAGGACAAGTAATTCTCAGCCACTCAAAGTGCAACCGCGCATTCCCAATAGCTTTTCTTTTGCGTATAACTACTGTAAGATTTGATTAAGGATCATTCGAGCTGTTGGAAAAATTACACTGAGAACAACATATGGTAATACGCATTTTTTCCAACAATTTTTAGTGTATAGATAGGTTTAATCGTAGTTCCCAAATTGCATGCGCAGAAATTCCACTTCGTGCATCGAGTCGGTAGAAAGCTGCTTCTTCTAAAACTTTCGTATCTGAGGGGGTTTAGAACGAAACGCACCAAAGTTGCATAAGATCAAACCCTTCTAAAATACGGGTAAGTCTATTGAAACCCCAGACAGATAATTGCTTACTTTTTTGTGTTAAAAACGATCCAAAGGTGCAGCCTATAATTCACGAGTTTCAGTGTGTACTGCACAAACCAACCTTTAAGGATTCCTATTTAATACACAATTTACAGTGCTAATGTAGAAGAGTCGATGGCTGGGAACATTAATTTCTCCACCCAATCTCTTGGACTAGTTTCTAGACTTCAGAACTTCGAAAGTGTCGGTAAAATAAACAGCGTAAATCGTGAACTCGCCAATAAGTTCGGTGTCGTACGCCTCTGGCAGATTTGCTGATTTCTGTCGTAGTTACCGCCATATGGCTAAGCTGCAGCCTTCAACCTGACTACGTAATGTTTGGTAGGTGGGTGCAAGCTGGATGCAAGGAGTAAATGAGGCTCGATCTGGTTTCCCATATCTCGATCAACTCCAACGCAGTCTTGCTAGCTTCTCGACCGACTATCCATTCGGCGGAGAAATTGGAGGTGCGAACTCACTTTAGACAATCTAGGCACGATTACTGTTGGGTCACCTCCTCAGACGTTCTGCGTTAACTTAACCTAATAGTCAGTTTCCTCACTAATTCTGTATAGTTGTGGGGACGTTCAGAGCACGGAATACAGTGTACGACGCCCAATGGCTCTCTCGGCTTCGATTCTTGATGTGCACAATCAGACTAAGTGTGACGGCCGCGGATCTGTGTGGCACGTCAATATTGCGATACGCTCGTTCGGTGGTGTCGCATATGCCTCGAGTGCAGGACAAGAAATGCAACATTCAGGACCCCGTCTCATTAATGTTACCCGTTATTTGCTTCCGGCGATGCCACAGACATCCGATTGTGAACGTTCTGGGATAACCGAGAATTCTGATTTGGTCAGGCAGATGGCGCGTCTCGTAAATCTTTGCGACCACAGGGCTGCAATTGGTGTGTGGTTTTCCGTGCAGGGCTCAAACGCTGGTCCTATCGTGCGCTGGCGGGTGTTTAATATAACGGGTGAACATTTGCACTGTGCTCATGACTTTACTGCATACATTCGTTGCCAGATCGGCATCTGGTCAGAAACCGCCCAGAACGGCAGAGAATGGGGGATTCTGTTTACGTCCCTCCTCCGCTGTGGATTGATACCACAAAAACAGTTAAGTAAATCATGGAATGTGCGTACGACATCACTTTTGGTGCGCGCGAAAGTGCCGTCAACGTATCGTCACTAAAACTGGTTAATAGTCGCGAAAGATTTGACTCTCCAGTTCTTTCATTATCAGTACTGCGATACGGCTGGAGACTGAAGAGTTCGAGGGTGTCGCCTCAATCTGTCCGTAAACCTCCCCAGAGAAGGCAAAGAACGCTTCTTGGTAAAACCAGAACTATTGTCTGTGTTAACTCCCAAGCAGGCTTTGGTAATCGACACACACGTAATCGAACTCATTATGCAGCGATTCGTATGCCCAGAATGCGACGAACGAGGGCTAAAGCTCAACGATTGCTACAAAGAAAGAAGGAACTACTCAGTGATATGAAGACAGGCTGAGTGACTGGCTCACAATTTAAACTGTTTGCTTGACTTATCTCTCAGTATTTCTGGTGACGAATCCGAGAATTGTTCCGAAAGCACAGGTGGTGGAACTATTGTTCCCAGCAATGAACTCTTCAACTTTAACGGGTGAGTGTCCTTTTTGCGTATTGTCCAAACAACACACAAGTTACGGTGTGGACATATCCTGCGTATACGCAATAATCAAAGGTTTAACTTACACACTGACTTTATGACCATCCTGTATGTAGAATCCAGGAGTCGGCTTTTGGATCAATCTAGAAAGTCATGATCTCAACTTACCGAAATGCTATATTTCAATTTGCGTTGGGGTTTAATGAACTCAAGGCGTCTGCGACCTTAGCGCAGGCCTCTGGTGGCGAGAAAGAAATTTAATATATTGCAACCCCATCACGAATTTTCGAGCTGCTATATGCAATGCTTACGAGCCTTATAAAAAACTATTGTTATTGGCGCAGTGCCTGTTTCGTAACATTTTAGCATTACGAAGAAAAGTATTAAAACGAAGAAAAGCTGCAGTCTTTCTAAAAATACTTCTTTCCTAAGAAATAATACAAACTCGTCCAACTCTGGCGCCACTGACGCAAAACAGTTTCCATTGACCAACAATGCCGCTTGTGAACGCTTTCTGTCACTTTGAAAGCGAATTTCGATCTTTAAACATTTTTTTGCGCAGGGTAAGAAATGCTACTCCTAGTTTGCTGTTAGACAAATATGTGAAAAATTAACGACACGGGAAAATCCGTAGAAGAAAATCCATGTTTAAAATTCATAGACAGGAATGCCCACACACACTTCGCCCGTCTTTAGGCGACCAGCAGACAGGTGCGTTCATTTATATTATGCAAAGATGGTAACTTAGAGTATTCAAACCTCAGTCACAAAAGGATAAGCTGCACACACTTGCTGAAAAAAAGACTTGCCTGTGCAAACAGAAGGTTGATCCGATGAAGCGAGTCGCTCACGCTCGGAGAGAGATAGCCCGTTCTGGGGCCCTGCGGATCTAAACTTTCATCAAATTCGGAGTCATCCAAAGCCTCAATATCCGCCTCCTCCATCTCAATATCCTGTGCGTCAGAATCCCTCAGCGGTAAGTAGGGTTTCGGGCCAGCCTCGCCAGAACCGGTAACACCAGAACCAGCGCCACTGATAGTCTGCAGCATTGTCTGTCCCGGTGCCCCAAAGGGGTCCGAAACAGTCACAGAGCCAGAAAGAGCAGCTGATGAGGCAGACGGGTTGGAGGAGGCTAACCTTTCGCCTTCTGCTCCGCGCATAACAACAACCACACGCTTTTTCGTACGTTTCGCAATTAAGCTGACAGAATGCATTGAGGAGGGACCCGCGGCGGAAGTACCTCCACCACCGGGTACCGTTCCATCTCCCGAATTTGCCTTGCCTGCAGCTCCGGCAGCAGAGGCCTCTGAGTCGTGGGTACCTAACCGCACAGTTGACCTGCGGCCAGAGCTTTCAACGTAGGACATGCCGCTGCATGACTCATAATCCATTTCCAGATCACCACCACCGCCATCAGCGGCGGACGCCTCGGAAAGAGATCCAACGCCCCCGCCTCCTCGTTGGCCGGAGGAGTCGGAGCCGGCGGCAGCGGGGCGATTTCCGGGCGCGGAGGAGATCGAAGTCGCGGTTGTAGTTGAAGAGTTCTGCATGTAGACCTCGTCCAGCCGGCGTCGTGATTCCGGGCTAAGATTAGTAAGGGCCAGGGCAATGCGTCGATCACGCTCCATTTCAGTAGTTAGCTGGTGTTGTAGACCGCGAAGGGCTGAATAGAGGGCGGTGGGATAGTTAAGAAGGAGGTTGCGAAGGGCGCCGGAGACGAAACGGCCCTCCGGTCGGAGCAAACAGACAGCTAGACTGGGCAGCCAGGGCAGCAGAGCGTCTGGGTGCACACGGCCGGCTCGTTCCTCGAAAGTGCGCGCCAGGCGCTGTTGAGAGGTAGTCGACTGCCCCAGGACCGAAGAGGTGTTACCAGCGCCGGTGACGGAAGATGAGGCGGATTCGGTAGAGGCGGAGAAGGCATCACCGGCGTCGTCAAGTGTGAGCAGCCAGATGCATTTGGCTAGGTCGGAGTGTGAAAGATGCTGTGAGGTGCCCGCCACCGTCGCAGCTTCCATCAGAGCTTGCATTGCAAAGATGCCCGTCGTCGAAACGGCAATTTCTCGTTTTCTAGAGAAAATATGACAAAAGGGATGCGCGAGGATAAAAAGGTCGCAAAAGGCACAGTTAGTGGTGGCAAGTTTCGGCTAAAGAACCGATGGGAGAAGGCGTATCACGTGTGCAATGACTTTAGACGCTAGGCTGGCATAGTCGGCCAAGTGCACAGACGGCGTGGACAAATCCCTTACACCTGTTTCAGGCAGTTGCTCTCGGAGGGATTTTCTTGACGCTTTCAGTATGAATACAGTTTATAGTCAATCGCACAAACCAAACATGACTCCATTTAAAGTTAGTTGGCACGAACAAAAGTCCACTGTCAGTGAGTTGGGGGTATGAGGTCACCTAAGTATAGGCCCTAATAATCCAAAGGGATTGGTTGAAACAGAAATGCGACAAGTATAGAAAAACGAGGTAGGTGACGAAAAAAATAAGACCATTCGCTTACGCTGCAGGGTAGCTTGAGTAGACATTTTCCAAGAAGTCGCCGTAGACGGACCAAACTTTGTGCAGATTGTCCTGCATCTGAGTAGCGTAGCCAAAATTCTTGGTCGCCTCGTCGCCTCTATAGCAAGAAGGCAAAGCGCCAAGTTGGGTGTCAATGAATCTACTTTTAATTAAACCGAGGAGCCAGGAAGGGAATTAGGACAAGATAGATCAGAACAAAGATCTCTTCAGGGTGTTCGCTAATAACACTGATTTGACGCCAAGTGACCAAGTAAAAGCTAGAAGTATGAGACAAACAGTAACATGTTTTCGGAGAACCGAGAATGAGAGCATAGACCGAGGCAGCGTGTAGTTGCGTGCTCGGTGAACAGTTAAAGAAAGTTAACCAAACGTGCTGTTCTAATGCTGAACAGTAGCGAGGAAAAAAAAACACTCAGAAAACTTGCCCAGAGAGAAGATAAGCAAATAAACAACTGCAGAACGAAAGACCATGACTGACTTGTTGAAGTGAGAGAAAAATACGGCCTTGTAACAGAAGAACCGGGCCTTGTCCTTCTTTTCAAACTGTTGGATATTTGTTTTTTCCATCAATTCCAAACCCTTTGAAGAATAAGATGGAAAGTGAGGGGGAGTCATCAAACGGTGAAAATACTGAGTTACAAAAGAACAAAATGTCCTATGAGTAATCGGCGGATAGGTCATACACTCGTTATTGCAGACTGTGAGAAATCGGAGAATTACACGATAGGAACGCTTCTGCGTGTCGGCGCCAGATGCTCCACCTTTGGGCTATCACAGTGTACCAACTACTAACATCTGCAAGCCATGTAAAGCGTCCGGAATATCAAAAGTAGCCACTTGTGACGGACGCGGTGGAAGAGTGTCGGGCACACATCTGGCGTCAAGCACTGATTGCAAACGCATACTCCTGAAGCCATGGAGTGGTAGAGGACTTAAAATACACAACCGTCCTTTGCGGTCACCCATCTGAGGATTAAAGAACACACTTTCCTAGTTGTCTAATCTTCCGCAAAAATGTCAATAACAATTGCCTGAAGCAGCATTTGTTATATCAACGGATGCTAGGTAGAAAACCTCGCTTTCGATCGCTTAGCGAGGCGCAAAAGGCTCTACAAAGGAGCAGGCAGGCAGGCGAATGACGGCTCTATAGAGGTTAGGAAACTAGAGAGTCTGATCGCAGTTCCACTTAAAGCTGGACCTCCCCTGACGACCAAAGGTGCTTGGGGAAAGACAAGTGGACGAAACTGCAAACTGAATCAGAATAGGAAGGTGAAACAGTCTGAGACAACTTTATGATGGCCTGGGACAAACGGTGTGTGTGCGTGTGTGCAGCTGTCTGATGAAATAATTTGTAAAGACCTGCTGAAACTCCCTATACATGAGTGGAAAATAATGCGCTACAAGCCAAATAATAAAACGGGAACTTCAAGATTCCAGCCGCAAGCCTACACTTGCACGATTGCAAAAAAGCACTGATCTCGAAGTTACGCATGAAGACATCGGGAAATTCTTCGGTTTACGCAAGACTGATGAAGTCTGCATCAAATGACATGCAAAATAGGCACGGCTTCTTATGCGGGCGTTGAACTAGTTGTCCGCATAGGGGAAAGAGGTAAATAAAGATACACAGGCGGTCCAAAATACTTGCCTCCAACAGTTCCTCCTTCCGTAAGTCAGCCAATTTAAGCTTAATTTCTTGCTTAGTTTTCTCAAATAGCGGTGGAAAGTTCAGATGGGAGTACCTAGATTCAAAAGAATGCAAAGGAAAACAAAATAGAGACGGTACGGACAATCGTTTACCCGAGAGAAATAAATAAAAGCGAAAAAGTTTAATGAACGCTAACTGGCTAAAGCAGTAGGAGGACATTACTTTAAGTCAGACGCAATTTACTTACGGTGGGGCTGCTAAGAAAAGCATAAGCGTTGTCATCACTCATAACAAGGTATGAGTTGGCGGGAGTAAAGGTTTTAACTGGGCCTCCGCATTCACATGACGCAAAAACGGACGTACAGTGAGTGACCGATCTCATGAAATGTTGGCTGAAATTCCCAAATGTGTTTTCGATTAAGGAGAATTTCTTAGGCGCGGTTGTAATACTGATTATTTTGCGGCATAATCCTATAATATTTCCGAGTTGGCAGGATATCAACTTTTGAATGCATTGCTTTTCGATCTCCTGTAGATACCGTACTCGGTGAAAATGACTACGTAAGGAGGGTGCAAGTTTCACATTAATTTTTGACAGCCTTGCAAATTCAGATATATTTTATAGAATTCACAAAAAATATGTCTTCTTTCGCTCGTTCGATAGAGAATCACATTGTCTTTATATTTTAACTCGAAGAAAGGTTATCTAATTATGAGATTTTTCAAGACCATGTATTGTCCATCCATACAGCATCGCACCTGTCCGTTTTTCACTGCTCCTCGTGAAACGTACAACATAGTCCACATCCAATGCAAAATTTCATGGACTCTATATGGTATCTTTTTAAGGACATGAAAGAATATGATTTTCTTTACGCGGAACGCATGCACCCTGCAAACTGAAATTACTAAACGCTAATGCAACGACTAATCAGACTCCAAATTATTCGGGAATTGGAAAACCTCTTTAAAACCTGATTATACGCCTTCTTCGAGTAGAAAATATAAAAGTGACGTGACTCTCTATCAAACGACTGAAAGAAGACATTTTTGTTCTTGATATCCATAAAATATATTGGAATTTGCAAGACTATCGGAAATCAATGTGAGAAGTGCATGCCGCTAAGGTAGTCATTTTTTACCGAGTACGCTTTCTAAAGGAGATTGAAAAGCAATGCATTCAAGAGCTGGCATCCTGCCGAGTCCGGAATATTATAGGATCATGCCGCAAGATAATCGGTTTTGCAACCGAGCTTAAGTAATCCTTCCTTGTCGAAAACGCATTTCAGCATTTCAGCCAACATTTCATGAGGTCGGTCACTCACTGTATTTCATACATGTTATGTCTAACATAACTTAAAAACTATGCGCCAGAGGTGACTAACTGAGGAAGGTGACAAACACACGCAAGGCAGAATCGTTTATTCTTGGCAACGTTTCGAGTCCCAGATCAGAGGTCAGAGCGGAAGGGACAAAATTAGTCCACAAAGAAATCCAAGAGTATGCCTATCAGTTTGGCTTCAAAGGATGCTAGTGAGAATATTCGCAGACTTAGCGGACAGACACAAAAGTCTTTAAAGGGAAATCATCAGCATTAGCAGAATGGACGCCAACAGAGACGTTACAGGCCAAATCCGAGCAGGCTAAGAGACCATACAATTTGCCGACTACAACCTATATGATTGCATAAAACACATTCCGATGTTACTTGATTGTGGGCCTAGATACTGCGACAGCATTGATGTGACCTGGAAAATACTAATGCATTACGAAATATAATTGAATATAGTAAAAATCACGGAAGTTAAGTGAGAAAGTACGTCAGGTAGGCAGGACATTCGAACGACAACTTCAGAAAAGGACGAAAGTTCCAGCTCCGGAGGTGATCGAAAAGACGCCAATTAGTTTATCCAAATTAAGAAGTTTTCTGAGACCCAGAGTTCGGAAAAGTGTGAAATCGACATAAAAGGAGTTGACAACAACTGGTAACGCAAACGGACTACTTTTCCATCTTGAATAAAAAATCCGTGACGGACGGAGGACCATCCAACGTAGGCGAAAACAAAACCACTTAATCTCCGAGCTCAAAAGAGAAACTCCGCCCCGAACATAAGGGTTCAATGGGCTTCGTCCACATTTGAAACACAATTACCAAAGGCGAGCACGAATTGGTGGCACAGAACAGAACTACGACGGAAAGCAATAGGACGAAAGTTGGATTTTTGTGCGACCAGCACTTTCGGTTCTAAGGGGCCAAGGACGGCGGTACTTAAAAAAGAAAGTAGTTGTGTGCATGTGGCATGTAGGCATACCTGTCCAGGCTCTGCTGAGCAAGACTGGGAAGTCGATTTTTTCGGTATCCACGCGCTAGCTGAATCTGGCAGAGAGCCAGTTCGCGCTGACAGGTTGTGAGCAGATTAGTCTACATGATCAGAAGAGAAGAAAAGAAGGAGGGCAAATTCCACAAAAATGTAGAATTTATACAGGTGCCTTAACGTGAACAAACTGGGAAGACGAGAGATAAGGACTTAAACGGGGGAGTGAGATATAGGAGTTACCCTTTCCTGGCCGAATTTGTGTGAACTGGCTCCGCAGTTGATGATATTTTCAAACACCACCTGGCGCCAGCAAAGAAGATCACTCCAGAAGGAAAGGTCGTCACTGATGAGGGGAGGACGTGCTCTAGAGGGGACGAAAAAAGGGGCGAGAGGTAAGAGGTAACAAGATGTTTTCTGCAACATTTGGAGTCCTGATTTTCTAGAGAGGATTCGAGATCGAACCCTGGGCAATCAAAATGACACAGCAATAGGGCCTGAGAAGGATTTGTTGCAACACAATTAGTAGGCACACGGCAACGGATTGAGCCCAAGAGAGCTACTTTTCTAGGGCACAGTAACAAAGTAATGCCCACACAGATAATGTGCTCAGCTGTTAAAAAGTGGTTGATTTATCTAAGAGAGGATAGGCGCTCGAGCTTGGTCCGTCTCTACAAGAGGTTTGATAGGTGGATAATGATGTTGAATGGTGTACAAAGGGCACTTTTATTAATCCGTCCTGATTCGTTTTTGGGAAGCAGACAGCAGAGAAACTGGTGTTGAAATAAAAATAACCAACCAATACCCAGTCTAATTCGATACATCATTTGAAAATCGTATGAAAAATGAAAACAGGAACGCTGCGGCCTTACAGCCAGGATCTGATGACAGTCTTGTAGTCGTAGGGCGTCCTTGCGGCACTGGTGACTGATGGAGCGCCCGGAGTGACGCCAGCGCTTCCGGGAGACGCAGTCAGCATTTGGCTACAGTGCTGGATCAGCAGGATGTTGCCCTCGGTAACCTCTATAGCACGCTGAAAAGCCTAAACAGGAGAAACGGAAACCGGAACATGTTTGCGGGCATAGGGCTAACAGAGATCGCTTAAGTCGGATGGCACGTAAGTTTACGGAAATAAGAAAAGGGTCTATATTAATGTCACCAAAACAAGACAAAGAGGAAAACCGCGGCAGATTGGCTAAAATGCAAGTTAACTCCTCCTATGAGGGCTAATTTTCCCAATTCCATTTAAGCCTCATAAGATCGTCTGGCGTTTGGCGGAACAGGAGTTTAAGTTGATCTGTGAGAACTTCTTTCGGGCTGATTTATTCTGTCTTGCCATTTAGGAAACACAGGAATTAGTTAAAGGTTGAATTAATTTTAACGGAAAAAAATTCGACATCGACTACGACGGGGAAAATCTGGTCTAGAGTAGAGTCAACGATATTAACGCAAACAGCAATAACAATTATCGTATAGTAACATGATTGTACCAGTACTCAAAAATACGCGGGCCCAAAAAGTTCAGAGCGGCTTGTCTTTGTCGGTAACAATATACTGCCTATATCATGCGCCACTGTGCGGCTGCTGGTTGGACTCGAGAGAGAGAGAGCCCGTAAGGCACAACGGAACGAGTGAGTTCAATATGAACGATCAGTGAGCGTCCCTCTACCACTGTATATTCCCGATCAAAACCGACAAGACAACGGGCATGTGGCCCAGTGGTTAGAGGCGTTGGATTTCTAACTAACGGGTCGCGAGTTCGTGCTCCCGGTGTTCCACATTTCGGGGTTGGGTATGACTGGCTGACGATGGCAAATAAGCCAGAAATGGCCATTCCAGTCTCCATTGTCTTTGTCAGTATATGTATATATATAAACACATATATAGCCAAATAAAAACGATGCGCGTACTAGGACATAAATGAGAAGAAAAGGAGATCACGGGAACCATAATTTTACCATCCTGCCGTTTCAAAAGCAAACAACCTTCCATCGTCAGAGGTGAGTGTGGCATCGCGCCCCACAGTACTTATAGGTGGATGACAGTCATTTGGAGACGGGTTTTACGTATGTAGTCAGGGTGGCAGGGAGAGGGTCCTGGAGTGTCTTGTCGCCGGATGAGGAGATGGTGTATCAGCTTTAGTGGTCACCATCTGCATGCACACAGAGGCAGAATGGCCGTTTCGTACCTATTAGCCGTTATTAGCTAACCGCACACAACCTCAGGTTTTTGCAATTCTTGAAGCAGCATCCCCCGACCTGTTGGTTAGAAGTTCAACGCCTCAACCACTAAGCTACGGACTCGTCCTATCGGCTACGATCGGATATACACAATGTTAGAGAAGCGCTCGCCGGTCGCATTACGGACACACTCGTACCGTTGTGCCTTGGCGCTCAATCTTGAGCCTCGACAGCAGCCACATAGCGACTAGTAGTATAGGCAGAATAACATTATCGACAAAGACGATGAAGACTGGAATGGTGCGTGGTTGCAAACACCACGGGTTGGGTGTGACTGGCCGATGACGGCTAATAAGCCAGAAATGGCCGTTCCAGTCTACATTGCCTTTATCGGCGTCAAGCTATAAAACGAGAAGCCATATACTTCGGTGTTCGCAGATGGCACTTAAACAGTAAAAAGACGCATAAACAAACAGTCAGCTATGCAGCGAAGTGAAAACAGAGAGAGAGAGAGAGAGGAGGCTGACTTGAAGCAGGCGAACGTGTTGGTTGCTGACAATAAGTGGAAGGCAACGCCATTCCCGTAGAATGCTCAACATGACGCGATGATTCTCTCCCTCCGCGGCTTGCAGCAGACCAGAGAGGCCACCAGCACTGGAGGCGGCGGCTGCTGCCGCAGCTGCAGACAGAGCGCCTCCTGTGGTACCCGAACCAGGAGCCGAAACGGAGCTTCCTCCAGTGGAAGCGGAACCTCCAATGCCGGCAGAACTGGTGCCAGCGCCGTAGGCGTCGAAATCGAGGGCTCCGAGTCCCAGAGCCGCACGACGTCCAGCTACGCAGGCTGCAGCCTGTATAAGGGCGAAACGCCATTGGTCTTGGCGAGGGCACTCATTGGCCAGCTGGATGAGGTAACAAGGCGAAATTGCGGGCATATTTTTAGCTTACGCGTCGTAATTATCGTCCAAAGTGAAAACATAGAAGTGTAGGCTAACAACTGGTTTAAAAACGGACGTCCTATACAGCAAGTCCTACGCTCGAAAATTCAAGTGAACAGAATTAGTACAAACATAAGGCATAATAAATCGGTAGTAATTGGCGACCACAATAAAAAAAACGCTAACGTAGGACGACAAGTTTAATATATACTTACAAAATTACAAGGCGACCAAAGATGAAGTCAACTATGTGTGTGAACTTTTACATCTACCCATACGTTTCTTGGTAAATGTAACACATTTTTGTTGTAAATTTTCGACGCTGGTTTCCCTGGCCACTAGAAGTAAAGCAGCTGTGTGAATCAGTTAACCTTTAACAATGAGAAATTAATACATGCATGACGTTTGAGTTAATAAGCAGCTGTCGTATGCCATTATCATGTTTGGATTGGCTGCATCAAACTGAACATTGCGTTGGATGACGCGTACAAAAGTCTCAGGAGAAATGGAAGATGAGCAGCCCATCCGAACAGGATTACTTGGGATCCGACAGAACAACGGAGCCGGAGCTCAATGGTGGTGCGGTGGTCCTAACTGCGCTGGATGAACAAAGATTCGGCCTTGAACCCCATATACTGCAAACCTGGGATTAGGTATGATCGACAGAAAACGGTTAATAAGTTAGAAATAGTCCTTCCAATCAGCCTTGTCTTTATCTTGTACAACATAATTACTTGCCGAGTTTTTCAGGGTCATGCACTTGGATGAATCACACACCGGCCGACATATCGAGTTGGATGCCACGCACAAGTCTCAAGGAGAAATGGAAGAGACGAGGGCCAGTTGAAACAGAGTGACACACATGGGGGTCGCTTACGGGCGCAAACGCCAAGTAATTACCGATTTTTAATTTCTGGTCCTCGACCCTATATGTGAAGAAAGTTTCAGAGGCGACTGCAAGAATCCTAAAACATTTTGGGATTGGCGTGGCTTATAAACCAAAGTGCGCGATCAGTGGGCAAATCATGAATCCCAAAGACTCGCTACAAGCAACAGAACAATCAGCGGTGGTCTACAGCATACCATTCCAAGATTTTGATGTAAGGTGTGTTGCTGACATGGGCGAAATTCTCCGCACAATATTTTAGGAAGGCCAGCTTGCAAGGATAAGCGCTTGCTGGTTAATGGCCACATACAACAGCAGAACCACAGTTTCGTCTTTGGGAGAAGTCGAGTGATAGGTCGGGCCAATGGTAAGATAGCTAGACTGATACTGCAAAATTGGTCTTCGACCGGAAAACTCAACCGAGCCATAGACCTACACCCCGCCTGCCAGGCGCTCCGCACAAGGCTCGATTCAAGTTAGATAGGGCCAGTAGAACAGGCGAAAGAAAGTCACGAAGGAAATAGTCCGCGAGGGACGCGCCCGCGACGCCGATAGACTACGCACCAAGCAGTCGGATGTCTGACGAGGGGAGGCCGAAGGGCACGCTGAATGCCGGTAACCACGCAACGCTGCACGTCGTCAGTCATACCCAATCCTGAGGTGTGGAACACCTGGAGGTTGGATATGGCTGGCTGACAATGGCTAATGAGCCAGAAATTGTCATCCCAGTCTCCCTTGTCATTGCCGGTACGGCTACTCTGATAAATTACTGCCTTCGGAAAGATTGGCAGGCTGTAGAAGAGGCTCCACAACGGTAAATGAAGGCCCCGGTCTGAAATGCCAATTAGCTAACAACTCCTAAAGGTCTGACCGTTGCTTGGGTGGCCTGATCCGTACCCGTCTGTGATGCAGTCTACTCCGAGGCCGACCAAGCCATTTCTGGTGACAGCTGACAAAAGTGCACATAGGTTTTCGTCGCCGAATCGCCACAGGTGGATGAAGTAGACATTAAATGCGATATATAATACGCACAGAGAAATAAGATTGAGCGGTAGGGTGCTTACCCCAGCAAGGGAAGTATAGACCTCGGACCAGTCATTGAGGCGCCAGGCGGCCTCCGCCCGAAGGCCCCAGAGGGCGGAGTTGCCACTAGCACCACCGACAGTCGGTCCGACAACTGGAGAGGTCGTAAGGTTGCCTGGACTAAGAGTGCTGTGGGAGGCAGCGGCGAGTGACTCAAGATTCTCCCACTGGCCCAGCAACTTCAGGGTCCTGAAAAATGACCGCGCAGTGTACAGCATATGTTAAATAAAAATCAACTAGACGTCACTACTTGCAAAAGTATAGTAGGTGGAGAAATAAAAATAAAAAAGTAAAGTAAGACACAGCGGTTCCTTCTCGATCGCCGGGGTTGCGTTCTACAACCTCGCAGGCGAAAAGTATAGAAACTGCAAAGCATAAACTATATGTTCTGTGGTTATTTTTATATATTTTAAGCAATAGCGGACTCTCCCACAACCTTCTAGACATTTCTCACAGTTATACAGCACAAACCCTTCACACTCTCTCCGATATTAGGTAAGGTTTGTTGAAATAGTGTGTAAACGCATTGTTTGTATGCTACACACAAACATACGTATCTTGCATCATTGAGGGGTTCTATTTAATACGTAATACAGGGTTAAACATATTTCAGTAATGCATATTTCAACAAAATCAACTGTATATTTACTTTACTATACAGTAATGCACTCGCTCTACTTACTTACCTGGTTATGTTAGACATATTGTGATTAGTCTTTTACTGTTACTATCTTATTTCTAAAACTGAGGAAGCATGTACCAGAAATAGAAAAGTTCACAAAAACACGCGAACCAGCAAAAAATCCGCGACAGATATTTAGAAATGTTTGCATATAAAATCCGCGATAGGTTGAGGCTGCGGATGTCAAAGCGTGGTATAGCGAGGGACGACTGTATATCAAAAAACAAATTTGGGCTGGAATTATCGCACAAAATTCCTTATTGTCACATATTTTTACAATCAACCATCTAAGACAGGAACAGAAAATATTCAAAGGGACGTTAAGTGCGCGATCGGACGTATTTACAGTTCGAGTTGCCTGCTCTAAAAATGTGATTTAGCTAAGACTGAGACCTTTGGTAGCAGCTGCAAATAAACGTGCAGTCAAGGGGTGTTTTATTGATTCTTAATTTGCCTTGTGTGAAATTTTGTGTGGGAAAGACTACCATGAGGCACTAAAGTGCAGTCCGAGTTAATGAATCACGTTTCGTGGTCAGGTCGGACATCAGAATGACGCTGTCAGTGTACTGACAACAACCTCCCTCAAGAGATCAAGATTAGAAATACACTAGCAAAACATTAAATCCATTTTCACAGGACCGGGAAGGTGTACAGGACGGTTCGCGTACTCCAGTACAAGGCGTCTGCCGCAGGAACGTCTGAAAATAGGTCATCAGGCTAGAGTTTTTGGGGCAGCTTTAAATGATTACTCACTTGATGCAATACTCTTGCATGCGGGTTTTGTTGATCAGTTCACTGAATTGAGACAAACCGGTAGGTTGAGAAAGCGGAGACGGTGACGAGAAACTCAAGGACTCGATGCCACTGGTAACTCCGGAGCGACGCCAGTTCTCTTCATCGAAGCCAGGACCGACAGTTGAGGCACATGGTACTAGCAAGTTAGTTGCCGTCTCAAGACCCCGACAGAGATCGCCTCGTGAGAAGGCGAGTAGGCTACGCAAGAAGTCACAGACATGACTCACAGCCGGACAGATCAGACCGGTCGCTGCAGCGGTAGATTCTGCGTCCTGGATGGCACTGATACCGGTTGCGGATGCGTCGACACTAGTAATACGCTGATTACCGGCGCAATTTGAGTTGAGGCGGTACCACCAGGCAGCGACAAAGTGGTCTGGGTCGGACATGCAGTCGTAGAGAGCGACCAGGGAGAGGGCCGCAGTGCCTAGGGGTACGTCCTCTGGCAGGCCAGAGGCGGCGCCACTACCATCAATAGCTGGACCGATGGAGTAGGTGAGGTCGTTATCCACGGAAGAATTGCGGCCGTTGTAGGCGAGGGCACGGTAGCCCCGGGCGCAAAGCGACTCGAAGAAGAGTGCCATGGCGTACCATTGGTTGTGTGCATATCCAATATACTACAAAACAAACGCGTGACTAGGAAAATAAATCTACGAAACAACATGTGATTATACAATAGGGGATAGCAGTAATGGGGACCGATTGTCACAGCCGTAAAAGAAACTGTGAGGTGACCCATGAAGCCGGTCTGCAGGATGCCAACTAGTGTGTTGGATTCGATGCAAGTCAGTGCTATGATTACGAAAGACTAGATCGGCTTTGAGGTTCAGACCGCTTCGACGCGAAGTTTTGGTATGGCTGACTGACTGACAGCAGCACACAAGTCAGGAATGACCACTCCAGTATCTCTTCTTTCTGTTATTAAAAGCTCCTCTATTGCTCGTTCGGGTGTGACCACTTATGTTAGCTGTAGCTGCAGGTCAAGACAGAATCGCCCATCCGGCAATGCAGGAGAGATAGGTTACCCCGTCATTTAAGCAAGACGATGTTTCTCACCGTACATAACAGATCTATAAACACCTTAGGTCATGTGCCAGGAAATAAACTGAGTGCAAGACTGGTGTCTTTAGCAAGCCAAGCAAATATCTTCAATAATTCATTAAGAGAACAAAGAGTTAAGATAATTCGGGCGAATGGCAATGGGACCCCAGACGTTGTTAACGTGAAACGAGTAACATGGTACATGACAAAATAGCGGGAAGTAAGGAGTCGGTCTCCTCTGACATCCCCTATACCCTATAGGTTGAAGTTTTCTTTAAAAGCGTTGAACTTCCCAGTCCCGACCAGAACGATGACGGGGCGTTCTATTTTCGAACCAACGTCGGCGCGGAGAAGTCAGGACGTTAGTTTTTCCAACACGTTCTTCTTAAGCTTCCAATTAAGACCTCATGTTCTATAACCTGACACTGGCTGGACAACCATTTATGCCCCAAGTTACAGTCTAGACTGTTCGCCATATATGGAGGTTCAAAGTACGTCATTCCTGCCTTGCTCAGACATAACACAGACAACTGCAGTGGATATTCAAAGGACTCTAATTGGGTGCGATTTTGTGGAGAGCCCCTGCATTCCTTCGAGAGTTTGCATTGGGTTCCACAGCAGTGACTTTCAGAACTTAAACACGTACACCATACGTGGCTGAACGAAATTCTTCCAAAGACATCTACCCAAAGGTTAGGAGATGTGATGCGTTACTCAAGCCGCAAGGTCTTGCTGAACTTTCAAAGTACCTCCGTCGAGGGATTATTTTCAGAAAACCATTGTTCATTCCCGACATGTGGCCTCCAAATTTGCTGTGCATGCCTTGAATGTTAAACTTCATGTGTTACCATCCGCTCCAGTTATGCAAACTGTTCATTTATCACTGGAAGAAAGTGGCGTCATCCTCGTCCCAAACAATCGTTCGTATCCTTCACATGGACAACCAAGAAGGAAAACATCCTGGAGATAATAAATTCCATGGTCTGTAAGACGACAATCTATCGATGTATTTTCATGAATTTACACGGATGGACGTTTTTCCTAAATAAGTCAGAATATCATGACTTAAATCAAGACAGCAACTCAGTCACGAGTGTTCCAAAATTAGGATTGAAAAAGTCGACCAATGGCTCTCCGAACACTGACGAGGGAGGGGCATCCTTTGAAGGCGAAATGCACGTGCGCAGAGCAATTGTTGACTGTTACTCCCAGTACGGAGTTTTTACAACCGCCTCAGACAAATTCCCTTTAATCGCTTTTCGTAAGGCCCGGAAAAACACATCGCCTAAATCATAAGGGAGTCTTGGTTCAGAGTTCACTTGCTGCATGCAGGTGCGTAAGAGCCGATCTGGCTGGAACTTGAAACGAACAGTTGCGGCAAATACGGTCGAATATGACACCATATGGTAAGAGCTAGTAGTGAGCAAGGTGAAATTCAAGAAACGACAACGGTCAGATACGTACGGCTGTGTTTTGATTACTGTAACATGCCCACTTATTTGATTTCGTTAGCCATGCCATATTGGAGTCACGCTTCTGACCAAGCTTAAGGAGGTAACTAAATTTCGGGTTATGTTTAGGCTGGCGTTCGGTTAAAGAATAGGATTAAGGAAAGGGTTTAGGTTGAGTTGGTCTGCCGCATACCGTTTTACCCATTCAGAACTTCGTCGACAAATATTTCTGGGTTATCTGTTTTCCGTCCGTTTACACACCCTAATTCGCATCTTTTAAATTGTGCGGTCTGTTCTGGTCCCTCGTTGGAGTAACATAACAAACACATGGCAGAAATGCGAGTTATCTCAATGCCAACCGCGGATTCCGTTAGTTGACGCTTCCATCTGCCTCACTGATAAAACTAGTATCAAAATCCTTACCGTATTACGTAAGTTCCTGCGTTCTATTTTCCCAGTGGGTTTGCATGCCCTATCTTCGCCAGAAAACTTTTTACACACTTCTTACCCTTGCGTCACTTAGTTCCAATTCATGCCTAAGTAGGCATGTCTTTATGTGCGTTCTCTCTGTAACGATACACTTATAGTAAGACTCCCGGTAGGACATGAGGATAGAACTCTCCCAAATACAGGAAGCCACGCACTAAAATAGAAGGAGATTAGGGTTTTGGTTAGGACACGAGAATAGGTACGCCTTCTGGAATTTAGCAAATGACCACCTATATTGCGGGGGAGAGTCCCTATTCTCGTATCTTACCAGATTCCCTTTGCCTGCTAACGTCAATAAATGGTTGACGTTAACTGGTATTAGGACGTAAAAGGATTTCATCGACCATAAAATCAATAATTGCTAAAAACGCGATCCCGTTGGTTGCAGACCGAGACTATAATGACAAAGTAAAAAAGGCATTAGACGCGGCGTACTCTGAATGCTAATGTGCAAGTGAAATAAATTTGGTCGGAAAACGTTACCGAGAGTAGTGGCAATGGCATGGAGAGGAGCAGCGAATCTGGCGTGGTGTACAATCCTGAGATGAAACTGCCCAAAGGACTTGGGGGCGCCTCTGTAGGATTTACATGCTCATCGGAGGTGAGGAAACGGATAAGCTGAGGCAATAAGAAACCTCGAATTTCGCCTGGGGATAGGCTGACTATCGTTGTCGGCGAGCCCGCGGTCACTGGAGTACCGTTCCCGAGAGGCAGGCAAGGAACGACAGTTGAGGTGGCAGTAGGCGAAGTGGACTCTGTTGACAGCAGGCTGCTAGAGTCCACAGAGAAGAGAGGTCCTGTAGCCGAGAGCACCGTATCAGCAAGCGTGTCCGATAGTTGAGAGACATCTGGTGGGTCACGCGACGAAAGATTGCGACGTTCAGACTGATTGAGCAACAGCCGATGCCAGATACAGTGCCAGAGCTGACCAAACAGTTCGGTAGCAAGGGCTGGTCGTCGGTGCACGAGGTTCAGCATGCCACGGATGGTATCCTTAGCTGAGGTCTGCGGTCAGATTTCACAAAGAATAAGTTAAAAGGATGTAAACAAGGGGTCAAATGGCAATTTTCTATCCACCGAAAAAGCGCTGCGGGAAGGCCCTTGGGGATCGGACGAATGCTCCGCGTCTGACCATGAAGTGACAAATTTCCTGACTCCCGGGTTTAGTAAAAAAATAGATCATTTTGACGACAATACCCGTTATAAATGCGGTATAAGAGCAGAAACCACAGAGCTCATGTAATGCCCCCGTCTTACGATACATTAAATCGAGCGTTCGATGCAGCAGTTACGAAATCTTAATCAATGAAAGCTGCTCCATTTATATTTATTACATTACTGTATTACCTACCACAGTCCAACCCACGAGCCATTCCGGCCTGTTCAACACCTACGAAAAGGTATCATGACGAACAACGACAATAATATAAATAAACATCCGCAGCAACCTGACTCAGTGTCTAGGGGACCAAGTTAGCTAGCCAGCTGACGTCTCAAGCAAAGCCTACTAAGACGTGATACCATGCATTCCATCAAGTTTACTTAAGTGAGTAAAAAGGATGCGCAGATTCGGCTTAAACCTCTCTTCCCTCTACTAGCAATGGCAGTTTACATGATTGCGCCGAACCAACTGGGGATGAGATTGAGTTCGGCAGTCGGTCAAGCATTTTGCTCCGACCTCTTTTGAGCCATACATGTTTGGCCTCCGTTTGGGACTGAAGCATAGTCTTAGGCATACACGCCGACAACAATTGGACTAGTCAGATGTGGTCATCGAGCAGATTCAACGCTCACTCTCCGGGAAAAGAAAAGCTCGTCGAGCATACGACGAACAAGGACGCTGTGAACAAAGCCACTTTCACTAAGCGCCATCAACAACTAGGAGCAACTTTGAGAGATGTACAAGAGTGATGCGAAGGATAGCCATGGCTAGGATGGTTGGAAGGACGTCGTCCACATAATTGTGCGCATCAATGCAGCCCACGGTATAGGGATGATTGGAGCTTTACTCCTGACCAGGGACGATGCAAAAAGGTTTCTGTCGGACAAACATCAGGCAACGGTGAGGAGAGTCCACCTCTAGCAGTCACGACCAACAGAATTCCACATGTCAAACTTGACCTTGACCCCTCCAAAATCTCAAAGCAATGATCAAGGCAGTTCAGTCATTCGCGGACGTCGACACACTGGGCATGGTCGTTATTCTAACAGAAATTTATAAGCACGGTGGCTCCCAACTATTCAGAACGCCGGCTCAGCTGTTCCACACGATGCCACAAGAAAGTAGTGATTGTTTAGGACTATAATAAAAAAGGGAGCGGACAAGTCAGTGGTGTTTCTGTCGGGAAGAGTGTGCGTCCAGTCGAAATGAATTTCGTCATGAAACAAGGACTGGCTTCCTACTCACTTTTCTTGATCTTACAGAGAACTTCAGTAAAATGATCGGAAGTTGAGTCTGCCCATTGTTTTAATTTTGACTATTTTGCCCTATGGTGCAGTAAATCCGAGTCCCTTATTATTATCAGGCGAGTAAGCTATACCGTCTTTGCGTGCTATTTCATCGGATTCTTTAGTTCTTATCGTGGGGCATTTCCTGGTATTGGTTGCGTGTGGGTTTAAGGGCTTCCGCAGCAGTAGCACAGATGACATCACGCAGCCGTATGTTCATCCAACAGGGTTTGCATTTACGCCAGGTTGGTGTTCATTTGGCTGGAGAGGTCCAGTCTACATTCGGCGAGGTCCCATGTTGTCGTGTTTGGGTCCATTTGGGATTAGATGGCGGTCAGCCCATGGTGCGGCGCCTTGCGTAGCCTTCATCACGAGTAAACCTATCTGATCTCGTGTCTTGGCGTGCCTGCGGTCCAGCGGGTGGCAGTCATGCTGACGATGGTGCCTTTATATGGTATTCTTGAGGTTCCGAATATTGTACTGATGACGAGAGTATTGTGTTATGCGTACGGCGTTTACACGAACCTCTTGTTTGTCTCGTCTGTCTACTTCATACCGACAAGGCACTCCTCATGCGGCATGGTCTGCAACGATTCGTGTATTGAAGTCACCAAGAACAATCAGTTTATTCAGCTTAGGCCCAGACACGAGGAGACGATGCCAATCCCTGTAGAACAAATCGTCACGATTTGCCACCGCGGGGCAATAGAAGGTGGGTAAAGAGCCTCACGGTTCTGGGACAGTCGTTCATCGCCTGCGAGAGGGAAGGTAACGTCCTGACTAGGGGAGCTGGAACAGCTAGTCCCTCCTCTGAGCAGCTACTTCACAAGCGCATCCCGCCTCCACCTCATTTGGTGGTGCGTATTCAGAGAATAAGGCCACACCGACAGCAGCGATGTCCACTATGTACCGAGTAAGTTCGCTTGCGAACAGAACCGTGCTGTGCGAATGGTGACTGAATTTTATAAAAGAACACAGTAGGACAGAATAAAAACCCGCCGGCAACACGGGTGGCGCATGGCCTCCTGTTTTAGTAGATGTTTCTAATCCTGTATCTTACCAAGAGTACAAACATTTCAGACTGCCAGTAAGCAATGCCACTTCGGCGAGGGTGTTGGGACGATCACTACTTCTGATGTCATTGATTCTACTGTGTTTATTGCGTCTAAAAGTCACATTCGGCTGCGTAGATGCCTGGAGCTCGTGCATTAAGGCAAAATGCCTTCCCCGTAAAGAGGGGAATAGTGAGGTGCACTATGGCTCACGAACAAGCAAGCGAAAACCCGACCTGAGTTTGTCTCAATCACCCACAGGACCACTGTCGCTCACTCCACAGGACCTGGTCACCACAATCGAGAAGCAGTTGCCTACCGGGGGAGAAAACTTTGCCTAGCGTGTGCCACACGCGCCCACATCTCAAGTATGTGCAATTTTTTTTGAAGGTCACACCAAGAAGGAGCCGCTGTAGCAGGACCTCGGTGCGCTGGAAAGGGGAATAAGTTGGTGCGTTGGTTGATAACCTTTAAAAGTCACGCCACTTAGCGAGACGTGGGTTGTATTATGGTGAGAAAGTGAGCGCTTGACTGGCCTCTCTCTTTGCTTCTGAGTATTCCAGTGACATGTACGATTTACACCGACTGGAGATAAAGTTGGACAGTGCTGTTGGTCCAGCATAAAGCCTTCGTACACATGTGCCACTGGAGTGACCGCTCAGTTCCTACTACACGCACCAGACTACACACGAGGGCGGGCAAAGACGCCAGATGTGGGTGAATTGACGCGAAACTCCGACTATTCGTGCCACAAACGAGGGTGAGAAGATAGCAATGAAAAAAAAACTAACCAACGTTATTTCAGCATAAGCAGAGGACTGTTGATCAAGCAAACGATAGAAGTCGGTATCAGTGAGGGGGGTTTGAGTCGATGGGGCTTCAGTCGAGTCCGGCTTGGGTGCAGGCTGAGTGTCAGGGCTGGGGTCGAAGGCTGGGTCAATTTGCACAGAGTGACTCTGCAGTTTGTTAGACCAGGCATCTGGAGAACAGAGTTTGGCGCCCGGCTGTACTATCAGTGCTGGTTTGTCAAAGTCTGTGGTGCAGAGGAGTACCTGAAAAAAGGAAGTTTGGGCGGGGGCTTAACTGTTGGTACTAATAAAGATGGTTTCGTGGGTCTTGTGATGGGGAATTCTGGGTGGTACTTCTGCAGAATCCAGGTGAGGGACATACAATAGTCGAAACGGAGGAACGGACTGTGATAGAGTAGAAAACGAAAGCATAGTAACACGGGCTGAATATTGTTAGCGGCGATCGTTTGTTTTGGAAATAAATGAACATAGAAGACCTACTGACACATCCAGGCTCACAACAACAGTTAGACACAATTTCCGCCTGCCTGACCATCACACTAATATGGGTGGAAGTGGTGAGTGTTTGGCGAAGGATATGTGCAAGAAATTGAGAGATAACAATGAGCCCTTGCCTACTGGAGGAAATTTAAACCGCTGGTGGACAATAAGTGATCTTCAAAACTTATGCGACTACTGCGCGAAGACACTACAAATAAACGGCTATAGGGGGTAAGAGCCGTTCCCCTGAATGTTAGCGGAGAAACCCTGGAGTAGCAGGGACCTCATAGAAAAGCCCTCGGAAACAACACAGTAGCTACTAGAAATCCTAGGTTGCAAACACTACAGGGTTAGAAACTCTTGGCTAATAATTTTGCCCTGTTGTAGAGAAAATTTCGCCGGTTAACTTCATATTTATCATGCCTGTTAGATGTTACTGCATCACCCAGTACGCATTTCTGTAGAAAAAAGATGCGCATAACAGTTAATAGCGTTAACAACGAGTATTATGGTTTATATTGCATATTTTCCAAAAAAGATTTAGGTAATGCAAAACATACCTCATTTGATAGATTGTACATAATTTAAAAGGCGCAGAGATGACGGCGCAAATGCCAGATACAGTAATACCCCGAAATTCGCGCGGGTTACCTTCCTAGACCCCCACGTTGCGTACGTACGTCTACTGCTCGCCACCTTGTGTCCAACCGCATAATCTCTGAGACGCTAAACTCCCGTGAGCGCATTACCTATGTGACTGTGTGTTACGCGAATTCGAAGTGTTCGGTCCCAAAGCAAAGAATACGCAAATTCGTGAAGCCGCAGTTTCAGAAGCGCGAATTTTCGGCGTATTGCCGTAGTTCAGGCATGTTCCAGATCACATCAATAAATGAGCATTTCCTTGTAGCATGATGACAACTCCAATATTTTTCTGTAGCGTGTGAAGCGCGTACGTGAAGATGAAGTCGACGATCTTGGATCTACCTTAATTTTAATCATATCAGCCCTGGTCGGTCATGCAGACCAGTGCCCATTTCTCCAGACTGAAGATTTGGTGAGGAGGGATCTGACAGGATACCTTCAAGATTAGAAGGACTAGTGAATATGTTCTGCAACCAACAAAATAACATAATACACTCGGAGCGACATAATGCCTAAGCGTGTTAGAATGACCAACATCAGACCGGCTGCGAGGATGCGTAAGCACAGCACACAATGACTGCCTGAACGCGATAGGACGCAGAGACCACCAAGATCCCTATCAATGTTCTCTTGTGCCTTACAGTGCAGTGGTCCGACAAGTTGATGGCAGTAACTCAGGGGAACACGGACGACAGACAAAAACCTCCGCAATTAAAACATGCAGGCGTCCGAGGCAAAAAAGTCAGACTAAATTCTTACATCGAAAAAGAGAGGAAGCCAAAAGCCGTTTTTGAAGTGGGCCTCGTCCCATGAGTTGGAGACGAGGAGGAAAAGAAGACGAACAAGGAGGTCGGTCTTGACAACAGGGTTTGGATTCGGTACGGCAGTCTCAGTAACACCGGGTACATCCGCGGTGGACTCGGCTTGGGGAGGGCCTGACGCCTCTGTCGTCTCTCCAAACAGTGGCAAGGAGATGAGGTTGGAGCCGGTAAGGTAGAGATCGATAAATTTCTCACGAAGATCTGGTAGGGGTGTCAAGAGGCTGCAACAGAAGGCTTGCTCCAGTTTAACCATTATGTCATGGTTCTTTGCAGAGTTGTTGCAGAACACCTGATTTACAAAAAACGAAAAGACGAAAAAGATCTTTTTTTAGAAACGGTCTACAGTGATTACGCAATGTGAAAGGGAGGCGACATGCAGTCATAAATCCTCTCCCGCATCAAAAAAGATACTGTGATAGAATGAATTTACAGTGACGGCCATTGAAAGTAATATATTTCTTTGCACTTCCCTCGGCACATTAACAACATAGATATTTTGGCAGATTTTGAAAAATTCACATTGACCCAACTGTGAAAACCTCGGCGCCTCGGTGGGATTGGAAACCACGCAGTAAGAGGAAGGCTTTAGTGCAGCCAACGCTCTAACCACTTGAGCTACGAGGCCCCGCCGGACGAAGCGATGGGAATTACTTAGGAAATCCTGCTTGGGCAGTCAACTTACTGTATCAGATTTGGTAGTCTCCAGACGTTGCAGTAGGTTGGGCGGGTAACTTGACCCAAATGCGATTAAACTCGCGTCGTCCGGCGGGGCCTCATAGATCAAGTGGTTAGAGCGTTGGCCGTACTAAAGCCCTCCCCTTACTGCGTGGGTTCGAATCCCACCGAGGCGCCGAGTTTTTCACAGTTGGGTCAATATGAAACATTCACAACAGTTAGTTTGACCTCTGCTAGCCTAGTTAACTACGAGCGGTAAAGAAGTGACAATCGTCAATAAGAAAGGCTTTATTTGCCTCCAGCCAACTTCTTCTGCATTAGCAACACGGAGGAAGAACAAAACTACCTAACGGGACACAGCTAAAGCCTAGACTGTTAGCGTTTGTGGGGGAGGGGAGAAGGAAAGTGAGTAGATATTGGAAACAAGATGCAATGAATTACGTACAACAGGATCCAAAAGCGGATATATCGAGACGGTGCAATGGATAACGGTCATATTAACAGCCATATAAATCAGGATCGAGAAAATAAAATTTGCGAGAAACAGTGGAAAGAGGGAACACTCCATCACAACTTAATTTGGCAAAAACCCAACAGGAATTTTAGGTATTTGCATGGCTCCCAGGCGCCTGATGGAGAGCTCCGGAGATAAGTGTTTAGTGTCCTGTTTCTGGAAGAACTTCGTACACAGCAATATAGTAAACGTATTATACCGTACTCCCGACATAGGTACTAACTAAAAGCCCAGACACGTGTTTAGGCTATTAGTACCTATCTCGGGAGTACGGTATAATACGTTTGATATATACATTTAATACTACTCGTAGTACCACTTTCAGTTTCAGATTGTGGAATGGGCATTACGTGGTTATTTCACAGTAGTTGATTGTCTTCGACTAAAATATTGATTAAAATTTCGGCTTTGATCCTAAACAGTCACGTCTCGGAGACTTAACTCCATGTCCTGCACTGGGTAATTTCTGAAATTATTCACTTGATAAGTATATAATCGTAGGAGGTGGTACTCACCAATCGGATTATGGGACCTGTTCGTCCAGTTGCGTCTTGGGACAAGGGAGACTGGAAGGGTCGTTTCTGGCTTACTAGCCATCATCGGCCAGCCAGGTTCAAGCACCTGGGATTCCCTATGCGATTGCCTTCGTGAGCTCTAGATCGAGCCTCAAGGCGCAACTGGACGATCATATCCCGTAACACGACTGGTGAACGGAATTCCAGCATGCATATACAAATTTAGTAGAGGCTGTGACGTCGAGCTATTTTTCGAGTCGGCATTACCTATGATGACCTCTATCCCCCATCTTCCCAGTACAAATGTATTAGTGGGAATGAAATAAGCAGTGATCAATTACTTGATATATGCAATCCAGGATGTCCCGGACGACATCCGGTTGGTCGGACCAGCGTGGAACAGCCATCCAAAGGCGAGAAAAGAAGGCCACCTTCTCGCGGTTAATAGGCGCAAAGTGCTCCTCCGCCTTGGGTACATCGATCCAGTCGCGGAGGATGCGGATGACAGCACGAAGGAGTTTGGCCTCCTTGGAGCGCTCAATGATGAAAAGGAGGTCCGGACCGAAGACATTCTTACGCGCCTCATTGCTAACAACATTGAGGCGAGATTTGACAATATCCAGTCCGCTTATGAGCAGATCTGTCAGTTCTAAAGGGAGATAAGTGTAGCAAAAAGATAGCCGCACTCACACATTTGAGGACAAAGGGTGACGGTGATTAGTGACCGAGAAGGCAACATAAATGTAACTGGCATGAACACAAATGATCCTCAATGCAGGCAAGGCAGACTGTGAGAAGGAGGGGGACAATATTTTCTAGCAAGCAATTCGCAGTCCAGACCAGCTGATCTTCAAGCCTTACTGCCCTCCGCGCATACCGTTAGATTCCGAACGGTCAACGGGCATTTCAAAAACGACTTTTTCTAACCGACGCTTACTGATGGAGTTTGACGCACAAATGGTGCCGTGAGAGTGGTGTTCCGTGCATTTCAAAATAATAACAGTTTGTTACGGTTAACCACCAACCCAGAAAAGGCCGTTTTAGCAGAAACGGGAAGCGCAAGAAAAATGTCCAATGGGTGTTAGACAGATATCTGGGAGGATAGGAAAGCCACCGTGAATTGCACTTACGACTGAAGGCAGTATTGTCTTGTGGTGATGAGCTAGATGTCGGTGTGACCACTTCGTGAACTAGGCGATGCAGTAACTTCACGATTTGTGATATACAGCGATCCACAAAGGCGTAAGGGTTAGTTGGACATTGTTGAGTCACTGTGAGAAGCAGAAATGCAGACTGCAGTCGCGGCAATATAGCTGTCTTGTTGATGCTAGAAGGAGAAAAGGACAAGTCCGTAAGCTTTTTGTGAGATGAGGTACAGTCCGTAGTCTAACTCATGAAATGTCGCGGTCTCAATTTGAGCGAGAAATTGCCATGCATTTGATATTATTGTGTTTATTGGAATTATTTGAGGCGGAGAAAGCCACTTACTAAAGAGGGTTTCCTTTCAATTCAGTTTAATCAAAGGAAAATAGGCCAGATTTGGGTAAAATCCGACTTTTCTTGATATGCAGATAATTTCCGACGCCACTGCAATTTGCAGATCAAAACTTAATGTTTGTGTGTAATGTGCTATAAACGAAGATTAATACAAACAGTAAAAGTAAGGAACACATCCCGTCTGGAAAGGTAAAATGCTATCTTGCTTCTATGAAGATCGGGTGAGGACGGGCATAAGAAATAGCATTGTTTTCAAGAAAAAAAGGGTGGATTCAGCCTATAAAATTCCTTTTTTGTAAATTTGTGGCGTTTCTGGCCATAAAACATGTAATAGACTGGTTCGACAGCTGTTTTTATAACAATCCGAGAAGTACTAGGCATAAACAGATATAAACATATACATATTCTCTGTCGTCCCTCCTCGTTGCTACTATGACTTGGCCGACTTCGGCCTGATAATTGGCTGCCTCTTCGTGACCTTTGCCACCCATACGGAGTTTGTTTACTTCGTGAAGCCAACAGATCGGTGTGCGCCTATTCCTGATTGAATATGTATATATATTCACTCAGGAATGGGCGCACAGCGACCCATTGGCTTCCCGAAAAAAACAAGCTTCGTATAGGCGATAGGGGTCACGAACAGGCAACCAACTACGAGGCCGAAGTCGGACAAGCTATGATAGCAGATGCTATCATTTCATGAGTTAGCACACTTACTGTAATAAAGGGAACAACATACGCTGATTACTGCAGTTAATATTTATGCAAAGAGGCAAGGTACGAGCAAAATTACGTACTTGTCGCCAAAAAAGGTAAGGGCCTCGTGGATTGTCTTCAGAACAACTGTGTAGAGTTCGACGAGTTCCGGTATGCTGGTAATTTTCTGTCGATTTGACGCGTCTGCAGGGTATTTCACGAGAAGAGCTCGAATGAGGTTGGCACAGGCTCGGGTCAGACGAACATTCAGGGGGTAGGTTGAGAGCAGGGTGCTCACTGACTTGCTGAAGTACTTAACATTGGACAGTAGAGTGGGACTTTCCTTTAAAGGAGGAAGAGAAGGACTGATGTTGTCATCGTTCGGCCAACGCAAGTATTATAGGCAAATATGATGGTTCGTTTTAGTGGGTATTAAAATCTCAGCGTAAGCAGCGCGTAATACAAAAAAATGCCCACCAGGTAACCAGCAAGAACCGTTTCCACGAAGAATAAAGGCGATTGGTTCGTCAAGGTAATCGAAACTGAACCGCCCAAGAATGTGACCAATGAGACTTAGGTCTTAGATGGGAGTTGTAGGAAGTGAGTGCCGAATGGCTCCATAGCCCTGGACCCTAGACACTAACGCAAACCATAGATTCTAACCCTGACCGGGACCCTAACCCTTAGCCCAAACCCTAAACGTGATCCCTGACCCCCAACCCTGAAACCTTAACCCTAACCCTATTCCCAACCATAAAGCCCGAACCCTATTCCTCATTGTAAAACAAGAGTCCTGACGTAATTGTGAATCATATCGCGGCAGCTCGAGAATCACATCAAATTTAGGGTATCCGCAAGTAGTGCTACGCCTGCTGAATCCAAGAATACTACGAAAGAGATAAATCCCGACCGCCTACTGAAACCAATAATAGTACGAAAGTCACAATTTGTTGACCATGCAGGACCGCGTTTCCGAGCCCCACCGTTGTGAGAACAAATAAAATCTACTAGTACATTGTCAAAAACGTAGGCTTTAAAAGTGGCGAACACATACAAGTGTCGTATAGATGACTCGCAGAACCTCCAAAGTCATGAAAACACTGGATGATTGGGTTGGACCAAGACCTGACGACTGCGACTGCTGTTGTGTCTGGGCACCGCTCATTGCGCTGGCAGCACTCGTTCCTCCAGCGGTGGCCGCTTGCGACTGACTACTTGGCTGGCCGCCAGAGGAACCGCTGGCCCCGACCGCGGAAAATTCATCAGGACAGAGGAAGCGGTCGAGGAAACTGAGGCGCAGTTCACATGTTTCCCCACCCCACACGTCGGAGCTCAGGGTAGTTTCGATTTGCGACAAAGCTCTCCGGGCGGACAGCTCGGATGTTGTGCCGTTCTGGGTTGTGTCAATTGACTAAACAACGTGGGAGGGGAAAAAGGGGATGTAGGGATAAAGATTATGTTGGAAAATATGAATCGGAGGCGGGAAGATCAAAATTCGATAAACAGACGAAAGGCTAGGCCGATCATTAAATGGGAGCTTAGTGCACTTATAAAATCCCATGGGCAGAGAAGTTAGACCAACAACAGTTGCAATCGAAAACATGGCTAGATTATCCAATAGGTCTGAAAACAAACAAAAAATTCAAAATATATCGTAATTGTCGGTTAATTGCTCATACTGTGATGGGATATAAACAGGCCGGTTATGCTTATGACAATAAAAGGGAACAATCCCGTCCGAAAGTAATTCGGTCAGCATGCAAGGGGAACAATCCGGCCGAGATATGGGGCGGTAGGCCAGATCAACATTTTCCTTTTATTGAGAATTGCACGGAATTTATTTCACATGAAATCAGAACAACCTGTTGTCGTCCCACGGAATAGCGACCGGCCAACATAGGCTAACTTTCGAGGTACCAGAGCAAAGTCAATCTACGATATAAAGGGCTTTCCACGAAATACGAAAATTCCGCAGACACATGGCGGAGGAGAGATAAAATGGACGGACTTAAATATCTCGATGGTCTGTTTCCAATCGACCAGTATTCAGCCAACCTCTAAATATTTGGCGGCAGTAAAGACTAGCTGGCAATACGATACGTTATTTCAAGGCATGTTTGCTTAGACTTAAAATGACTGATTTAACTCACAAGCTTGAAGTCATGTAATCGTGCGCGACAAAACATCGGGCATTGTCTACTAGGTTCGAGGCCATTCGGGTAATGAAAACTACGTATGGATGAACACACGAAGCGAGAGGGTGAAGCCCCTTTAACCGCCAGCGAAACAGCGTGCAGAGTTGTGAAACATTTTCCGTTAAAAATACCATAAGTCGAGGGAGAGATATAACAGTTAGATTTTTTGAAGGCTTGGGACACGATCTGGCTTTTACCGCCTGTGAGGTTGCCACACCCATGGAATTAAGTGGAAAAAACACGGGCGATGAGCACAGGCGAGCTGCCCACCACCGGCGCTGTGAGCAAAGGCGAAGGCAAAACTGCGACGTTGGTTATCGCTGGTAATTTCTGGCGTACAGATTGCCATCAACCAGGCATACGTAAGCCCAGACTTCAGTAAAGCTTCGGAGCTACAAAATCGCAGACACAATTTTTTTAGAAAATATGAGCTTACAACGCTGATGATGACTTAGTACAGCTTAAGGTCATTTGTGCCCTGCAGCTTGCAATCTTTCGGCTGTAAATCTTCAAAGCCATATAAACGTGCGTGAAATAACTTGGTGATCTATTTTAATCACTTAGATAACGCCTCAGATCAAATCTCAAGGTTTTAGCCCAGGGTTCATCAGAGTTCCTAACCTGAAAATCATACCGCTGCAGAGAACCTAGTTTACAGTAATGACATTCAGCAGACGGCAAGCACTACAATGGGCAAGACCTTGTGACGAGAACTTCTGCGTATAGAACCGAAGTACATACTTGGCAGGCAAAACGGATCATCAAGTTCGTCAGCTGGTCACGATTAGTTTTCTCCATCGGTGTGTTAGAGGCGTCGACAGACTAAAGCGGGAAAGGAAATTTAAGTAAAAAATATGTTGAAAAATCGTCCAAGAAGGAATTAAAAAACAGGAAATTTCTGGCTCACATGGGTCTACGTAAGCAACAGATTCCGACAGAAAATAGCGCCTAGCGCCTGCGGTCTCAAACAATGGGGAGTGTTCTGCCCTGATGCATACTGACTTTCCACCCTCCACGCGGAGATAGCATTGGCTACCTTTAAAAATGGTACCCTGTTCCCTGTTGGTTGCATTTTTCGCAAGACGCTGATTAACTGGGTCGAATGGATTATTCAAAACTGAAAAAACCTCATTATAATTAAATGCGCCCGGTAGTCGTTTGGTGAATTCTAGACTGATTGATTAGGAAATCCTGCTTGAGAAGTCAGCTTATTGTATCAGAAGTAGTGAATTCCATAAGTTGCAGTGGCTGGGTGGGTAACTTGACCTAAGTGTGATTAAACTCACGGTCCCTGGTGGATCCTCTTAGCTCAGGTGATTAGAGCGTCGGCTGTACTCAAGCCTTCCCCTTGCTGTTGAGGTTTCGAATCCCAAGGAAGCTGTCGAGTTTTTCACAACTAAGTCAGGCAGATTATTCAGATCTGTCAAACAATTATTAACTGTTTTATGACTTGGTGTATCTAAAGCAAAAATTCTTAAGCAGTAAAAGGATTCGCGGTGTTTTAAGCTCTGCCTGGGTAAGTGGACTTACATTTGACGTCAGAGTCTTTTGTGACGATGGTTCAACATCGTCCGCAGCAAGGAGCGCCGACTCATTGGCTTCCGCTCTACTTTTTTGGTGCCAACGAAAGGCAGTGTCGATCATGTCCAAAATTAACCGACGTTGGTCAATAGGAAGCTGATGAAATACAGACAATGAAAAAAAAAACAATAAGAATAAAGGGACGGTGAAAAAATTCTCAAATTACGCGCGATGTCTCCTACCTGTTGCGCCGAAAGACGAGTAATGATGACTATGATGAGACTGAGAATATGATGACGGATTGGGTAGTAGAGATCGCCGTTTCGAACAATCAGACTCCTGAGAATAACCAAAAAACCGATAAGACGCTGCAGTTGATAAATAAAACGACTAAAATCGGCGTGCACAAATAATATATACTCGCAATAAGCATAAGCCAACCCACAGGAAATACAGAATGGTCACTATAATGTATGGCCAATAAACTCTCGAGAACCGAAAATAGCTGAGTTTAGTATTGGTTGAGATGGTGAATGAACGTACAAGATGTGAACGCATGACTGGATTCCATGATCCTCCATCATAATCTTCTTGGTGCTGAAGGCGAGCGCCTTCTGAAAGGCAAAAAGGTCCAGGACAATGTTTTAAGCAAAAATGGTTAAGGGATGACGGATAGTACAATAGGCCAAAAAAGTATGGTCTATTATTAAGCTGGTAGATAATTTCAAGGGAAACCGAAATTCCATAAGACAAGGACTGGCAGAGACACTGTCCCGACAGTCAGTCGAGCCCTTGTACTGCAGTGACTCTCGAATACCCCTAGTTCAACTGAGCTGCTGTCTACCCATTGGTCCAGCCATTCCATCCTACAAACTTGCATGCCTCAAGGACAAGTAAGTAGGTAGTGGCAACAAAGCACTAGAGTCCGTTCTTGTTCCCTATGAACAGGTATCACTGTGGCGATGTAGAACAGAGTGGGGTGAGAAAGACACTTTTCAGCATGG
The DNA here is from genome assembly GCA_902702965.1 of Spirometra erinaceieuropaei. Classification (NCBI taxonomy): domain Eukaryota; kingdom Metazoa; phylum Platyhelminthes; class Cestoda; order Diphyllobothriidea; family Diphyllobothriidae; genus Spirometra; species Spirometra erinaceieuropaei. The sequence continues at coordinate 4,101,296 of CACRXP010000003.1, forward strand.
AAAACGACCGACAAATTGACTTCATTGTTCATACTAATAAATAATATCCGTAATCGGGGGATGGAGACTAGGAGTTGGCGACAACCGTTCAGGATGCAGGTCAGGTAGTAAGTAAGAAAGACGGAGAGGGCGAACTGTACAAATCCATAAGGCATTCCAGCATTTGCTGGTCGGGAAGGGGCGGTGTCCCGTGGTATCAATCAGCATGCATGACAAGAAATTGCACTGCAGGTAAATTGACTCAGAAACAACTGTTCTAGGACAAAAACTGAACATTAACTCTTTCGTATCCCCGCATCTCAAGGGCTTTACCAGAAATATCTCGGGTAAAAACTCCCTAGCCGAACAGTGGAAGCTTAGTGCCGTAGGGTATTCAACGACTGAAGAACTAGGTTGGCATTATGCGTTACAGAATTCCAACATCAAAAACTTAAAAGTGGCTAGATAGAAGGACCTCTGTCACGGGCTTACACCTGTGTTCAAGATTACATACTGAACATAGCATCCCCAAGCTGGATAGGCGGAACCACCGTGGTGCAGCAGCGCGAACCCAACACGGATCGTCATCCAAAGCATGAACTAAACCATGAAACGTTTAGAAATCCGGTAAAAGGTCCATTAGGAAAGGGCGAATAGCAACCTGTAACACATCCAACAAGATTTTGGCGGGATTTAACTACTGGGAGTCTGCAGCAGTTGATAAAACTGGTGGCTTTCCCCTCGAATCTTACGGAGGAAAATGAAACTATGTGGAGAGAGAACGCTGTATGTGAAAAGATGGAAGATCGTGCCACAACCCTCACCGAAAACAGCCGGGATCGGACGATCACTTGACTATAGCAACAGATGCCATTTCTTCATGGAAATCCCGCTAGAAATGGAGTCTTCTTGAGATCATTAGCGCTGCAGCCAGAGTAAATTTCCATTGCAAGGATAGTCGACAGAAGCAAAGACAGACAGACTACTGACAAACTGAGTTTCGCCAATAAAGTTGCAGGCAACAAGTGACGTTGTTTACAACAATGACGATCTATTTGGCTAAGTAAGTAGTAGTTTAGGAATGGTAAAAAAACAAGTAAAATATTGAAAAACAAAGTCCACAGTAGATGAGAAATCGAGGTCTATATTCTGCAGACCGAAGCAGCACAAGCGATAAGAGAGGGCTTTAGATCGGACTCACAAGTTCTTCAGGGCCGGTAACCCAGGCAGGCAAGAGCATGTCCAGAACCGGGTTGACAATCTTCTTGGTCTCAATATGGGTGCCCTTCGCAAGGCATTGAAAAACTTGGGGTGCGGCCTTCTTGGCGACGGGAAACTTGGCAATGAGGTGTGCCAATACCTGAAGACCCGTGTACTTTTCCTGCAGATCCACGACACTCAGACTGCTGGAGACACAGGGCCAAGCGAAGGAGGTAATGCTACGCAGTCGGTAGCTTTGAGTCCTGAAAAGGAGAGGTACTAATAGAAATAGGAGCGGTAGGAGTAGGTGATCGATTGGTCTGCACCGGATCGGGTTAAAACAATGGCAGCAACATTCAGGTGGTGGCAGCAATGGCAGTCATATCGATACTGAAAAGTGCTGATAGTAGAGTCAGTGGTAGCTCCCACTTTGTGATCGAAGACAACCATAGCAACGGGTCGTGTTCGTTGTATAGGGATAGGTGTGTGTGTGTCCGTTGGGAAATCAAAAGATCTGAAAGCGTGTGCTATGCCGGCATCAGCAAACTATGGCCCTCGCAGTCTGGTGTGCGCTGGCAGTTCTCTGACACCTGGTTCCCTGCCGAAAGATGCGCTTGCGTTCCCCATGGATATACAGGTGGTGAGCATGGCTGCCCAGTCATCATCCTTGTCCTTCTGACCCCTATTTGGGTGTTGTTGTTGTTGGTCAAAAACCTGGTCATTTGCTGTGCGGACCAGGGGGTGTGGAGTGGAACGCTATGGTGCGGACTCGACCGTGCCATCCACCTGCGCCCTCCCTCGTCTCCGGTCTTCTTGACACCGGGCCCAGGTGGGAAGTGGGGAAGAGAGAGTGCGGTAGATACATCGAAAGTCTACATTCACTATAAATTAATTCACGCGCAAATCACCGCCCCTGCCTTACCTTGTTGTGGAGCACACGGTTGGCATAATCGAAATCGATGGTCGAAACGTGGAGAAATGGCCGATGCTTGGAACTGGTGATGAGTAGGGAACAGTCACAGAAAATGGATATCTTAGCTGGGTTTTAGTGTGTTTCGCACTTGGTGTCGGTTCATGCATGATTGATGGGTTGCTCGTGTCGACGCATCCCGGTGCAAATAGGGTCAAACTCTGTTGTATGCCTGACGTTGTAGACATGTACACCCGGTATTAGAAATGTTATTAGGATAGATACTATTACAAGACGTGGTTGCAGTATTCGTCATCATAATTCCGTGTCCAGTCATTATAAGCGGTCGCTTGAGCCATAATTACCTTCTGTCCGAATTGATACTTATGGGTCGATAGTGGGAATTGCACAAAGGTGGGCCAATAAAATAAACTGTTAAAAGGGCGAAATTCAAAACTTTCGTTGGAGCTGGCGATATTTTATAGTTCTAGTGAAGATTTAGCCAATGCCCTAGAGACAGAACGACCAATCCAAACTTTAGATAGGAAATCGATTACCTTAACTTGAATTGTAACCCTATTCCTTCAGATACATTTCACTAGTAACCTTTGAAATCATAACATGGTTGAGATTAGGATTCCAGGACGATGATCCAAGTTAAAAGTAGTAGCCATGGCCTCAACACGGTTATCACAGACTAGGAGGCGTTAGTTGGTAATGTTATCCTGTACTATCACTAGTATCATGATGGCGCTTACGTTTGCTATGCGCTTTTAAATCAGCACCTCCGGTAGAAATCCACTAACGCATTCCATCTGGGCAATGACGTGACAGCGAATAGGGAGTCAACCAGATTCCATGTTTCAAAAGACGAGGTATGCCATGTGCTAGAATATCAACCATTTACATGGGACACTGGGTTAAAAGCACTGCTGAGAGCGCTCATGAACACCGGCCCGTATATATGTTTCTACTCTGAAATAAAGGCCTCGGATTCAAACACAAGAAGGCACTTAATAGAAAATATGGATTATGTAATCTACAAAAACCAACAAAAAACTTCCGCGGCGCAAAAGACGGCACCCGCAGTAAACGTATTCCATCCTACTAAAAAGAAATACATACTCGCTTTTGACATCATGTACGAATTCGGGGGCGTAGTAAATGAACAGGCTGGCCAGATGATAGTACATAATACGCAGTCCGGTACAGGTGTTCACGGCATCGTCCGTGAGGAGGACGCTGACAAATAGGTGAACAAGGTCGTCATCTAAAAGATGCGAAAGGAAGCATTTGGAGAAGGTAGATAGCCGGTAGAGTGAGGAAGCACAATGAAGCTGTAGAAAGGGGGAGGGACGAGGCAGATGAATAGCATGTGACTAAACAGAGGGAACAACCGAAATACAGATGGTCGGTCCGGCTGACCTTAGACGTTGTGCCTTTTACGTATCACTGTAGAACGCCACGTAAAAATTTGAAAATGTTGGGCGGAAATCAACCCTCAATACATCGCAGGCAGTTTCCTGAGCTGCTAATTACCGTGGACCCCAGATATGCATATTTGCACGTTTTTATAGCAGAGGGCGCTAATTCAAGGAAATTTTCGTCAGTTTGAAACTTGATTTTCCTGTCTGCGTAAACCAGATGGAGGAGGGCGTAATTGGGCATGTTACTGTCAAAAGGCAAGCTGCATCTTCCCTAAAAATTTTGATTTACAAACCTGTGAAATCATGCACTCTAGAATGTAGTGATGACGCCACAGGATGGTCCCTTTCCTTGCCATAATTTACAGGTAAAAAGCAAATATTTAGGAAGAAATCGCCAGTATAAATTTTGTTTAAATCGAAAATGTTTTCAGTGCGCTTTGATTCCAGTAAGTGTGCGATTTAAAAACGGGACTGGCCCTGCAGTAGCCATTTGAGAAATAATTAAGCACTTTGCTCGTGATGGTCACCGCTCCTTAGACATAAAGTGGAGTGATGCATATTTGAGATTTTCCCAGTCAGTAGGCATATTGATCCGCCCAGCCTGTGGAAGCAGAAGTAACAGTGAGTTGATCACTGTCCTACAGTTCGGACAAGGGATGCATTTAGCGCCAAATGTGTGCTTTAAATCAGATGATTGACCTCGTGTGCAACGGCCGAGAACAAGCTTATCGTACTGAGCTTGATTCGATTCGATTTACTTAACAAGATAATACCTGTCATCGATAGTTTTGACTTCACGTTTAGAAAATCAGTCAGTCAATGCCCTTATTTCCTTTACGGTTAAATTGTGCCTTCGAGGTTAAGCGACATCTTGGGACAGAAATACTGGTGCTATGCTGTCAGAACGAACGATTGGCATTCTAACAAGATGACACTGTTGAAGGTCGATGTAGCGGACTCTTCGAAGCAGAAGATAGTAGAAAAACTTCAAATCAGCGCAATAAGGTCACGGCTTCATGGCTCCAGCTTTTCCTCGTGCTGAGTTGCTTGATTATCTATTTCCACTTTCAGACGCGATTACCAGCTGACGGCTATCACTGTGGCGGACAACGCACCGTTTGTCTCATACTGGTAAGAAAAAAATATATGTTAACGACTGAACTTTTTGCTGCCTTCTTTTACTTAATGCATAATAAGAGCCGAAAGGATTCGCATTCTGGATTGCCTGAGGCCAAAGACAGCACTCCTGACAGTTTATCTAAAACAACCTGTATGGTTAAAGGGCTGCACAACAGATGGGATAGACCTAACTGACAGCTTATAACTCTTCATCATAGGAGTAAGGTCTGTACAGATCGCTGGTCCGAATTGCGCTGACCAGTCACACAGTCAGTGGATCAAACTTACCAGAGGCCTCAAATGGGTTTGGAGGTCTTCCCAAGAGGAAATCCTGAGGACTGTGCTCGAGGGCTCGTTGAACACAGGGCAGAATGAGATGTGCGAGCAACTTGAAGTGCGCTTCTGGTGTAGCAAGGTATTCTGCCAAGGGGAGAACCTTGCCGACGACAGACGAGGTTGACACCTCTAACGGAACCTCCGGTTCCTTTCGACTAGGCTCCGATCCGTCGATGCGTCGCTTGACAAGGGAGATGTAGTTAAGAAATAGTTTCCGATGCCAGGCAGGCGTCGAACTAGAGGCCAGTTTCTGCACATGACGCCGCAGGGGGTTGTAACCCACGCAACGTAGGCGGGCCATTCCAGCAACAAGGGTAAAGAGGAGATCAAAGTTATCCGGATGGGACCTATTGGGAAGAAGAGTGCACGGTAAGGCGAGGAGACAGTATCCCTCACTAATAAGAACAAGGTTGAATGGGGTGTTTGTTGGGCTTTCCAGGCATATCGAAGCAGAATAAGCACAGATCAAAATTTGCTATTTTCAGAAGAAAAAATAAGGTTAAGTTCAAATAAAAATGTAGTAAAGATTTAACTTGGAAAAGCACAAGAGAAAATCCTAGGACAAGATTCGGTAAACAGAATTTGAAAAAAACGTTTTTAGTTATCACGCCTCTCTGAAAGTTAACGCTGCCGGACAACGGCAAACACAAGCAGGCACAATCAATTGAAACGCTCGTATCTGGATCGGTCTTGCTTGGATTGAAGACCCCCATTGAGCCACCATAACAGCAGCGGAAGCCTCTTGGCTGTAGGACTCAGCTCTCGTCAGCATGACCGTCAAAGTTCTGGTTCGGCAAAGGACGCCGTCAATAATCCGGTCAGTGAAAAAGAAGCCTATCGGGATGCTCTGGTCTTTCAGTTCTTCTAGCATTCACTATTGGAGTAAGATAGGGACAAATTGGTTTGGGAAAGAGTAGACTTTCATCGCAGCACTCATACGTAGTACATATCGATGCTGTGAAGTAAAAATTCGCCTATGACTTAGGACAACGCAAGTCCCGACAACAGACGTTTGACACATTGGGGGGAATTGAAAAGGTAAGTTCCTAAGTCAGCCCTCAGGTGACAATATGAGACGGCCAAAAACCGACCCGATCAGAAGGGAGGCTAATGTACCCTGTCGCGGTGTCATTTAAATGGGCAGTGTCTGTCTTCTAGGCGTGAGTTTGCTATGCCATGGCGAGCAAACCATGGTCCTCGCAGCCTGGTGCGCGCTGGCAGCTCTCCGGCACCTTATTCCCTGCGCAGGCGATGCCGCTGAGTACACACGTCGTGAATACGGCTGCCCAGTCATTCTCGTCATTCTCATCCGTTGTGATGCTGTTGTTGGCTAAAATACTGGTCAAGTGTTTATTGTGGACCAGGGGGTGTAGTGGCACGCCTATGTGCAAGTACGACCACGCAGATTCCAACCCTCATCTGTTCAATCTGGAAATCAACATTTCGATCTAATAAGTCAAAAGGCAAGAAGACTGTTTGCTTACTGGGCAATCGGATTGACCTCCTTAACCAGTTGGTCACATACCACTGCAGAGTGACTTTTCGCCGTAGGCAGGACGATGGCTTTACACGTCCCGAGGCTTCTAAGGGAAGTGTCTTACCCTACAGCTGCGGTGTGCTCGCTGCTACTGTTTGCTGGAAATTACAACTTCTCTTTTGTTTTATGGGTAGTGAAGTAGTTTGGCATCACAAACACGGCCCATTGACTAATCCACCCAAAAGGGGAGGACAGGTAATCCTAACCCCACTGGGGTGAGGACACGCAACACAGAAGGCCGCTTACATTTACAGACAACGGCCAGTAGGCCAAGGCAACAAAAGAAGAACAAGATCGATCGGTCCAAGGCCAAAGAATTCAGACTTTCAAAATTCTGGTCGATTTTTGCTCAAAACGCTTTGACAGCTGGCCACAACCTCCGAAACGTCATGCACTAATTTCCACTGATCCGGTGAACTCTTCATATTTCTCAGATTATCGACCCGGATCGCTTACATTCGCTAACTTGACATCACAAAATGTTATGGTTTCCACGGATATTTGTTTCCTGAATTGAAGAATCGGAGGTGATCAAGAAGTGCGTTATGTGAGACATGCATTCATGTTCAAAGACAGTTAACTGCGTGCCAGTAACTGAGGGCTTCGCCATCAAGACTGTCGCCAGCATTTCCGCGAAGTTTCTTGTACTAACCCACTCATTGGCTTTAAATGTGCCCGGCCACAGCAAACAGCGCCAGAGGCTACGTTAAATTACTACTGGTCAGAGGTCATCTGCCTGTGATTGTGCTGATTGTCGTCGTCGCTGTAACTGCTCTTTTTTCAGTGACATGATGCATACGCCGTGAGCGGCCACGTGGGGAGGGTTGCCGATCCACATAGCACTCACTATCGCCCGCGCCTGCACATTATTTCCCGCCCTGATTTCATCACAAGCGTTCAGATATAGTCTGCCTCAAACTCCACGGGCCCCTCGACCAAAGTGAGTTTGTAAGGCCTGCTATGTCGCAAGACGGGTTGCACAAAAATTTGCGGATGCGGCGTCCGTGTACCAAGCCTCAAATGCCTCACTGACAGTGCGTTAATATCTTCGAGGGCGAAATTGTGTCCACATTTGGCCCAATGCTTCGCCATCAACGACAGAAACCCGCTCTTTACATTGCTTTGATGCAAGTCTTCACGCGTGTGCGTAATCGCCTTCCATCTCTTCGACGTAGGTACTTTGACAAAAACAGCATCAAATAGGATAGACCATGATCGATACTTCATCTCTTGACAGGATAAGCTTAGGTTTACTGATCTCTGGCGGCATCGAAACTTCAGGATGTTTCAGTGAAATATTACCGCTTAATTATTACGAAAGCATCAATGACATAAGGAGCCGAAGAATCAGTTTGGAAGGTTTTGAGCATCGTCCGCTTCAATTTCTGAATAATAACATGGGTAATGAACTCCACGAGCAAACATTCCATAGGAAAGCCTTTGATTTGCTTGCATTTAGCCCTGTCACGAAAAAACAATTTGAAATTGAAATCAAGCGGCTGAATGAGGCGGGTAGGCTTCAGCGTCGCAAAATTCGGCAGGCATACTGGAAATCGGCCGAATAAGTCAGCGAGGGTAGTATATAAATTCAAACCGCACGTACTCAGCACAGGGGAGGAGACAATCGAGAATAAGGAAAGGTTCGTCCCAGTGAAGGTGATCTGCAAGACCAGCGCTGATCCTCACACCCGCTGCAGCCGGACTCTCGGCTTGAAGCAGGGTGGGTCCAGTGCCTGGATAAAAGGGACTGTTCTTTCGACTGCTGTTGCTGCTGCCGGCGCTTGCGTTCATATGTTCCTCCTCCAGGAGAGCCTCCACATCAACTCCCGGCACAGTCTGTTGCAGTTGCACCAGAGTCAAACTACTCTGACTACGGAAGAATTCAGCTGAACTCCAGTAGGTCAGTAGGGCCGAAACCGCAGTCTGTGCTGGAGGCGAGTCGACGTCTTCCTCCTTTTTGCTGCTAGGAATGGTCGACTGTGAGGGCGGGCAGGAGAGCCCAGAGTGAGAAGACGCAGCCTTTTCCAGGTGGGAGGTGAACCAAGTGGGATGTTGCTGATGCAGAGTATGTAGCAAACGCAGGGCCAAGTGACGCGGACAAGCCCGTGTGAGTGGACCTCGTGAACGCGGAAGACGAAGTGTGGTTTGCCGTAGGGTGACATCGGCTAGTACAAAACAAACAAAAAACGCAGACAGGTGTAACTTAGACAGCGACTCCACAGAGCAGTTAAGAGCATCATAATCTTCAAGCATGAGCATCGTCTAAAAGGATAAATGACAAGTACGTTGCTGGGATGGAAGCAAAGGTCACAATTAATATCAATATTTTTATTAGTGAT
>CACRXP010000003.1:4110699-4125445 GCA_902702965.1 Spirometra erinaceieuropaei
TGAGCATCGTATAAAAGGATAAATGACAAGGACGTTGCTGGGATGGAAGCAAAAGGTCACAATTAATATCAATATTTTTATTAGTGATGGCAGAAGTAGCAGCAGTGGCTCAATCAGGAATGACGATCGCAGTGATGATGATGATGGTGGTGGTGGTGGTAGTAGTAGTAGTAGTAATAGTAGGAGTAGTAGTAGTAGTAGTAGTAGTAGTAGTAGTAGTAGTAGTAGTAGTAGTAGTAGTAGTAGTAATGGGATGACTAAGCAGCCCAATTCGTGGAGAGCACTGCTTTCCCTCGTGAGGGGGAGGGGGCCGGAAAAAGTGCCCTGAACAAATGCTGGGCTCACGATATCTGCGCGCAGGCCGTGGCTCGCAAACTGCTTAAAATGCGCTAGAAACCAAAACAAACCCTCCTGCTTCTCCTCCGCCCGACCACACATGCAGCTAGGGTGAGTCCGCTCCCGCTGTTAGCAGTAGTAGTAGTAGTAGTAGCAGTAGTAGTAGTAGTAGTAGTAGTAGTAGTAGTAGTAGTAGTAGTAGTAGTAGCAGTAGTAGTAGTAGTATTAGTAGTATTAGTAGTAGTAGTAGTAGTATTAGTAGTAGTAGTAGTAGTAGTAGTAGTAGTAGTAGTAGTAGTAGTAGTAGTAGTAGTAGTAGTAGTAGTAGTAGTAGTAGTAGTAGTAGTAGTAGTAGTAGTAGTAGTAGTAGTAGTAGTAGTAGTAGTAGTAGTAGTACAGAACGTGGCGTGAGGCCACCGGCTGTCACAGGCGGGCCTCACACACAGGACCTCGGTTCTCAGAGAAGTGAGAGCCGCGATAAGGACCACATTAAGGAACCGCAGCAGTCTGACCGTGGTTCCATAGAAGGACTACGCTATCTCGTCAGTAAGCAGTTATTTAAAGTTACGACCTATAGTGTGTCGTGATGTATAGGGATCAGGGCGCCATTTCCTGACTACTCAAATACATCACCAGGATGGAAGGCAGGTAAAACAGGGGTATAACATATCATGAAATGGTGGGAGGCGAAGGCTTACTTGAATCCGCGTCAGAGATTTTCAAGGCATCGGCTAGAAGTTCGGCGTGTGATTCGAGGTAGGTAACAAGTGGCAGACCTTCACTGCAAGTCACAGCGAACTTGAAGGAATACACAGGACAAAAAGGAGTTAGATCGGATGCGCCTTCCGACGATCAATGGGGTGATTTCCAATTAAAAGTCGTGCAGTAGATTGGCGATGTAAGAACTACGACCTACCAATAACAGACGATGGGCATGAGAATCATAAGGCCACACTGGTCCATGTAAGAACTGACGGAACGTCTCTTCGGGGTACCGTACTAGAGAACGCACTAGAGGCAAGCGCAAGGGACTTGTGAGCTCGATATTGAGAAGCTGTTCCATTCGAATAACTTGGCCAATCAGAATGCCCACGTATTTTTCGGTTGCCAGAGGAATCAGATGAAAAAGATCGATCAATGCAGAGGCCAGTTCGACGGGCTAAGGTCAGAAAGACAAAGTAAAGTATTGAAAGGAGTACAAAGTATGCGAGGATATAGTTGCTGTTTTAGAACTTGACGTGAAAAGGTGGAAAACGGAAAGCAGTCGTACGTTTTAGGCGGAGACAGGGATGACGCATACCTGCTGAGACGCTCCAAGCTTCGAAACTGCCTCTGGACGGTTGGAAATCAGCTCAACAAACGCATTCAAGTGGCACTAAAATGATAAAATTAGGGGAATTACGCTTCAAAGATAGAGGGCATCTGCGCAGTAGAAAAAAACAGTTTATCCAGCAGAATGGTGAGGCGCAGCCCCGGTCCAGTAGGGCATCTGCTCATGGAAACAAGATGTTGACAGCTATATCTTGCTGCTTCTGAGAGCAGAGCAGTCGAGACGAGATTGGTGGGCTAGAAACCGACCTAGTGTAAGTTGGGAATAATATAATGCTGGGAATTTACTGGCCCTTAGGAGCTGGGTCGAGACAAGTGTGACCTTCAGATCATGCTGGTATGACCCTTACTAGGACAACCTGGCTGAAGGCCTTGACTGGTGGCTGGCTGACATGCGCAAACTTAAAACTGCAGCGGTTGACTGTCTCTGCCCCGTCGACTTTCGAAATACCAGCAGTTGTAACGCCGTTCAATTCACATAGTGTATTTTGCGGCCAACACGTTGATATAAGTAAACAGCACTGATTTTAGAAATAGGATGAACAAGAAAAATAATCGGACGAATTACGAGTAATGCAAGGGTATATAAAGTTCCTTAGCCATAAGTATTTAGTTTCGTGCCGGACCATAGTCGGCGGTGCACTTACTTGTGCTTAATACAGCTGTGGTCATTCGTGATCCAACCCGCCTTGATGATGTCGCGGATTGTGCCACCCCATTTGTGGCAATCATCGGCAGCAGATCTGCGCTGTTCGATCCATTCTTTTCTCCGGCGACGGGGACCGAATAGCTAACGTCCAAGAACCACTTTCGTGTCTTGACGAACTATGCCGAGCAAGGTCTTGGGTGGACCTCCTCTTCGACAATTTCCAGGTAGGCTATGGCGCCGGATCGGGGAAGGCAACACTGAGCTTTTGAAGCGGACGACGGAGAACGTGTCCAAACCACATCAGTCGTTCTTGGATGGCTTTTGGCATCCTAGCTATGTTGTTGGAGTGAGAGCGATTTGAGACTAAATCGGTTTGCTTCACTCTAGGGATAGTCCTTAGGCGGCGGTGGTGGTCAAACACTTCCAGTTTTCGGATGCACAGTACATGCGGATCTCTGTGGCGATAGAGATATTGCGTCGGGTCCACAAACACTTTCGAAGTAATGTGAAAATCCTGCGAGCCACATCGATTCCTGAAACGATGTCATGCCTATTCTGTCCATCCGGCAGCAGCCTCACCCCGAGGTATTTGAAACGGCCCACTTCTTCATGTTGACAATTATTAACCCCGAGGGGTGGCCCGTCTTGATAAGAGATGCAGCTCGAAAACGCTCTGGTCTTCCCAGCCTTTACGAATAAGCTGACGTATTTAGCGACTACGCTCACCGATGACACCAAAACGTGAAGCTAGCAAGGCAGCAAATAACGTCGGCGTAGGCTAGATCAGTCGGCCGCCATCCGGGTGCAAACTAAACAGTCGAATTCGCGTAGGGCCCTTCCGAGAATTCAGTCGATAGTGCAATTGGGCAGAATGGGCAACAGGATACAACCCTGTCGAACACGAAACCGAAAATCGAAAGGCTGGGACAGATTGCTATGGACCAGAACTAGCGCAGTTGTGGGGCGATAGGAGGCCTTGATCGTGGTGATGACTTTTCCCGGCATTATTTGTCATAGGGACTCGCGATGTACAGAATCAAACTCACCGATGACGTCAACAAACCAGACGGCCGTCGGTTGCTGGTAGTTATGGCTGAATTCCAGAGTGCGCGTCAATGTGAGTGCCCGGTCCGCACATCCACGACTAGCTCGGAACCCGGCTTGTTTTTGCCTAATCCTGGAGTCACGAATACCCTGGAATCGTCTGAAAACCTTCACAGCAACATCGGTGAGGCCTATGCCGCGGTGGTTCTCGCACCTTGTCTTGTATCCTTCGTTGAAGATAAGCCCAAGAACGCCGAGTCCCAGTCACCAGGAACGACCTGATCCTCCCACGCTTGCTCAACCACCTCATAGAGTTAGGTCGCCAGAGCATTGGCGTTGTTGTTGTGCACTCACCGTATTGCATCAGCGATTTCCCCTTCAGAGGAGAGTCACATAAAACTGCATGGGCCGCAGTGGGATAAAACTCCGCCACAGAGAAGTAAAAAGGTGGGATGAGGTTGATCATCAGAGCATAGGTGCTTGAAATGTTCAAACCAGCGTACGGCCTTGGCCGACTTGATAGCAATAAAGTCGCCATTCACATCGAGAACAGGCCCATTGTTGTGGAGGGTCTACCAGTAACTTGAGGGCAATTTATTAGCTTCTGGGTGCTCTCAACGTCTGAGACCTGCTCCATAGAGGCCGCTGCTTGAGCCCAATATTTCCGTCGGACATCCCCAGCCGATTTCGCCGTCATTTTTGGAGTTATTGGAGGGATTTTGGCTCGAGTCACCTAGGCGGACAACTGTAAGATGTTGCCGCTGATCCAGTCACTGGGGGCGCCGCTGAGTGAATCTAAGCATTTCCTCAACTGTCCCAAGACTGATGATTTAGATGATGACCATCGGTTACTGACTTCTCCGTAATCTCGTATCGTAAGACACAGAACCAAATCTCTGTGTTCGGGTCCGCGGTAGTGCTGGGCTGTCAGTTTTGAGACATTGGGGCGTTTTGCGCGTGGCATTCTGGGTCGGATGAAAGGCGAACTTTCAAGCGCGCGCGAAGAAGAACACGGTACGACCCATGGGCAGTACCGGTTTTGGCACCACGTACCGATCTACTGGAATGAACCCAGCTGCAGAACCTTTAACCAACTACAATGCATTCGATCTGACTGCCTGTATGGCTCTCGTTTAAATATCAGACCAGTAGATGTTTTGGGCGATGTTGGAAACGTATGTTGGTGAAAAGCAGTTGATTATGACCAGCGAGGTTCGGCACTCTCTCAACATTGCAGCATCAAGGCACGCCCAAGTCCAGTCATTTCAGCCCCTGACAACAATCGGAAGACCACAGAGAGGGATTATTTTAAACAACTGGTGTAGCTGCGAGGTCTCTTTGTCGCAATGGTCGGCAGCTGATGTTGGTGCATACAGGGAGACGACAGAGATGTTCGTAAAGTGACCCCTCAGTCGCACACAAGCCATCCGGCCATTGACTGGTTTCCATGCCAGTAGTGCACTATTCGCTTGTTATGTGAGGACGATAGCCACACTCTGTCCACCAGATGAGTCGCGTAGGCTGATGTGGTACAGGCTGAAGTGGGAGTTGACTCCCAGGATCTTTATATCCCTGGCGCCTGAGTCAGGGATTCGGACTTCAGGCACGCAGCAGAAAGCCACGTTGTACTGATGAAGACTGCGCGCCGTCAGACTTTGGTACCGGGGTCTAGGAACGTTCGCACATTCTGGCATCCAATACCAAAAATCCGTTCCCAATTGAGCAGTTCAACTCGAATACTATTCGCCTGCACCACTGAACCAGGGTTGCAGGACGCTTTGGTTCCGTTAGACGTCGTAACATGACGCTCAATACTGGAATCAGACATTTTCATGAGGTTTCATGGAGATATTGAGCACAACGGGTTCCCAGCAGTCGCCCGTAATGCTTGCTCAAGGTTGCCTTCTCTAGCGCTTTGGCTCAAGAAGCTGACCACAAGAAAGTGCTGACAAGCAAACATATTTAATGGCGGTCCAGTGTTGTTACGTCCCAGCGCCGTCATCGGGCTTTGTGGCACTTGATAAGATTAGTCGATGTGCCAGACCTCCATCCTCTGCACTTTGGCAGCATTGTCGCTGTTGATCAGTGACTGCTTATTCGTCACCCTCGTGAGCCTGCTTCTTTCGAAACTAACCTTCGCTGAGGGCCATTCTATTATCCACCACCTCTGGACGCGCCGAGCAGCCGGCTGCAAGTAACCCATCTTCCCGCAGTGGCTCAGAATCGGGTGTTTTAGTGATTTGACACAAACAACAGAAGAGTCCTCACCCAGTTCCACGAGTTTAACGAACATTTTCAAGTTGGGAGTGTGACTACCGATTTCAGGACAGAACTATCTGTATCCTGCTAAACAGTTAGGATAAATCGGTGGAGAACATTCCTACGTAACTTTGAGTATTTCCGGCTGCAGTCTACATGATGCTAGTTCATGAATCAATGGTATAACAATTGATTAAATGTCTAGTGACTAAAGAATCCGGATTCAAACCGAGGATCACCCATGTCTATGGTTCCGTAGTCATCTCAGCTTCAAATGTCGTTTACAGTAGCAGTTCTTTGGGCACACTTGTCTGTTGAATAGCATCACCGACGAAGACAAGGGAGACTGGAATGACCATCTCTGGCTTGTTAGCCATCGTCAGCTAATCATATGACTGGCTGACGACGGCCAATAAGTCAGAAATGATCATTCCAGTCTCCTCTGTCTTCGTTAGTAATGCTATCCTGCCTTTATTACGCGCCGCTGTACGGCTGCTGGTTGAGCTCGAAAGATAGCCCCAGGACACAACGGGACGAGTGAGTCCCGTAACACGATCGGTGAGCGCCCCTCTACGACAATTATCTGTGATCGAATGGAGAGAATCATATGCGCGGCATATTGATAGTAGTTACAGAGAAGCATACAAGGCCGTGCAGGCTACCATGTGTTTTTAGTCGCTTTAAGATCCAAAGTTTAGACACGATGAATGACTGGGGGTTTAGTATGCCAGCATTATTTTATTAATTAAGAATAATGGGCCAAAAAGGAAGGCTTGGGACTTACATGAATTGCGTCACAGAAACGCTCACTAAAGGTGCTAGGGAATAGTTCGGCGCAGTACGCTAGCTGGCGGATGGTGGAGAGACGCAAATTGGCCACCTGGCGGATATTTTGTAAGATAGGCTTGACGTAGGTATGTCGCAGCTCCAAATCGATGGTAGTGTGGCTGACAAACTCACGGGTGCAGTCAAACGCTACCTTGTGAATGGTGGGCGAGTCCGAGCAGATGCCTGAAGTGAAGAGATGGCCGGTTAGCGTGTACCGGTGGGTAGTGACCCTTATCGAACAGTCATTACAGAGCCGAAACTATTAGGTTAAATTTTCGGCTAGATCGCAGTTGGTAGCCAGGCCTAGTGTTACAGTCGGCTGGGGGGTTTGTTTACTGGGGTTTTTTGTGGGGCTACATAATCACATCTGATCCATTTGGCTTCCACTTTACGTTTGAGGCTAGGATTAGGGTACCGGCTAATGGTGTCCGATTTTCGGGTTAGGGTTATGCTCTTCAGGCTTAGGTTTTAGGGGTTACAGTTAGGGTTTGAGTTTAAGATTAGGTTTGAATATTGAGGTTTGGTTTTACAGATAGGGCCATGTCCAAGGGCTACGGTTACGTTTACGATTTCGGTTAGGGTTAAGGTTGCGTTAGGGTTATGAGTTAACGTTTAAAGTTAGGATTAGGGTTAAGGTTAACGTAAGGATTAGGGTTAAGGTCGCCGTCCGCTTCCCCATTCCTGGCTACCAACTGTGATCTAGCCAAATTTTCTTTAAACCCAAATACAGCGGTGTTAGACGCCTACATGGCTGGAACGAGTACATGTGCCTGCAAGTGCTTCCCTAATAGCCCTAAAAGCCAGATTTATCAAGGACAGCGGGCCTAAAACTACTGTTATCACCTAAACGAGTCTTCACAATCACTAGTAGACTCGGCAGTCCGGGTTCTTACGTTGGCTTGTGTATAAACACTGAAAATTCTCGTTTAAAGGTGCACTTGAGTTAGTTGGTTACGGCATGTAACCGTTAAACGATCGACCTGAAAAAAACAGGCGATAACTGTTACACGGAATCAGTCTGTCCTTATCACCCGCGTCGCTAAGGGCAAACCAAAAGTGCAACAAAGCAGCCGAATCTGAGGGTAGCTTGCTGACCACTACAAGCACCGCATTGGAAAGGCCCCCTCTGTCCGAACAGGGCCCTCGTGGGAAGGCGAAATGAGACATATTTTACAAGGGTAAATAGAATCAATACGAAACAGTCACCTTTAAAGAGGGCGGCTAATGTGGAAGACTTTTGTGAATCGATGTAGTGAGTGGTGGAGAGGACCCTACATGCTGCGACCTTCAAGTCAATGACCTGTTGTTGATGTAGGGAGGACAGCAGTGGTGGCTGACTGGCCAGCGCAGTCGAGATGCTTGCAGCGGAAACACCGCCGCCGCCTAGCTGGTTTCTGGACGCGCTAAAGGCGAGCACGGGGGCAGTCTGCGTGCCGGCGGCGCCCGCAGCCGTTGGGAGGGGCCACGGTGCATCGAGGATGGCGCGCAAATCAATAAGAAAGCGGTGGTCACAGCGGCGAGTGGGACAGTAGCGCAGCAGGGAAGCGCCTACATCATCAGAGTTCGCCTCCTCTGGGCTGAGAGGACCTCTGGGAGTCACGTCTGGATCTTTCGGTTGACACAAGAAGTAATTGGCTTCCTGAGGATGGGCAAAAACGTTTGCATAACAAGTCCCGAGCAAAACGCAGAAGGGGGAGGACCAGAGGTCGAAATAGACTTACAATGACCGCAACTTGACTTGATATAGGCAGATTCGCAAGACGGTATTGGCGATTTTTCGGAGGCAACCAGTCACTGATGAGGCGGATGTAGGGTTTTAATAGGTCCGTCAGTGTGACTTTTTGATAGGCCGCGATGAAACGTAGCAGGCGCCTGGCTTCGACTCGTACTGCCTTGGCCTCACTCAAAAGCGCATCAACAAGTTCGGGTAGTACCGAATTCATTAGTGGGGACTAGTAGACGGGAAAACCAAAAACATCGAATGGCCGGAATGACAGCAATACAGACAGAATGATACAGTAGCCGCATCGACAGCAGAAAAAAATAACAGATTAAAAGATAGAAATCCTGGGAAGAATTTGACATTCCCTGCCATATGAAGTGCTAAGGCGTGTGCAAACCCTATTTCGGGGTTCACTAGGAACTTGGAAAGCGAAAATGTTGCGCTTTAAACAATCTGCAACTGATGAAAGTCTCGAATGATAATGCTAGCGATGAGATGCAATGGAGGAGACAGTAGGACATCATTCACTTCACCGGAAAGGACAAGTAAGTACCAACCTCAACTTTAGTCGAACATTCGATTTGAATACCATCAGATTTAGAAGAAATGTGCGTAATGTTGACACACATACTCAGAATAATACACCTAGTATACACAAAGTCTAGCTTCAGCGTACTCTCAAAAATAGGTGCTAACTAAAATCAGAAGTTCGGCCAAACGAGTCATCGGCTAGGCTAAAGCGAATGAGAGCATGGGATTATCAAAGCGTACAGGAACAAAGTGCACCGTCTGCAGTTCCTGAACCTTGAAAGTCGAAGGGACTTCCTCTGTGGTCCGTTCTTCAGACGGTAAAGATGATACAGCAGCGGGTTGATTGTCAGGCGGTGAGGGCTCCCTGCTGATCGTTCGTGTGCTGCCGCGTTTGCTGGTAGCTGTGGTAACCGACGCCGGCGTCTTCCTCTGACCAGTCCTCCGCCGGACAGCCGCAGTCCGCTTACTGGGCTCTCTGAGAACAGGGGTTTTGGAGTCAATAGGGGGACTTTTTTGTTCTGCCTTTGGTTCCATCTCAACGTCTGTATCTGCTGGGAAAGCGCATTCACTAGGTTGAGACGGTGTGAGCTTTACTAGGGACACCCGGAGTGCTTGTTGCTGGGTGGCCGTTTCAACTGACCGGGGGACACCTGTGGTGGTAGCACCCTCAAGGTCGGTCGCTGTCCCCGTCTGAACCGATTGTAAGAACACAAGCTTCACCAACTCGAGGGCGCATTCCCGAGCCAGGTTAAGGGCGCCCTGACCCATTTGGCTACTGAGGTCATGAAGACAGTGCAGAAGGCCCCTCAGGAGACCACGAATATGCTGGATAAACCACTGGACTGGGAGGCGATTGCAGAGGTGGAGTAGGATGCAACAGGCACCCCATTTAACGTACCTGGGGGGGGGGAGGAAGATACAGAAGGGGAAAAGAATGGAATTGACTTGGAGTGAAAAACCTGGAAGATGTTAATAAAAATTGCGACAGACGCGAAGCTGGTGGTTAGAGTGAGACGGACCGTGGTTCCCGAAGAATCACATGGCAACGGGACGAGAAATAAAAGCAGCTCGCATACAGTAACTTTATCAGGAGATCTAGGGGGGCCGGAAACGGAAATGCGTGTAATAAACTCCCCTAAATACAATGTACCCCCGATTAAGAGGTCAATGGTTGCGGTCCTCGATCAGGTGGCAAACGTTCCATCACAACAAAAGTACTAGAAATCTTTAATAACCATGAAAACACACTCCGTGTTGAGCTCGCTTAAAAAAGGCCATATGTTTTTATTGTAAAGAAATGGCCGTAGTTTTTCCCACAGTACATTGTAAGGAAGTACTTCTATCTGCCAAGCCATTTTGCTAAAGATTTCCTCGGCACCGTAACTACTCTTTTATTGGTCCTACCTCGAACATGTACAAAAGTCCATCGATGGAAACGACAGCGACAGTTAAAACGCGGATCATGTAATAAACGGCTAGTGCTGCAATCCTAGGAATGACCGCTCAGGTCTACGAAAGTTGGCACCAGGTCGATATGTACTGAGGTGATGTTAAGGCTTTACTGGGCTCGTGAGTAGTCTTGTTTCTGCACCGAGCAGCCGGGACCGCAGTTTAAAAACCAAATTTGTGCAAAATCTCATACACAGGCAGCAACCTGAGATAATCACAGTAGGCGACTTGTTTCACAAAACAGTGGTGGATCCAAAACCTGGCATTTCATTTGTGAGACACCAGGTGAATGAAGTTCGAGTCAATATGTTGGCTGTAAGCGCAAACAACTCGAATACGGGTGTCGGATTCTCTCCCGGCTATGAGGACTGGCACATTCACAAACTTCCTCATCCTCATCGTTACGACGTATTTGATAGACAACTGTTGAATTTTCGGTGGGTGGCAGTGTGTCTTTGGGTTGCATCAAACGGCGACGAATTGTTCCCTGGGGTCGGTGGGCAATGTCTACTCTGACGGGCTGTAACAGTCGTGAAACCGCCTCGGAGACTCCTTTAATGTAAGAAATAGCCCTCCAGACTTCGGGTTGCCCTTCTTGTGGCCATCGTCTGTTCACTCGGTGCTTGCTTCGCTTGATAAAATAGCTTGGGTATCCATTGGCCCGAAAGAGGTCATGAAGGTATTGTCGGTCAGCTTTTGATGCGCAAAAAGTGACGACTTTAGTATGATTTTGCGTATCGTAGACTTTGCAAAGCGGAACACCAAATTCGGCTTGCTAGTGCGCACGCTGATGCCTCTAGCGGATGTCTCACGTAAGGTCACCCTTTTCACCGAAGGTGTCAATAGCTTCCATCTCACCCTTTTCTTCTTGCGCTAGTTTTCACCGGCTGCAGTTCGGTCAGTCATCAGTTTTCGATCTCTTCGGAAGTTTCACAATTTCTCTATTGTGCAGAACGACGAAATCTTGCCTCGTTCGAAAATCCCTCAGTTGTACTTATCTGGGAATTCGTAAAAGGCGAAAACTAACTGCGGTTTGTTGATTTTCAGAAGAAGTAGATTTGTAAGTGCTACTTATCGAATTTTCGCCGTTGTATTGGTCGGTGTTAACGACCACTCCAACCTGAATAGAGCACAAAATGCAAATAGTGTCAGAGGCCTAGTCCAGACGCGAAGGAGCGGTCACATTTGCTGGCTCGATATTTGTAGGACATACCGTTGCACAAGGTACACTCGGAGGTCATTGTGAATCGGGCATGCATTCGGAGCACTTATGGGAAGCTAAATTGGTTCCAAAATGGAAGTGGCGACCGTATGGTGATTTCCTAATTGCTCTCTGATGGATATGCTTTTACAATAGTCTGCAGAACCGGAGCGCAGAAACAATTCAGCACGAACATGCTAAATTCCTGCAAATACCTGGGTGTCTTCTAGTTAGTCTGGATTACTGCTGAAAAGGACAGGCATAGGTGCCTCTGGTGCAACTACTGAATTAATAGTTTTCGAGGGCGAAAGAAACATATAACAGCTGCCTGGGGAACGACGTTGTTTGAGGAATAATCCTGTTGGTTGACAGCGCATCCTCACGTGCCCAAACTGACGAGCGATGATTGGTTTGTTGGACGCATCCTAATAAACCACAACTGGGACGAAGGTACTTCAAAATCGACTATCTTGTCTTAAGAGACAGGAAAAATGGGGTCGTTGGAAGGTTTAGCTGACAGCAAGGCAATCCTTGGGTGGAAATCACAATCTAACAGATTAAGTTATTGTCGTCGCGAACGGTTGAGCCTGCATGTCTAATGACAATACTGATTTCCACTGTCGGTAGCGGACAAATAATAACTATTGTGTGCGCGCACCATTGACACAAAATTGGTCCTTGTGTATCAAAACCCGTACTGTCTTTAAAAGTGTGCAGCCTTTTTTCCCGTTTTACACGCGTGGCTTATTGTTACTACGCATGCGGACCTTGCGCAGTTTATTTCTACCTGCTATTCACTAACATGTCTTCAGAAAGTTGAAGGATCGAGCTAATTGGGTAACACAATTATCAAAAAAAACGCACGAACCTCCAACTTGCGATTGCTGACCGAAGTTGCTATGTTAGTACGTGCGGTCAAGTATCAAACGATAGGGTACTTCTCGACATCGACGAAACCGTTACGGTTTGCAATTCGTGTGAGTCATTTCTTTGCTCTACTGTTATGCTGACTAGAGTATTTTTCGTTGAAAGTATTGACAACACCTAGATACAAGGCGTGCTCCCGCATTGGTTAAGATTCCCGGGCAGGGTGTTGAATAGCGCCCATAGGCGGAGAGAGAGGGTCTTCATTAGTCTAATTTACATCAATCTTTAGTCAGCCCGTGTCCCCCTCTAAGTCAGGCAGCGCTCAATCAGAAGTACAATGAAAGGAAAAAACTTCTGAACTGAGACAGTATCTATGTCTGCCACGTTTCCACTTATTTGCTTAGTTCCTCCTCGATGTCCAAGTTTACTCAAATGTACACACTACTGAGTAACGGTAGCGGCGGATCAAATTTGCAAACTACGCTGGGTGCAGTGGACTTCACCGAGAAACAAGTAACTAGTTTCTCGGAAAGTAACAAAAGCAAAAGCGTACTAAATTTTTGTTTACTGCGTAACGCAGAGTGGGGAAAGAGAGAGCAAGGGTTCAATATAGACGAGAGAAAGTCTCACCAGGCGGGATGATATAGCATGTCCATTGTGGCAGTGGAGAGATGACGCAAGAGCTGAAATCTCACCAAACATTTGGATGCCCTCTCGCTGAGGCCTTCCATAGTCTCAGGACTCGAATGTTCCTGTGGCTGCTGTTGTTGTGGTTCATTCTTGCAAGGCCTCTTGGCGGTGTGGGAGGTCTGCAGGGCGGCCCGAATAGTGGCTGTGGCGGTAGAAAGCATCTCATCTAGGAGGACATAACCAGTGCACACATGTTCTTTGTCCTCGTGACCCATTACAAGACAGATAGCATCGACGACAAGTTTAGGATCCAGACTTGGTTCTGGCGTCGGGGAGGGTGGAAATAACTAAAAAGCGTCCGAAAAAGAGGAGTGTCCGGGTTAGAAACTATCTAGACAGTTTTTGATAATTCCGGGAATAAAGGTATGGAAAGGGGGATGGGTAAAGACCCGGATGTGAATTCCATTGCGTGAGGCAAGTTTTAGGCGAACTGCACAATATTGCTGAAAACTACAGAAGCAAACTGTAAATGTGGTAAATAATAATGGTTTCAGAATGACGTACTGAAGGTATTTTCCATGCACGTTATAACTATCCAATGGCCAGCATTGGCAAATGAAGTGGTCTAGTTACACATTCATAGGAAAGCACGGGTTGTGACTGCTTAGTTGTAATGGCCGAGATCGGTAAAATGAGTGGTAGGTTGAGCAGTAGTTCATCAAGTTTCTTATATGAAAGAGCTAATGTGCCATAGGGTCGACACAAGACTTGTAGACTTTAGGAGGGATGCCATTCTCTCCGATTACCTCACTGATGCGCAACATCTGTACTGTATCAATGATTTTTTTCTAAGAGGGAGGATTACATGATATTGCATAGACTCGAGCGGGGTAAGAATCCGATAAAGGGGAAATAAAGAACGGGGTAGCCATCTAAGTTGCGCAAATCTGCTATAGTGAACCCAGCTGCGAGGCCTTGAACAGACTAGAATGTAGTAGGTTCGACCGGCCGTAGTCGTCGTTTGAACAACAGGTCAGCAGATACTTAAGACGATGCTAGAAGCACATGTTGATAACGAGGTGGATCTGATCAGCAGGTCACAGTGTGAGCGTCCTTCAACTAGTTCTCGCGACTGTAGGTGGAGTCTCCTTATCGAGCTGGCCAGCAATCGATGTTGCTGAGTAGACGGAGACGATAGACATATCAGCAAATCGTCCTTTGAGTTGCACCTGGTCTGCCTATTTTGCAGTCAACCTTCGCTAACGGTCGCCATTCACTGACGCCCCTGGATAGACAGTAGCCATGCTAACGGTCGAACCCGTCTTCCTACAAAAAGTGTTGTGTGCGCAGCCAACGCGGAGCACAAGTTTTGTATGAAGAAAACTTAACGGACAGTCAGATAACAAATGTACGGAGTGAGTTAACTACTAACCATGATTGGTTAAAGTAAGCTACCTGTACGCCAGATACAAAACGGATCTAGTCTTCCAGGGACGTCAAATTGGTCAGAGGACGCAGTAAAGGTTTTTAAAAGCCTAGTTTAGGACCGTCTTAAGAAGTTTGCTGACAATAGATGAAGGGTGGGCTGGAACATTATGCCCTCAGAGTGCGGATAAAGCGACTCTTTAAAAAAGTAGTTAGTAGACTTAGTCGAAGTTCAAGATTTTGCCACAGCTACGAACGACTTTTCACAGTTCATAAACGCCTCCTATAGCTCAGCAGGGTTGGACAAGACAGAGGATTACCTGATCGCTGCTGATCGTGCCCTCCGACTGCTTCGGCTTCACAGGCTCGAGGTCCGTGTCTCGTTGCGACGAAGTTACAATCTGGTCATACAGATTAACGAGTGTCAGCTGCCGAATCAGAAATGTCATGAACACTCCGCTGCCCTCGAACGGCG
>CACRXP010000003.1:4125593-4145478 GCA_902702965.1 Spirometra erinaceieuropaei
ATTGTACAGAGCGAGTAGCATGTCCCCGCGCACCTGATACATGTGTTCATACAAGAAGTCAGGCTGCATGTTCTCTACACAGAGTTCCAGAGTGCGCAGACCCTGTAGAGGTGTAATAACAGTAAAAAGGACTGGTCGTCTAGCACGCATAAAGCAGACAACGGCATCCAAGAGGGAAGAGGAAAAAAGGGGAAGGCAAGATTGTTGTGGACGAGTATGTTCACCTGACTGACTGTGTTGCAATTGAGCACGTATATGAGCGGCTCCATTAAGAGGGAAAGGTAGGGGAGAAGGGCAGAGAGGCGGACAGGCACAATGACACAGAGTTCACTGAGGAGATCACGAGCGGAGGCTCGGTGCGCCGAGCGCAAGAGGCGGTTTAGTGTGGTCAGCATCTCCGGAAGCAGTGGAAAGAATTCACGGTAGAGTTTGTCGTGAGCACCACCACCGATGGACCGAAAAAGGGTGCGTAGCAGAGTTAAGTAGGCGGTTGGTTCGCGTGCCTCCAGGCAGTACTGCATACTACCCTGTACGATGCGCCGCAAGAAGAGCTGGCGAGGGATAAAAGCAATACAGCCTCAAAAATCATACAGCGCCAGGATGGAAAGATTAGGAGGAAAAACAATGTGGTAATGGTTAGCTGTGTCTGGTGGTTCATTCGTTGAACGTGACGACGGCCATCACTACCGAGGGGCAGTCGCTGCTGGCACATGAACTAGCCAGGTGGGGGGAGGGAGGACTTTCGTTGTGCCGATTTCACTCTTCATTCCTCCATTCATCGTGTTTAAAGGAGGAAATTGGGTCAAAGTGGCCGCAGATGAGCTTCGGGCACTGGCGGACTTTGCATTAGGTTCCGTCTACGCGTGTATCCAGACGACCGGCTCTGCCTCCACAACCGAACCGAGTCTCACATCGACTTTCTGGCGTTTGATATACGCCGATTTTACTCATTTGACTTCATTCACCAGCTATGTGGAGTCATGTTGGTCCAAAGCAGAGTGATCAGTTCGTGCAAAAAGGTATTTGCTGCGGCTGTACTTCACCACAGTGAATACCTCTCTCGTGTATCTCATACATCTAAGACTGTGTCCATGCTGAAATAATAAATAAACGGAGAGGCTGGCCTTATGTCAATAGGCATATTTTCCACTGTTAAAGGGTGTCCCTAAAAAATGCCTAGCAGTAGATGTGCCGGACCAACACGGGGGCTGAATGGGAGTCCGGCAGGCGTTATTGGGAATGCGCACCCATAAAAATGCCAATATTCGGGACGTGGCGGCAGGCCCAGTTGCAGACCCGAACCGATCCAAGTTGGACCTGACCCGCTCTCCTTTTTTCTTGTGGTATAAAATCCTGGTTGGTGTACGTAGTGGACCAGGGGTAGGGGGGTGACACGCCTAAGTGCCGGTTTACTTCGTGCCAGCTACCTGAGTTCTCTCTCGCCTCCGGTTCCCTTGATTCTGTCTTGGCATCGGGTCCAGGTGGGGGAAGGAGAGTACGGTAGATGCTTCCCAAGTTTACTATCACTGTAAACTAGTTTACGTGAGAGTTACTGTCCCGTCTCTCACCCTGCTGTGGAGCACATGGTGGGCATCGTCGGCAACGACGGTCGAACTGCCAAGTGGTGCTGGATTAAGAACGCGTTTGTAGTAATATTGGTGTCTTGGCTTCTTTGAAATGCAACAAAATGACTCACCCTCATCACATGTTCGTTCTCGGTCCCAGACATGTTTACGGAGTTGAAACACAGTTTCAGAAGACGCATGTAAATGAACGATTCATCCGTCCCATCTAAAAAAAGCGAAAATTAGCGTAGGAAAACGATCGGGTGAGGGACCGCAAACACACACACGACCAGTCAAAGGTGTCTGTCTTACGGGAAAGGTGATAATAGGGGTTTTACGGGCGGGGCCCATGTGTGCATAGAGGAATGGCAAAATAAGTATAGTATAGTACAGCGTAGTCTGTTGCCAAAAGTCTACACAAGCACTAGATAAAATGATCCGGCACGGAATAGGAACATTGTATCTGTTAGTACAAGCTTACAAAAAAGGACTAATGGAGGTTGATAAAGACAGGACGCACATACCTCCCAATTTCTCCAATCTGTCAACAAGGAAGTTCAGAAGGATATAGCCAAAGTTCGATGTCTGACTTAGTTGGGAGAGCAAATGAAAGGCGAAATTTGTATAGAAAAAGGGACTCTTTCTGCACCACTCGACGATGTACTAAAACAAAAGATGGGGAAAGGAATTTTATAGAAACGGAAAACAGAGGTCTGCACGTTCTCTTGGTAGACTTAAAAGTGTATTTTCGGCTATAAAGCGATTCGTAAAACTTCCTACATTTTTGATGGATATCGACCAATTTGCCGTCTTCAGCAGGAGATGCGCCAACTACATGAGGAGATGCCAGTCTGAGACCATGCTGTCATTGGCCTTCAAGCTCTACCAGTTGAGGCATGGTCTCATGCTTTGATTGATGCGATCGGAAATGTTTAGATACTAGTTAGCGGCCCGCATCTACTTGTTCCGAGTGCTAGACAGAATATAAACGTTATGCGTCTTTTGGAGTTGCAGGCTGAAGCCTTCAGAGACCATAGCATAGCTGGGAGGAGTCAATAATCGGATAGTGTTTCCGAGGCTAAACTGAACACGCGTATGAGTTAGTGCAAGAGGACAAGAAACTTCGATAAAAGACCAGAAAAATCGAAAAGTAAGTAAGTCACCGCCTCAAATCTCTTGAAGTGTGAACTGATGCTAGTAAATTTGCCCTCAACCCCACGAACGTCCAAAAGAGCTATAAATGCTAAAGTAGTGGGCAATCATACATATATTGCAAACATTGGCATAATTATACGTTAGGACAGCAAAATACACGCCCAGTAAGATCGAAAGAGAACATGGAGACAACAGAAAAACCCAAAACATGAAAAAACTATTTATAAATCCTATTATCCAGAACACTCTCAAATTTGCATATATAAAGTAGGTGGACTAGCGTAAAATGTCAACCGAAATTCCGAAATTCGTTTTCGTTTCGAAAAGATTAATAAAGTAGGGTTGTAAAATTAGTCAGCCTGCAACATAATTCTACAATATTTCAGTTACCTGAGGATGCCGGCTTTCGAATGAACCCCCTTTCGGCTGCATGCAAAAACTACAGTCTGTAAAATGACTGCTTAAGTAGCATGAATTTTTCTCATTGATTTTCGATGCCTCTAAAAGTCCAATTATATTTCATGGAAAACATTCATAAAAATATTCATTCTTTTGCTCATTCCGTAGATAATTACGTCTTCTTCCAATTTTATACTCAAAGGAGGGACATACATTGATTTTAAGTTTCTAATTGTGGGACTTTTAAATACCGTAAAAAGGCCGTTCATAAATCGTCATGCCTCTGCATTTACCAATGTAGCTTGTAAAGTTAACAATATGGATCAAATCCACTGCTTAAGTTTATGAACCCTATATGGTCCCAATTTAATGCCGTAGAGAAATGTGTGGTTGTTCGTACGCGGAAAATATACGGCGTGTAGTTTGGAAACCCTGAATCCAAATGTAACGGTGGAGCGGTTTCAAAATTATTCGGGAATTGGAAGTTTTTGAAAACCGAATTATAGCCTTTCTTCGAGTATAAGATTGGAAGAAGACGTAACTTACTACCGAATGAGTGGGAGAATGATTATTTTTGTGCATGTTACCCATGAAATATAATTGGACTTTTAGAGGCATCGAAAATCAATGAGAAAAGTTCATGCTACTTAAGCAGTCAGTTTTACGGAGTATAGTTTTTGCATGCAGCCGGATGGAGGTTCAGTCGAAAGCCGGCATCCTGAGGTAACTGAAATATGATAGAATTATGTTGTAGGCTGACTAATTTTACAACCCTACTTAATTAATCTTTTCGAAACGAAAACCCATTTCGGTAGACATTTCAAGAGTTAGCCCACCTACTATATATACTACTACTACTACTACTACTACTACTACTACTTCATACCACTCGTAGTACTACTTGTTTGTAGAATGGGCATTACGTGGTTATTACACAGTAGTTGATTGTCTTCGACTCAAATGTTCATTGAAATTTCGGTTCCGACCCCAAAAAGTCATGTACCGGATAGTTAGCTCCAAATCCTGCACTGAGTAATTTCTGAAATTATTCACGTGATTATTCTCTGGAGTTCATATACTAGAAACCGCATAGAAGACGCTGGGGGTCCCACTGAAGGGCCGAACCCCTCGCAACTGTGTCACGCAGCGGCAGAATATTGGCGAAACACGTGTCTGGGCTTTTAGCAAGTATCTATGTCGGCAGTACGGTATAATACCTTTAATATATATAAAGGGACATGGTTACATGAACAGCACTTTATTCCGCAGAGGTTTGGCCGAAATGACTCGAACTTACGCCGATTTGACCATGAAATATTTCTCTGAAGGAGATGGGGCTCAGAGGAACAAACGTCATTGCGACCGTTTCTAAAAGGAAGCGTTCGTCTGGGTACTTCGCGCCGGACTGAGGCCTAATCAGAAATAGAAACAGAAGAAAGAATTCAGCTTACGAGTAACTGAATGGAGGACTTTCGGGTCTAGGCCACAGTGTCAAACAAGAGTAAACACCCGGGGTTAGGCACGACTGACTGATGACGGCCAATAGGCCAGAAATGGCTATTCGGTCTTGTCCTTGGCGCTGTTCCATAAGCATCACATGCCCAAAGACATAACGAGCCAAGGATGTCCCATAACCTGGTCGGCGAGCGCCAGACTATTAAAATATATATGTATATGCAAAGACTGGTGAAGCCTACCTATTGTAAACAAAAAATGAGTAACGAGAACCAACCCGCGCAAGAACAGCTGACCATCTTTGGAGACTATTCGCAGTACGTCCAGCATTCGTAGGCCGTGAGTAAGGTAATCGAACAGGACTGCTACTTCGGCCGGCTGAAGTAGTTTTGGAGATGGCTGGTTGGCTAGGTCACCCAATTCGTCTGCAGCCCCAGAACCGGTAGCGGTGTAGTCTTCGGGTGAGCGCAGAGCCTGTGGTGACGCAGAGTTCCAGTGCGGACACTGAGTGAGGCTTGTGACTACAGTACGCATGCCAGTTGCCAGTGACTTTGTCAATGCACGTAAATCTGTAAAGGTCAGCTGACCCTGGGTGAGAACTTCCGACGTGAGAAACTGTAGGTGGAGACATAAGGTAAAGTTAGCTAGGAATCGCTTTGACTTTCCTGGGAGGGAAACAGAGACCATGCATGTCATTATCATTTTTCAGACAGTTAGCACTAAGGAAGGCAAAAGTTCGAGTTCCCGTTGTATGTATGAGCAAAGAAAGCTGGTCGAGCACTAAATCGATGGTGGACGACGACAGTGTATGGGACTCCACCTGAAGAATGGAGCACGGAGACCCCTGTAATAGGGGAAGGATGTCAATATGGATTTTATGGGTGGTGCAGATGAAGGCGGTAATTGTCGGGATCTGCGTAAGGTATTGCAAAAACTCGCATTTTCGACATGTGTTTGTTTAATTGCCCCACCGAGGTGCCGGAATAAGTTGCGTGATTTAAAAATATGAACTCAGAGCGCATAAACGGGCGGAAAAAATTAATCTGTGGTTACTGGCCAATTATGACCGGATTGAGTAGGACGGTATGCTGTAAACAAACTCGACCCTTAAACTAACGTCAAGGCTCGGAAACTCTGTCTAGCTGGGAAATCGGGGAACCCAGGCGTATCCAATAAAGGAACTGTGATAAAAGGGGCTTTACGGGCGGGGCTACGGGAAAACAGTAAAGAATGTGCGAAAACGAAGGAAAAACGCGGGTATTAAAGTTAAATATGCTAGTCCGTTTTAACGGGTATTAAATCTCAGCGTAAACACCGTGCAATACAAAATTCACCGCAGGTAACCAGCAAAAACAATTCCACGGAGAATGAGGGTGATTGGCCCGCTAAGGTCATTGACAATGAACCGCCCAAGAATATGACTAATCAGATGTAACCCGTAGGTGGAAGTTGTGGGAAGTGGGCGCCGAATGAGTCCCTAACCATAAACACTGACACTTTGCCCGAACCCTGACCTTAAGCCCTAATCCTAAACCTTAACCCTAACACCTAACCCTAACCCTGGACCTTAAATCCCAACCGTAAAACCCGAACCATAACGTAATTGTGGATCATAATCGCTGCAGTCCGTGAGGCTCCTTAAAATGAAAGTATCCGCAGGTAGTACAACGCCTGGTTAAGTCAATAATAGTACGAAAGGGATGAACATTGACCACCCACTGAAATCAGTAATAGTACGAAAGTGACAATTTGTTGACCGAGCAGGACAGCGCTTCCGAGCACCACCCAAGTATCACTTCTGCATTGGCAGACGTGTAACCAGCGAAACGCTTTCATGAGCGGAAATAGAAAGGATGCAAATCGACTTAATTTGTTAATGGACTCAGTGGATTACCAAACTGTAGGATAATCTGGTCGGCAGGAGCGAGAGCCAGATTCCGATGGCTAACTCCTTGTGTGACATCAATGCCAAGGATAACGAGCATGAATATCCTTTTTGTTAGGTCTGGGGCGGGTGAGGTGAGGGGACAGCATGTGATAAGTGCAAGACATAGGCGGGAAGTCCGCTCAGTCTATGCCGAAAACTATTTTCGGCAGCTCCAAATCATTCTTGTACCAAAAGGCAAGCGTAGTCGTGTAGTCAGTTTTGGATTACAAGTAGACTTACAGGCTCCCGTCGAGCGTTCGGTTGAGTGTCATCCGTATCCATGGCGTCGCGAGGCGCTGTAACCTCACTGCGGGGGTTGGATAGAAAACTGGATTTTGGCTGAGATCGGGAGGCAGCGCCGTCAGGTGATTCTGAATCCTCTTTTACACTGGGAAATCAAATGCTCGGTTATGTAAAACACAATAGTATTATAACTACGCAAAAGACGCAGATGGGAACATGGCGGGTTATCAGTTTGAAATTGATCTGAACGACTTGTTAGTAGACCGCTGAAAAAGCTGTCTTCAGATGACTATGTACAGCAATGCTACCAGTACTAGCGTCGAAGGAACTACATCTTTGTCAGAACGACAGGTGTATTAGGATACATATAAGAGGGCTCAATGAAGGGTGGAGTTGAAAAATTAA
Source organism: Spirometra erinaceieuropaei (assembly GCA_902702965.1). NCBI lineage: Eukaryota > Metazoa > Platyhelminthes > Cestoda > Diphyllobothriidea > Diphyllobothriidae > Spirometra > Spirometra erinaceieuropaei. Next base: position 4,132,743 of record CACRXP010000003.1, read on the forward strand.
GAAAGTCCGACGTAATTTGTCGTTAGCGTTCCGGTGATAAGATTTATCTGAAATTCGAGTGCTATGTGCACCAGACTACGGCTTCACGACACTCTTACTCCGTCCTCTTGAGAGGCCAATTAAACAAAGTCAAGGAAAATCAGTAGGCTTACCACTTGGCCTCAATTTCCGGCAATAAATGTTCTGCGATAATTTGGCACTTCAGAACACACAGGCGCATAATTTGAAGGAGCAGACGACGAGCTGTGGCAGTACTTATTTGCCGCTGGGACCACTTTGAGGAGGCTGCAACAGCGCCTCCGGCGGCACTGTCTGGAGCCCAAGCGGCAGTACTGGCGACGGCACGCTGGCGAATACACTCTACCAGATTGAGCAGCAGTTTGAGACTCATCTGTTGAATGGAGAAGGGCAGACTTTCGTCGAACATGTTTCGCCCGTACAGATCGATAGCGCGGGCGATCTTCGTGAGGCTCAATTCCGAACGCAGATGGTGAGTCAGGTCCGCAAGGGTGCTATAGGCCAGTGGCCTTAAAGTGAGGAAGAGAGAGATAGTGAGAGGGGTGTCTAAAACTAAGCCAAAACGGTGCGTGGATAAAAGAAAAAATAAGTTTGGTGACTTGGGATATCTTACCGAAGGGCATCGTGCACGGTGTACCCCTGACCAATCAAAATGTCCTCTCTCATAAGATCATCAAGAACTGGTAAAAACTCTAAAAAAATAATGGGAATATCGTTAATGGAAGTAGACTGTAAACAGGCCAGGATGACGATAAGATGTATGATCATCCGAGAAATATTATCCCCACAATCGTCCTAGCTGCTAACAGTCTGTACCTACAAGGCAAATCCTCGGCCTAAAATTGGGAGGAAAGCTGCTATTGAGGCCTCGGGACTTGGCGAGACTGATGATACCTAGATAGTATATGATATAAAAAGATACGTTGTCGAGGTTGCCTCAAAGCCGAACTCTCGAAAAAGTCTGCCGAACTCACTTTCTTTCCGCAAAATCATTGTGCTCGAAGGGAATTACAAGGTCAAGATGACAAGGACAGCATCTTCTTTCTTAGAAAACTCTTGTCTAAGCGTGTTATGGCAAGGCTGAACCTCTTCCTATAGCTGAATTGGGTCTCACATAAAAAATTAGTTGTGTTGGGAGAAAGTCAGTTGCATTAGTTTGATTTGGCCCCCAAAATGAAATGGCTACCAGTGTGCCAACGGTGCGTCTAGAGTCGCTTCATGGAGCCAGATTGGGTCAGCGGAAATGTCACACTGTGCAGTTAGAAATCTTATTTAATTACTAATCAGTCAGTGACCACCATTCCTGTAGTAAGGTATACATGTACGACGTCCATTTCCAGCAAGAAGGACCACTTAAAAAAGGTGAAACATGTCCTTTAAATTCTGATCGTCGTCGTCCTCATCATCGACTGAGTCTGACACAGCAAAACTAGTTTAAATCGTCACTCCGCAAGGTGTCCAAGCTTAAGACAGGTCGCTTTTCAAATTTACCAAAAGTCCTATGGCGAACAGACCTGTGCCCCGGCCTCGATGGTTGCTAAATGGAGAGAACAAGGGAGACACGGTAGTTCGATTCATCGCTGTTCAAGGGGTTTCCGCAATCCTTCTGGGGTTTCTACTAACAGCCACGCTTCCTTCAGTTAGTCAACTATGATCATGGGTGCTGGGATGCGCAGATAGAAACCTCACGAAAACTAGAGGCTTTCGACCACTGCTGGCTGGCGAAAATCTGGCTGGCGAAAATCAGCCTGGCGAAGGTAATCGACTTTGTTTTGAATAAAACCACCCGCTGTCCGCTGTGACAACCTCGCGACGGTGTTTATGACCGTCAAAGAAGAACGGTTGGGGCATTTTGAGCATATTATTCGTAACCCACACCGTCAGCTCAGTGTTAATGCCATAACTCCAATACTGTCGCTGCTACCGCTGACTAAGCAAACGAAAGGCAAGAAGCAACATGCAAAAGTCATCTGCCCTAAACCTTGCCTAAATTGCCGCCACCATTATGAAAATCGGATAAAAAACGATGATATGTGATGGAGACTGACTCGGGAATAATTCAGCATCACTACTTTGCGGATGAACCGCCCACTTGGCAGCTGTCCGACCTCTTGACTATCAACATTCTGAACTCCGGGTTCGACTGGACTTGCACTAATAGCAAATTACACGAGCCTGACTTGCGAAACTCCAAATAAAAATAGTATGAACGTTTCAGCTCATTCGCAGGAATAAATGCCAAAAGAAGACTTACTCGGTCGGATTTCCTGCGCACCGAGAATGTGCCGAGCTGCAATAAAGAATTCCTTGCGCATATTTGTGACTGACGGTGGGCAGGTAACTAAGAGATTCATCATTCCTTTGACCAGGGCGCCCGAGTGCTGCTCAACGAGGTCCTACGTAAGTGTAAGAAAGGCAAATCGGATGATGCAAGAACTAATTTATTACTGAGACATTCGAATGATACTTGCAGAGGTAAGAAACAGTACCTGATAGATCTTGATGACATACGCCAGAAAGGATAGAGTTTTGACCTGCGCGGCCAGAAAATCAATGAATTTGTCCTGACGAAAGGCAGGATCGAGGCTAAAATTCAGAAACATGAGTCAACTTTACCATTTATTCGTCAAAAAACGCATACACTTTCTCTAACCGAGATTAGAACCCATCCAGATGGCCAAGATCCTCACCATTTGGTCAACTGATGTATAACTAGGTTGTCTAAAGGTAGATGCCTAATTTCATTGGATCTGCTCCGACGATTAAAAAAACAGTAATTTTCGTGCACCCAGAGGTTTTCGTGGAGTACTATAAAGCTCTAATGGCCGCAATAGTGCTCCGCGACCTTCAGTTCCAGCCCGGTGTTTCTAACGATCACGAGCATATTTCAAACGTTAAATATTTTCCTATAAAAGATAGGTATTGGGCTCGAAAATTCCAAACCGCTACGGCGACACATAGCAAGTTCTTGTGCTTGTACTTGATACGGTTGCGATCATGCCTGAACTATCCAGCCTTGATGATGCCACGAAATATATCTCTCCACGCGTGACGATCCGCGGCAGTAGATTTGGACAGCTCAACACATTCCCTTCGCCAACGACGTAGACCGAATACCGAGGGTCTAAGAACCACCTCCATTTCTTGACGAACTGTGTCGAGCCAGGTTTTGAACTGACTCCCTCTTCGACGCCTCCAATAGGGCAGCGGTGCCGTATCAAGGGTAGTAACACTGAGCTCCTGTGGTGGACGACGAAGAGCATGCCCGAACCACCTCAGTCGTCTTTCTTGGATGGCCTGAGTTATCCTTGCGATGTCGCAGCAGGCGCGGACTGTCTCATTTGAGACGAAGTCGGTGAACTTCACTCGAAGGGTGGTCCTCAAGCCGTGGTGGTCAAATACCTCCAGTTTTCGCTCGTCCTCCACGCGCAAAGCCCAGCATTCACAACCGTAGAGAAGGACAGACCGGACAGCCAACAATCCCGAGGGGTGGCTTCTCCTGGTCATGGATGCAGCTTGAGAACACTTTGGTCTTCCTAGCGTTTATGGACAAACCGACTGATTAGCGACCTCGTTCACCCGTGACACCATAGACTGCAGATCACCCAAACTTGAAGCAAGTAAGGCGATGTCATCGGCATAGTCGAGATCAGTCAGTCAATGTCCGGGTGCAAATTCAACGCCGTCACTGTCGCGTAGGACCCTCCCGAGGATCCATTCAATAGCGTAGTTGAACAGTATGGGTGACAGGATACAACCCTGTCGGACGCCAGACCGAATACCGAACGGTTGGGAAAGGTTGTTGCGGACCAGGACTCTCGCAGTAGTGGAACGATAGTAGGCCTTGATCATGGCGATGATTTTTGCCGGTACACCATCTAGCGCCATTATCCGCCACAGGGACTCACGGTTAACGGAATCGAACGCGGCGGCAAAGTCAACGAAGTAGACGGCCGTCGGTTGTTGGTAGCTATGACGAAATTCGAGAATGCGCCTCAGTGTGAATATCTGATCTGCGCATCCACGTCCAGCACGAAATCACGCTTGGTTGGGCCTCGTCCTTGAGTCATGCACAACCTTGAATCTCCTGAGTAGGACAATAGCGAATATCTTCGCAACCATTTCGATGAGACTTATGCAAGTTCGTTTTAAGATGAAACGCTAAAGACCTGCTTAAAATACTGACGAAGAGGGTCTCCTGTAAAAAAGGGATTGATAAAGACGAATAAAGGGGAAGTTACTATTTTTAAACAACACTCCATACCGTTGTTCAGGCAGAGGCTTCATATTTATGAACTCCATTATTAGAGGAATGAACTCGGAGACATCGTGATGAATCTGTTGCTTGAACAGCTGATACATCAGCACAACCAAAATCGGTATCTCCTGCATGACGCGCAGAGAGAGGCAAGATTTGGGTAGAATGTGATACTGGGGAGAAGTTGAGGACGGAAAGTCAAATTACTATTAAACAATTTCCGTCCGGGTCCGTAGACTTTGTCTTTACTGGGGTAGGTGTGAAAATGCTCTGTAGTAACATTTCGACATTGAGGTCAGTAATGTTATCGACGTCGTAGTTGTCTTGTGGTCGAAAAATGTTGAAAGACTGACCCTTTAGACTGCGGTACACTTTTTGTACAAAAACGAGAAACTGCGTAACCTTTGAAGAAAATTGTAAATGACTGAAAATGAAAGCAAACATCGGACGAAAACTGTGGGCGATAAGACTTGTGAAGATCAATAATGAGCTTTATGCAGAGGAGAACATTTTCCTCGTTTTCATGCTAGAAGGGAATTGAGAGTGGAAAAATGTGACTCACTTCAATTAGCTTGAATAATAAGCTTATTAGAGAAGGAGCATAGGGTTTAAAGAAATCGACATTGCGAATTTTCTGCAGGATTTCTAAGCAAATATGTCGCAGACGCTGCACTGGGGATTCTTTAATAAATTGAGGTTGGGTTTCCGTGAGAAAATGTTGGACATTGACGAAGATTTCGTAAATGCACTCCTTCAGCTCACTGTCAACGGAGACGTTCTACAAACAAGCTATTGGCAGAAGCAAAACCTCAAAAAACCTCCAGTAACTCGCATAATTCGGTTCCACTGTTCAATCTTTCCTCAAGATCTGTTCTCCGTGGTAAATGAAACTTAGGAGCTTACCTAATTCACTGTTAAACAAGTTCGCGTAGGCATCCTTTATCTTCGTCAACATTGCCGGTAATGTTTCAAGGGCTGAAGTGGGATAGATACGCGAGCAAGTTTGAAAAAAATGTGAACGCAACAACTTATAGACAAAAAAATAAATGCAATTTGCGGGTTCCCTTTTCCCTATATCTCGTAACTTACACTTAAAGGAGGACAGTAACTGATTCAAGCAAGTATGAGGAAAGACAAAGAAACTAGAATAATCCCTCATGGTTTACTTAGAGTCATAAATTAAACACACCTCTAACATTAACAGTTAGGGTGAAAGTACTGCGGAAGGGAACGCTGTCGAGGTTAAAATGTACGGGAGAGCAGACATTATCGTGATGGGTGCTACTGGCATTGACTGCTGCGTGTTAACGGCAGATGAAGCAAAAGACCAAAGAAATGACCGAGCTAAAAAGAAAAGCCATGAGCGACAAAATCCTCGTAAAACCTACTTCGAGATTCGACGTCTTAATTTTTTGGCAGACTAATTGCTTAGGTATCTATCGCAGCTGTATCATCCCGTGTACACTCTCAGTGGGCGCAAACTTCCTTTTACGGCTTCTCGAACGAACACCTGACGGTTTGCCCAACTTCTCAAGAAGTTAGATGGATAATTCACATCAACACTCCCTGTGATGTGAACACGACGACGTACATGGCGCCGGCAAAAAGACAGTAGACGCGATATTACTTAACACATATCTTGGCAGCATGTACACTTTCCGCTGGTTCTGGCGGCTTTTCGTCTTCATGTATTGTTCCCCCACCACTTTTCCTTCTCTCAGACGAGGACACATAGAAGAATGAATGGCGACAATTCTTTGGTAACTCAGATGGACAGGAAATATTATGCGGTCTCTACGGCACCTGTAACCCTGTTCATGAATGAGCCCTGTCCTACCTTAGAGAGCATACGCAGTAGACGGATTAAGATCGGTGTTCCTATCTATTCACTTGAAAATACAACTTCACTGGAAGCATTGAAAATAGGTAAAGAAAAGCCATGGTATTTATAGTACAGACGCCATGTATACTATGTTCACCCGAATATCTATGGCAATTTATGGTATACCAAAAGTGAATTGTGTTACGACGTCTATAAAGCCCAACTTGTACTAACCTTTACGAGTTCATTTAGACGTTGAGTGTGTAAACAAAAATATTTCGCCAGAACGACGAAATCGAGGTTCATTTATTATTGATAAGTTATAAACACCGTCTGTCGAAAGCCCAACAGAAGCCAGTGTCTCGAATCTGACTGCCTTTTTCCATCGCTACATTGTGCATACAGCTCCGGTAGACATAGAGCTTCATCTGCACTCCATCAGGAGAGAAGCGCGGCATTCATAACATAAGGGCATGTTCCTCCCGAATTACCCGCATAAACGTTCTTGCTGCCTGCAATTCGACATTCAACGCAACCAAAAACTAAGCCTTCTGGGATCACTGAAACTACTGCGGCCGACTGAACACGTGTCTCATCCTCGGAATGTTTTTCACTAACAACCGACGTGAAAATGGCGATCGACTTTGCGGTTGTGTTGAAGACAGCAGACTGGTTGTAGTTACAAGGTTTACTATACAAAAGGACTTACTAACCTGGAGTCCAAATGACAGGAATTCCACCGTTAAGAACGTCTACACCCTCGTTAGTACGGGTCGAAAAATAGAAATTTTGCTATGGCCTGTATCTATGGCCTACATATAAGACCTAAGTGGTATCATGTATGCCCTTCGCCAAGCTCAACCTACTCTCCTACAGCAGCAATGGCCAAAGACGGGAAATCAAAAAGTGCCTTCCTTTTCGCGACGGGCCGCGACGAGCCACGTTTCTAACTCATCTCTTAGCCGTCTCTAGGTAGGCGGGGTTGACGTTATAGACGCATCGTTGGAACCGCGGGGCGGGCGACATGTCGCCTAGTCTGATTTTTCTTCGACGGTGTGAAATGCGAGGTTATCGCAGCAGGGGTAGCTAGTTTCTTTCAAGATGAACTCCGAACGTTTCGCTTGAGGTATTGCTCTCAGGAAGCATTGGTCGAGAATCTTTGATTTTCTCCTGTCTACTCGCACAGTTGAGAATTCCCAATGGTAGTGGAGGACTGATCTGACAGGCGCCCGACACACAGGGATCTTTGTAACGATTGGGATATCAATGGCAGGTTGATAGGCACTAAAGCAACTTGCGAAAACCCTGAGAGTAGCATCGACTCGGGATGTCATGTTTTCCGAACTCTGACCATTTCGAATAACTTAACCCGATGGTTGTTTAAGCGATCCACTACGGACTGGCAGCCTTTGATCACGACGACAATCGCCCTCTGGATGGAGATACAGCGTCTACAGACAGAGGCGGATATATAGACCCAGTTTCCTCGAGACTGTATTTCGAAGCTATCCATAGCTTTATGCTGGTAGAGGGATATCATTGGCACGGTAAAAGTTAGTATTCCAACGGTATGATAAAAATCTATGCTGGCAAGCCCACGTACAGCGTTATCGAGAAAGTGACTACTGAGATGGTGAGATCTGATTGGCTACACAAGGCATCCGTCGAACGCTTGACCGAATAGCGAGCGGTTTAGAGGAAATGGAGGATAATAACTACATCAGTGACGAGGCAATAGTAGACTCCGATCACGGCATTTTTGCTGGCACGCCATGTAGCTGCATTATGCAATATAGGAACCCACAGGTGGAATGAAATGATGCAGTAAAGTCAACAAAACAAGCGATAGGTGGTTAGTGATTGCTGGAACTTAAGGCTGACCCATAAAGACCTCATAATATCGTACTAGCTTTTGTCTAGCCTTTCAGTGGCAATTCAGATTTGCGGACTTGTGTGCAGTTAGTGATCTGGCCGACTGTGCACAGCTTGTTTGAGGAACTTTTAGGCCGATTGTGCCTGTAGGGACTGCTGGCAAGAGTCAGTCAATCAAAAAACTAACCACGGGCTAACCGTGGGTCTAGCCCTGGGCGATTTTGATGTTATCGGGGAATAGGGTGGTGACCATTGTTGCTAGTAGAAGCAAATACTATATCTACACTATTTTATTTTGCTGTCCACTGTCTTCTCACATCTTTTCTGAGCTGTTGTTCGTCACTCCTTTCGTTTCTCCAGATCTGTCTCCCTTATCACGGCAGTTCGAGCGGCCAGTTGTGCAGTTTTGGCGGGTCTCCATGCAGATACCTGCCCACTTGTCTCCCGATTAGTTGAGCAATTAACTAACAACCGCAGTTACTTTCATTCACGGTGTCTACTCTAAGAGTGCACAGAGTGCACAAATACGCATGCGGGTGAAGGGGGACAGTGAGCAATGTTATGGTGAAGAGGGACGTATATTAGAGAGGGAGTGGGCGGAAGAGGCGGATGCGAAGGTAGCTTTCGTACAAGGTGTCGTTCGAGAAATCCAGAATGGCGAGGCGGACTTGAAAACTACGGATTGTAGTTTTTATTGATATCGCTCCCGGGACATCAGCTTTATACGGGTCAAAGGCCTTGCCTTACACTCCTTTTAATGCGTTGTGTGCCTACCTAGATTCGGGCTGCCAAAAATTCTCAAGTGAAGACACTGCCTATGGTAAAATTCCACTCGTATACTTCCAGGTCCAAGTAAAGGTTATTTTCCGAGTCTACGGATAGTTTTGTAATTGTCCGGCTATTGTCAGTGTCTAGAGAGCACAACCCTCCCATAAGTCCTTCCACATGTGTGCCGCCAGTGGTTCCAAAGAACTCAACGGCACACGCACACGTCGACCGTACGCGGCCATTCCAGTTTCTCTTAGAGGCCTAACGCAATCAGTATTGCCGCGACTGCATACACACGCACGCACTGCACTGTTTTTAGCTGAGTGTCGAGCACGACCGAACGTGTTGCTAAGTTGCGCAAGTGCTTCAGCCTGATAAGTAGAATTGCTGAGAGAAACCGATGGTGGAGTACCTGGAACACCTAGAGAGTGTGCATAGGGACGTGTTTTGTGATACCGCGACAGCATGCACTCGCCAGAGTATTATAAACAAGGAAAGCAAACTGACAGCATGCAAAATAAGCCAACAAAAGCGAGCGAATTACGCTGTCCGCCCGTCATCTGAGGAAAACTGACGGCCCTGTGCTTCGCACTTAGACAAAATGCCCTTTCAGTCCGATTGGCCAACTCAAGGTCAAAGTGATTGGTATAAACGCCCACACTAGAATCACACAAGTTAAAAGATGGTGTTGTTTTCCGAATGCTTCCGTTAATAAAAACAAGTCTAACAGACGGTTGTTTAAGCGATAATTTTCGTTATCGCATCCCCGTTTCAGAATCCGCGCATACGCAGACATGCATTGACGATTCCCGATTATTTCTGTATTCCTATTCCGATTTTTCGTTTCACGTCACCTAGTTTACATAAAAAAGCGTTTTTCTGCATTTTCCATTTGAATCTTTAGCATTTTACTGAATTGCCAGCGTTTACATATCCATTAGATGCACCCGAGTTTTATTTTCTCCTCTATTTGGTTACGTTTCAATAATAAAGTATTTTTTGCCTATCTGTTTATCTATTATTATGTCTACATCACCCTTGTCCCTTACTAGTGTGTATGAAGATGTAGAACGACTTGTTGAAGAAATATCTTTAGCATCCCGACCCCTGGAGCCAAACCCCCCTGCCCCAGTATTTGACGACTACAAACCGCAACACCCGCTACCCTACTCGGTCGCTACATTGAGGGCGGCTAGTTCACTCGCCGCCCCGGTTGCCGATACCCCGCTCCCTTATCCCCCCCATTTCCACCACAGCACACCCGACTGGGTATATGCACGTTTCAGGGTCTAGTCCTCTGTTAGCCCCAGACGTTTATGAGCTCGGCCACAGCACTCGGGACTGGCTATGCGATTTAGATATTCTCCCGACCACTGTCTCACCCCTCCCCCCAACACATTTGCTTCTTAGTGTTCTCTCCCTATCTGCCCGGCGACGCGCTTTCGACACCAGCCTTACACCGGCTTCCTCGTTCTATCTCGCCTGCCACTGTGTCTTAGAACTTTTTGACACAAAAGAGCCTTCGGACATCGCTGCAGAACGTTTTGCCGCGCTTCACCAAACCCCCACGGCAGTTCATCGATGACTTCACCACTGAACTCACGTGATTCGTGTCAGCACCACTTCCCAACCCACCCCTACCCGAACGTGACAATCTTAGCTTCCACCCGTTTATTACAGGTTTCCTTGACCCGAAAATCCCCGATCCCTTGCTCTCTCACCTCCCAGAAAACCTTAGAGTCACCCTACGATAGTGCCGCCTTTAATCCATGTATTACCGTAACTACTGGTCCCTCCGAGACCTTCATTAACCCCCTCCCGTCAGAATTACTACAGGCGAAATTCATTCAACCCTTGTCGTCCCCATAGGCTTCTCCATCGCCCTCCTACCGAAGAAGGAGGGCTCCGTCCGGTTGTGTATTGACTACCGCCGCCTTAACGCCGTGACGGTCCGCGGTTCCTTCCACTTCCCCATCTAGGCGGCATCCTGGACGCTCTAGGAAACGCGGATTGGTTCTCTACGGTGGACCTTAAATCTGATTATTGGCAGGCAGAAATACACCCAGACGACCACCACAAAATCGCTTTCACAGTCCCACAGGGCCTCTATGAATCTCAAACCCTCCTCTTTGGCCTGTGCAATGCCGCCGTCGCTTTCCAGAATCTCATGGACCGCGTCTTCCAGCCCCTCATCCCCGAAAACTGTCTGGTCTACTGCGACGACATAAGAGTGTTTTGGATGTCTACTGACGAACACAACCGCAAATTGCGCGCGGTGTTGGAAGCCCTCCGGTCCGCTGGCCTGACCCTCAACCTTGCCAACTGTTTTTTTACCGACCGAGTTAAAGTTCTTGGACCATTTAATCCCCTCAGGCGCATCTCATCCCTCCCCGACCGCATCCAGGGAATTCGCATATGGCCAACCCTAATTAACCAGACGGCGTTACGCAATTTCCTTGGGTTAACCTCATACTATCGACGTTTTATCCGTGACTTTGGCCACGTTGCCAACACTCTCCACAAACTTACAGGAAAAGGCAGAGTGTATGTCTGGCCAGACGATTGTGCACGTGCCTTCACCAACATACGAGCCGCATTATGATCAGTTCCCTTACGTCGATTCCTAAATGTCGATTAAGACGCACCCCCGGTTATCTTAGACGCTGATGGCAGTGGATACGCCATCAGCGCCGTGCTTTCTCAGGCCGATACGGACGGGGTGAAACACTCAGTCTGCCTAGCGAACAACACACTTACTAAACCACAGCAGAATTATTATGCCTTCCGCCGCGTGCCCCTGACGATTGTTGTGTTCCTGCGCTGCAGCAGAACATACACGCTACGCTGGGGTAACCGCTCAAACCATAGACCTCGACACTGCCACTTTTTATCACCATCTAAACCAACGGCTGCCTAAACCTTCGGAACAGGGGATGAGAGGCACTATCCAAAACGTCCGCCAGTTGCTCAACCATTGGTCCCATCTCGCTATCGAAAATGACATATTGTTCTTCCGCGACCCCGCCTCCAACCTCTTACGCCGGATGCTTGGTAGAATCCACCCTCACCGACCTTCACACACAGCTAGGACACTGTGGCCAGCGCCTCACGGGATTTGCCGCTCGCACCCATTTCTGGTGGCCAAAGCTACGCTCGTCGGTCCAGCGCTTCTACCAGTCTTGCGCTATATTAGCAACGTTTAAGTCCTCCACACCTTCACCCCACGCCCCGATGCAACCCATGACTACCGGATTCCCCGGCGAGCGTGTCGGCCTGGACATCATGAGACCCTTGCTGATCTCAGTACGCGGATTTGAGCACGTCTTGGCCATGGTGAATTATCTGACTAAGGGGGTGGAGGACGAACTACTCCTTCGCCAAGACACGGCGTCAGTCGCCAACGCCACTAGCCGCACTTGGATCAGCCATTGTGGCGTCCCTCTGTCATTCCATTCAAACTGTGGGACCAAATTCGGGTCACAGCCCCCACAGGAGGTCTGCGGGATCCTAGACGTTCGCAAAACTCCGACCACCCATACCATCACGAAGGCAATGACCTCGTGGAATGGATCAGCTGAAGCTTACGCAACCATCTGCTGGCGTTCTCACAGGATGGCCACAGACACGACTGGTATGCCCACCTGCCACTGTGCCTCTTAGCTTACCGAGGAACGATACATTCATCCACCGACTTCACTCCCACCACCTGTGGACCGGACGCGACCCACGCATCCCGGACGACCTTCGAAACCCCCTACCGACTTTTGACTCATCCACACTCCACGAGTACGCCACCCGTCCCCGCGGCGTCATACGTCCAGCGCACAACGCAGCCCGCGTCGCGTTAGGAACCGCTACCCAACACCCAAAGGAACAACATGACCGTCACACCTTTGACACTTCACATCAAGTCGGCGATCTCATGATGCACTACAACGCCGTTCCCCAACTTGGCACCTCCGCTAAACTCCACCACACCTGGCATGAGTCATTCGCAG
>CACRXP010000003.1:4158909-4172053 GCA_902702965.1 Spirometra erinaceieuropaei
GGCGGATGCGGCGAGTGTCTGTGGGTGCTCCGGGCACTGGCTCGCCAGTCCCTGTGCGATGGATTCGCAGGCCACCTCATCGTCTATGTTTATGCTGCGCGAGAATGTGCCTCTTAGATAGGCAAAGTTGTTCGTTTTGTACGTGTTGATTGTCAGGCCGAATTTGTCGCAGACTGCGGCGAAGAGGTCCATGCACCTTTGCATGTCCCCTTCTGTGGTGAGGAAGAGAAGTTCATGGAAGGTAGTTGCGGATACATGCGACTAGAAGTTCATCCGTCGATGATTTTGAAGTTGGCTGTCCATCTTTTTGGCGACGTAGACCCCTGGACGTTCGTCACTGCAGGCGTCCGTTTGCTTGGGAGGGAATATGAGACTGAAGAGCGTAGGTGCGAGGGCGCAGCCGTGCCTCACTCCGTTGGTCACTGCGAATACCTCTGAGGCGGCCCCGTTGTCCTTGGCGCGCGCCATTATGCCATCGTGGAGCTGACGCACCATCTGAGTAAATCGCTCTAGGCAGCTGAATTGCTTCATGTTTTTCCACAGTCCTCCGCGAGTCACCGTGTTAAAAGCTTTGGTCAGATCCAAGAGGGTAGAGTAGAGGTGGATCCGCATCTCATGACACTTCTCCTGCAGCTGACGGGCGCCGAAAAGCATGTTGGGGTGCCAAAATGACGACGGAAGCCGAACTGGCTCTCCGACAGGAGTTCCTGTTCCAAATGGCCGTTGAGGCGATTGAGGACAACGCGATCGAAGATTTTTCCGGCGATGTTGAGCAGCGAGATTCCTCTGTGGTTGTCGCAGAGTTGGCAGTTCCCTTTCCGGCCTTGGAGACAGACGATTATGGAGTCCTTGAAGTCCTGAGGGAATTGTCCCTGACACCACGTCTCCTGAAAAAGCGCTTTCAGGTGATTCATGAGTTGGGGCCGCCGTGCTTGTAGATCTCAGCAGGAATCGCTTGTGATCTGAACGCCTTCCCGCTGAAGAGCTGCTGCACGATCCTGAGGGTTTTGTTTAGAGGGGGCGAGAGGTCGAGGTCGGCGTTGGTCTCCACCTGAGGCAGTCGGCCGATGGCGAAGTCGCAGATAGTGTAGGGACGTTTTAAGCTCTTCTGAAGTGGTCGGCCTAGCGATTCAAAATTTCCTCTCCTCATTGCCGTCGTCGTTGAGAAGAGGAGCGGCGCCTTTGGCTGCGGGACCGTAGACACCCTTGGTCGCAGCAAAGAAGTCCTTCCATTGGTTGCGGTCCATATATTCTTTGGTCTCTTTGGCTTTGCGAGCCGTCCGGGCATCTTGCATCTCCCGCAGCCGCTGTTGCACAAGGCGGCGACTTCGGTAAAAGGCTGCTTTGTTTGCGTCAGTAGAGCTATTGACGTAGGTTTTATGCAGGCGGTTCTCGGCGAGCAGGTTGTTGATGGCGGAGTCGTTGTCAAACCAGCCCTGGTGCTGGAAACGTGCGCGGTCGAGGACAGCCAGGGCGTCTGACTGGACCGTGTCCTTCAGTTGGCACCGTCGGTTCTCCACGGAGGCGCCTGCGTCGGTGACGGCAACTGGAAGGCTGGCTGGACACTAGGCCAGCTCGTTGCTGTAATGGAGATGGTGAGCAGGCACATTTAACAAAACAGTATTCATTAGGCTAAGGTGATTCCATACTAACAGTACAAATACTAGCCAAAAGCCCATACACGCGTGTTTCGCCGGTATTCTGCCGTTGCACGGCACAGCTGCGAAGAGTTCGGCTTGTCAGTGGGTTCCCCAGAATTTCCTGTCTGCTTTCTGGTACTCTAATTTAGAAATTGTAGTTTTTTAATTTTCCTTGAAATTAACTGCGAACTTGGAGTAGACCAGTTTGGACTAAGACCTATAGACGTAGACCGATAGCGGCAGAATATCAGCGAAACACGTGTCTGAGCTCTTAGCTAGCACCTGTGCTGTTATTATGGTATCCTAAAGCCCAGTATATACTACTAGCTGTCTGTCGGTAGTTAATGAATATTATGAAGTTACCCCCTGTGGCTGATGGACATCGGCCCAAGTATTCATACATCAAATTTCGGTATACGCCTATAGACCTTAGTTCAAACTGATCTACTCCAAGTTAGCAATTACCTTCTGAGGAAATTAAAAAGCAGCAATACCTGTTAGTCCTAGTGAACAGTAAAGTGTCGAACTTACTTGACGACTCCTACCACCTCGGGTCGAAATTTCCGGGAAACAGATAAATCTGGGAGGAGCTGGGGCTCATTGGGAAACCAGGCGTTCGAACCCGTCGAAGATTTTGAAATCAGCTGCACCATCCAAACCAAATTCGGGTATAATACTCCTGGCAAGGCCAACCTATGAAAACGTGGAGCACGAATCATGCGCGCCAAAATATTCGTCGGTGGGAGGGAGGAGGGTGTCCGGTCAATGCTCCATTCTCTATGACTCCTACACCGTCCCAGCGAACGGTTATATTGTCGGAAAATAATGCAACCAGCCAATTGCACTGCCATTCACCGACTCAGAGCTTGATCATACTCTACGCCAACCCCAAGACGAAATCAGCGGAATGCAATCTGCCCAAAATCCGCTTTTACTGGTACCGACGCTAATTGGACCTGCGGTAGAAACGCATGGACGCAGTGAAGGCTGACTACCGGCCTACAGGTCTACAGTTTGAGTGATTGGCATGTCAAGCGGTTTAGTTTTGCTCACAACTCGGGTGCCGATCGGTGGTAAGGCCAAGCGACTGTTCGCGAAACGGCTGATCTGCAATATTACAGCGACTGCTAGTCATTATGAATGCCATGAAGCATGTAAGCATAAAGTGCTTTATCCCCAGCTCATCTTAACTACCTCATATGCATTGGGGTATTACGGTTGATTGTTTTTCGACGATGCCGAATCTGTTTTGGTACAAATGCATGTGTTGCATTTTCGCCTCGTAATAAAACGCATGAGGCCTGCTTCTTTTTGGATCCTTTTCATCCTGGCAGAGACTGCATTAACCAGCTTTCCGCCCTACGACGTGACCCAGAAAAAATCACCTTTTTCAATTTAAGCCGACTGTATGCTTCCTCGATCTTAGTGTAAATTTCGACGCAACTGACTGGGATTCTCTTCAGAGAGCTAGAAGGCTAATGGTATGCCCGGAGAATTCTGAACTTTGTTTAAAGAAATTGTTGACTGCAACATGCAAAGGTTGGGGCATACGTTGAGAATAGCAAGTACCTCCCCACCAACGTTGGCTCCGACAGAGCCGTGCGTCTATTTTCCCGCATGAATTGCTTGTGATCTTCTACCAAATTTCGGAAAAAGACAAAGATTCTGACAACCGTGACTTTTAAAGCAATATTTTATGTGGCTATTGTAAAATCGTCATGTTCTCTTTCTGCAAATTGTGCTGTGAATTTTCGAGCTCAGTTGCCGTCTTCATGGAATGCCGTGACTTGGGCTGACCGACTGTGTCTCAAACACGAAGTCTGGATACCTGCTGGTGATCAAGGCAAGAGCACTATTTTAGACGGTTCGGCAATAGCTCCATCGTTTGGTGGAAGAGCCTGTCCTTGATGCTAGCATTTCTAACCTCTCAGAATCGGTAACCAACGGGGAAGATGGTCCTATAGGGTTAAGTCACACTCTTAATGAATGTTGGTATCCGAGGATCGAAGGGCCACGGAATAACTATTGCTGATGTTCTTGCCGTAGACCGCAGACCAATAACCGTGCTGCTTTGCGGTTCCTCGATCCTTGGAGTTGGCTAAAACTGTTCTATTTGCAGCCGCCCCCTACCAACCACACCTCTACTTGTCTTTTGAGTGACTTGCCTTCCATAATGATGGGTCTTTTCTTATTAAAATGTAGCCGGCTAGCTGGGAGGCCGCATGTCATTGGCAGACGAAAGCCTCTGACTACGGCACGCCAATTCGCTTGCTCGTTTGTTCCGAGCTGCCAGCAGATGATGAAGCCCGGAGTACAGTATACAGGCATGCTCTGAAAAACCATTTTGAGGTGATCGAGTTGGACCCATCTGCAGTTGACGATGACGCCGGTATGTGTTCTTTTCGCACTCTAAATATATTATCAGCAGATGAGGAATTCGGTCTCCCTCGTCTTCGAACAGCTCTGGAGGCCCACCAATGGCCTGGATTAAAACTAAAAGGTGATTGTGTTATGTCACTCCAAGGAACTTGTTGCTCGCCCACTGCGTCATTCTAGTTAATTTGCCATCATTAAGATCATCAATGTTGAGCTACTTGCCAGCTCATTGCAATTTTTGTCTCTGAAGTCTGTGATTTAATTAGTTCACTCTGTCTGCCAGACGGATTCTGCAGGAAGCGCTGTGACAAAGGATGTTTATGCATTCACTCTCGTTCCTGTTTCCATGTTTATTCACAGTCCGAAGGAGGCTCCCTATGTGGGCATTCCTGGATTCGGCTACATGCGCAACAGTTTGTCGGGGCAATCATGTGTTCAGACCCCCACCAAGCGACCGGACATAAATTGCTTCCGTATCGATGTGGCGTGGAACAACTACCGAAAAATGTTAGGTTGACATGGATCCTGAAGTATTGTCGCTCGGAGTGCAAACCCCTAGTGCAACGGCCTTACTTCTCGCTGTGCTTTAAAACACATCTGTACCCAACGGGCTCAGAGAACATGCGTTCAGGAGCTTAAGATAGCGGCCACCAAGCCTCCCTAATAATAACAAACTACTAGGAGTTCCGACCCCAGATTATTTTAACAGCGCTTTGGTCCTTGGGGTGGGACGTTCAACTTGATCAGCAGTTCCGAATTTCTTAAATCCCGACTCATAATTCTCTGATTTTTTGCCGCTCCATGACTTAAGTACATGGAGATCGGCGCATCAGTGAGTCCCCAGCATTCCTCGCGTATATTTGTAGTTGGTAAGTGACGCTCCATACTAACTGATGTGGGCCTGACAAGTCCTGTTCCAACGATTTTCCCTCCAAGCTCGCGTAATAATCAATGGCTAAATCATAAAGCAGCATTATGAATTTCCTGGCTAATGCCATTTTCACCGCTTCTATGATAGCCACATGCTGCTAGGGGAAAATTGCTCGTGAAGATACGTAGGGTTTATTGATTGCCTCCGGTATTTTCCTCTTCCGTGTTCCCCTTCAAAGCATGCGCTACGTAATGGTGTGTTGATTTGAACTCTTCTTACTATATGGCCCCTCGTGAAAACATTTTGGCATGAAGAAGTCGGGCAACCTTGATGGCCACCCCAGCGTTAAAAGATTCGACTGTCAAACACCTAAAGGCCGTCTGTTTGTCCTACAGTAGGACATGCATTGAAAACAAGGACTGATGCTTGCCAAATGCCTTTTCCCTTGGTCTGGGAAACCGGCCATCTACCTGTCTTTCTTGAGATGGCTTCAAAGCTTTTAGTCAGTTCCCAAGATTCTCAATCAGCTTGTATGACATCTGACGCGCACACTATTATCATCACGAAATCACGCCAAACAGCGGCTGATAACATTTCTTCCAAATTGTGTTGATATCTTTAGCAACCGAATTTTTGACGTTGATTCAGCTGCCTGATGAAGCATTTGCGGCACTGCATTTGACGACTGAGGCCTTACAGAGCTGCCTACTTAGAGTAGTACGCAGTCTAAATTCATTTTGCTGAATTTACTAGCTCCGAAATTCTAGAATGCATGTTTTCTCTTGTCACTGTTTGGGTAAATCTTTTTGTGCAGTCATTCGTACGGAACATAATACTGTTGACTTACTGATTTGCTTTGAGTAGGCGTAATTACGTTGACTTGGCGTTTGTCGTTCCCTTCTAACTTTCGAGTTGTCTGGGTTAGGGGTTGGGGGCTCAGTGTTAGGAGTTAGGATAGGGTAAGGGGCTAGGGTTAGCGTTAGGGGCTAGAGTTAGGTGCTAGAGTTAGGGTTGGGGGTTAGGGCCTAGTTTTAGGGGTTAGGGTTAGTGGTTAGAGGTTGGAGTTAAGGTGTTAGGGGTTAGGGGCTGTGGTTAGTGTTAGGGCTACGGTTACGGTTTGGGCTAGAGTGAGAGCAACCCTGGCCCTCACCCCATCCCTAAGCCTAACCCTCACACTAACCCAGGCCGGAAGACTGACCATACCTCGAAACTCGTGCACAAGCATGCCCTTTTACGTTTCAACAATGTGCAGGTGTGCTGTTTCAGCATAATCTCGCCTACCCAAAAGAAATCACTAGTTCAGCAGTATAACCTTCATCATATGCTGTTGCAAATCATGCCGGATACGTTGACCACGCGTTGTCACTTTAGATTGGCTGATTGAATCCCTACCGTATTTTCGTTGTCGGCGCTTCAGTTTCAGCTCAAAGTTTCATTATACACTTCAGGAACTCATTTTCTTCGTTAACGTGTCGGATTGTCTCACCCGTAAAATCTGCTTTACCACTATTTCCGTATTATAGGCAGCTGGGGTTAGGTTGCTGCATGGACGGTTGCATACTAACGTCCGACCACTGCTTGTTATGACCCGACAAGTGGGTGGAACAGAAAGACAGCCGGTTCGGAGAGCAAACGCTTTATTGACAGCCTGCGAACACGAGGGGTTTTTCCTCGTCAGGAAGACGCTTTATTTATGTTGGACCCTGTGCGTTCTGGAACATTCCGGCCAATGGTGTGCCGGCTGTTGAGAGCTTTCTAGAACATTCTTACCTATGGGGTGTCGGTAGCGGATTGGCCATCGCATGAAGTCTCGAATAATGGGCCAGCCACTGGTTGGGTTGCACTCGCGAGCAAAGCCATCACGTGTGCTCGACACTGCAACGCACGCTAATTGGCTGTCGGAGTTGACACGCTACGGCCGGTTTGGCTTGCTGCACGGCGTATGGTTGCGTCGTCGCTTCGCCATAGGCCGTGACTCTGCTTCATTTCCGCTCACCGTAACACCGTTTGATACTTAGGAGGGAAACTTTGTGTAGGCAAAAGCGTACAAACCGAACGGAAGACGGATTTAAGCATTCCCGTTTTATTTAACGTTTCCTATGTACTCGTCACCTGCAGTTACGTCAATTTATTCCAACTGGACACGAATGGTCACAGCTGAAAAATAGTGCGGCCTGAACTTTTCTGATGTACATTTTCTCTTACAGCCCAAAAGGCCGGTAATTTACGCGAAGTCAATCCTCAACAGCACAAAGAGCCCATTTCGGCTACGTTATCCGCGGAAACTTCCGAAGGTTCGTTTTTATAGTTTTCCTCTTGCCTTTTATTTAAGTGAAACCTTCCCATAGCTTGTGTTCAGGAGAATTTCCTTGGGTCAAGTCCTGTCCGGGCACATCGTATGCCCCTAAAACCCAGTTTTAAGTACTATGTTAGGAGTTTGCCATTACTGATAATGATAACTTTGCCTCTGCTGACATTCCTATGGCTGAACAAGTTTGTTGACCAGGTTTTAGTTATACATTCAGTCTTCGCATCCAACCAGATAAAATCCTCTTCCTAAGTGCATCCAGTCAGACTTCCTCTACGAAGGTTTGCCACGGGCCGATAGACCAGAAAGCCGACTACACTACAGCCTTTCGAACGGAGGGCATCACCCCCACTAGTTCCTAATGAGGAATGTGTACGAAAACTGGTTCTGCCCTGCGTCTTTTTAGATGGTCGTGTGTCTGATCACTAAAGAAACCTGTCTGCATGACCTCGACGGCTTTCTGCCTGGGGCCCAGTTCGCAGAAACCGGCACGAGAATGAAAAGGAACACAGACTGTCCTGTGAAGTGAATGTGTCAAGATTAGATTCAGGAGCGCAATCGCACCTTTCTGGTCGTTGAACCACGACTTTCGCCCAAGCTTTCGGGGCGATAGGAACCTTGGGAAGATCGGGCCGGCTTGTTAGCCCAGTTTTGGGTTGCCCGGCGCACCGACAGATAACGGGTAGTGGAGTGGCTTTCATCAGACGAGTTGCAAAATACACAGGCTCTAGAGTATAATGAATGAGCATTTGAGGACCACACAGCGGTAATATCCTCGAGCGCAACCGGACGCCGATCTGGGATATAATTTACGTGGCCAATGTTACCCGCCATCCAGAATGATTTAATTTGCGTCCGACACAAGCTTAAAAATGTAAAATACTGTGCTGTAAGGTTGAACAGCGATACTCTAAAACCCTACCTCCAGCAAGCCAGCCCACGCAGCCACTGTCCGGCGACTCACGACTCAATGGAATTTTTAGACAATCGGGGACTATTGCCCTTGCGTTGTGGTTGAATTCACTGTTGACCGGTGACACCGAGCTGATCAATTTCTCGTCCAATAAAAACAGCAGCCTAGACTTACACTGTCTTTTCTTATACCTCGTATTAACAGTGACAGCTGGAGTCGTGTAACCAGTCACCAAGCTTGTAGTTAATTAGGAAACCTTTTTTGTCTTATGCTTTTGTTATGGCAGAGCACAATTATAGTCCCGGTCCACTTCGGCGGAAGGCCAGTAAGAATTGAGCTTCAGATTCCAAAGTTTCCCCTGACAAAAAACTGCCTGACCTGAGACACTTTAAAAGCTTTAGAAGTCACATTTCTGCTCATAATCGACGGATATCTTCCTTCTAAAATGGAGCTAAGGTTTTTAGTAGAAGTGTTATACCGAGGGTGCAACCGTGTTACTGAAGTCGGACCCATCTTGGCTGGCAACTTCAGTGACCAGGGATTCTTCAGAATTTATTACCCACTCACCTCTGTTAGGGATACGGAGTCGATTGCGCTTTCGACTTAAACTATTTATACTGAATAATGGTTGCCATCAGTATATAGGAGCTGCTGGTCAAAATCGAACGAACAAAATTTTACTTCCTGTTGGGCTAGTAACGGTCGTCACATAATTATAAGGTGCAACAATTGTCCAGTTTGACGAACACGACGATTGACAACTTTGGTAGGGTTCGCCGATAGCCCAGTAAACATATTAGAAGGGGAAATCTGTGCACACTTGTCTCCATTAAGCCTTAGTACAATATACTTGCGATTCCAGACCAATATGATTTGCACGGCTGACTAACATCCTCAGGCATTACCCATAGAGGACGTTATACTGCCAGAGAAAGAGAGAAGTGCAGTTAGCGCACTACCAGATGCCGGCCAGTTCCAGGCGACAGCCTTAAAGGAGCACAAACTGCTGGCGTTAGGCAGGTTATTTTTCTGACCAGACCCATTGGATGGCCTGAATAAATGTCACCCGCACATATAGGATCGAGTTTGGGCACTGTCACTATTGTCTTGACCGTCCTAAGATGATACTCGGTAGACCTTCTGGATTTCCGCTTTACCTTTTATGTGTTTGTCTTTGCATGCTTTTGTAACTGCCACTGTTAGTCTGTTGGTCGCTCACCAGTGGCCTTCAGCGTGCAAACCACTTTCGCCTTACATGCGATCTCCGTATAGTCCCTCATTTCGCGTCAATCAGCTGCCCCTTTTGCGGTCTTTCTTCATTTTCGTCCCATCTTGAGCGTGATTCATAAATACTGTGCTTTGGGGGGAGTTTTCGTAAAGGTGAACCGCAGTGTTTGACCGGCTAGCATATGTACTCCGCCTCTTTCCGCATGGGCCATTGTTAAGGTTTGCATTAGGTGCCAGTAGGCTGTAAAACGATACTACTTTTATGCTTTCAGTACCAAACTATATTGAATAATTTATTTCCCACCCAAGACATCCTCCACAGTCCCGAAAGGCCAGCGTCCGAAAAGCAAAAGCCTGGCAGGAAACAAGAAAGCCAAGAAGACTTCGAAAGCCTCTTTTCCCAGCTCCTTGAAATAAAGTCGAAAGCCGCCAATATGGATGTCAATGAACGCCGGAAGTTAGCCGAAAAGGTCAGCAGCTATTAAAGTCCAACTTCTGTTTTGATCTCATCACTAGTAGGTGTAAAATGACAGGTGTCAAGCATTTTTATCGATAGCTACCTACTTAATGATAGTCGTTGATCTCTCAATTGAGCGCTTGCCTTCCATTTGATGCAATCTAGAATTCGGCCGATACACTACTCGACAAGTCTTCAGTTCGTGGCATTTTACCGACAAGCAGTTGTCGATTGTAACCAAAAGTCATTGGATTGGAGCTCTCATACAGGGCTCACAGAAAGGCTCATGATGGGGCTTATTGCCAACTCTGCATAAGAGATAGCCCTATCTCTGTCATTCCAGTCTTCTGCAAGGTCTCAAATAAAGCTAATTTTACGTGTCGTCAGTGGCAGTATCAACGCATTGCGCCCATCATGGCCGATTTGTCCTGAAAAATATTCTGATAAAAACGACCTCAACTCGGGTAGGTCGATTTGGACGGGGCAGGTGTAAACGGCTCTTTTGCACTGGTTTTCAGTCTCTGTGTCATCGCATGCAGACCACAGGGTTGGATTATTTGTCCCGTTTGAAGCCTAGCATATGGTGAATTCCATCCCAAGCCACTCCTGACAGTGCCGACCCATGTTTTCAATTGACCACAGCATTCACCTTCAAAGCCAGTACCGACCGCAATTAGCGCGGCACGGCTGAAAAAATGTCCATGCGACCAACATGGCCCCCTCTCCCACCTCCGAGATGGCAACAAGATAGATTGGTATGATGACAACTGACATCCCCACTCAGAGTTTCAGGGATTGGACACAAAACTACCAGCCTCTTCTGGTTCACCAGTCTGGAGTGGCCATACAGTAAAAGAGAAGAACGAGTATGTGCGACAATGGAGTAGATTCAGGTTGACCACCCCCTGTTTTCTTCGGCCTTCTGTTCTCTCAGTGTAAGAGAAAATACGTCATACAGTGTTTGGCCAACGTTGACGATAGACAAACACCCCCTCATACGACTATTTTCTCGTTTTAGTGTATTCTTTCTCTAGTAGAATTTTGTCACACCCAACAGCGCATCTCAACTCCTTAAAGGCAGTAAGGGAGAGAAATGAGCAGTGCACACTTGAAGAGAAAGACCGTGTGCGCCATATGTTACGTGTCGTTGCTATACTCGTCTTCTTTGAGGATCCTACACGCAAACGGGAGCATTTACCCTGTCCGTTTGACAGTCGAAATAAAAGAACTCGACTCCCGGAACACGCCACAGCGGTGGCACACGGCAAACACATTTTTGACCTGTTGGAGCAAGGCAATAACCAGGCTCGGTTACCCGTCTCGGTCATTTTCGCTCACCCAGACGGGCGAATATTAATCTCCGTGTTGCCCTGCAACACGGAGATTGTCATTGCTCCGCCTCTTACATAGTGTTTCTATTATCGAACGTTCCCCAAGGCACGTCTTCTGCCCACTGTGCTATGCAGGCTAATGCCTGTCAAGGTCGACTTGATCTCGCCCTCGCTTATGCGCAACAGCCGCCACAGGCCTAATTGTTTGCCGCGGTGACTGACCGCAGACACCCATTGGGTCTCCCTCTATCCCACAACTCGCCCGCCTTCATCATTACCACACCATTTTCTAATTCCCACCATATGTCATGCGAATTCTCCTATTGTTGGTAAAAAACTGAAATGTTGCACAGTGAAAGGAGGAGATCACTAGGGAATTGGGAAGGGGCCTGGCGGGTAATGCAGTGAGGAGCCCGCAGTTGCACGGCAGCCCTGCTGCAGCCTGTTTACGGGTTGCGGTGTAGTTGCGGCGATCTTTTTGGTTTTTCTTGTTTGGCGTAGGCCTCATACTGTCTGAGTGTTGCCTCCTGTTTTTCACTCATTAGTTTCTGTGCATTGGATTACGACACACATGGCTCTTTTGAATCTACAGATTTTGGGCAGGAAAAGTCATTCTGTAAAAGAACCCACGCATCTAGTGGACTATCCAGGCATACTAAGGCTTTTTGAAGTGCGATTTCTACTACAGGTTCCGGACTGTTTTACCGTTTTGGGCATTCATACGTTTTTGGGTTTCCAAATACCGTACTTCGAATATACGCATTTTCTTCCCAACGCATAGTTTTAGCATCCTGCATCTTAACATGGTGGGAAATAAAATTTGGAAGATTGACGACTATAATGTTAACTGTCCTGCTAGTTTTATGTCGCTTTGCCGTGGAGTTAACCAAAGCCGAGAAGTCTTTTTGGGAATGTAAAATGTCTCAATACTTTATATACATAAAGTAGTGTTCCGGAGACTTAACTCCATGTCCTTCACTGAATAATTTCTGAAACTATTCGCTTGATTTTTCTCCAGAGTTCGTATACCAGAAACCGCATAGGGAACGCTGCGGGACCCACTGAGGAGCCGAACCCCTCGCAGTGGCAGAATATCGGCGAAACACGTGTCTGGGCCTTTAGTTAGTGCCTATTTCGGGAGTACGATATAATAAGTTTGCCATATATAAATATATATGTTATATATTCACTGGAAGTGGCAAAGAAATGCACAGCCAAACTGCAGTCCTATAAGACGGATGTTCCCGCAACTGCCTTAGTTAAATTGTTTGTTTGGAGATTAATTTTTCTTTCGACCATCAATACTACCAACAAATAAAGGGAGCTCCAGTGGGTTCACCTATAGCCGGCCTTCTTGCAGAAGTAACAATGCAGAAACTAAAATATAGGGCTCTTCCACTCGTTAACCCTAAATTGTGGCTGCAGCATGTAGACGACACGTTTGTTGTCGTTAAAAGTGATCAACTGGGAACCCTCCACAACATCACTAATTCAACAATTCTGGGAACTAAGTGCACGTTAGAAAAGGAAATCGACAGTAAACTCCCTTTCTTGGATGTTCTCGTACATCGGAAAACTGACGGAACATTACACACATCTGTTTACCGACAAAGACAAGGGAGGCCGAAATGGCCATTCCAGTCTCCCTAGTCTTTGTCGGTAATACCATTCTGCCTATATCATGCGCCTCTGTGCGGCTGCTGGTTGGGTTCGAGAAAGCGAGCCCGTAAGGCACAACGGGACGAGTGAGTTCCGTAGAAACGACCGGTGAGCTCCCCTCTACCATTACATATATATATATATATATACAGTACCTGTGCTAACTCATGAAATGTCACGAATTAACACAGGTTAACGCCTTTAACGCAAAATCGGTAAACACTACGGCTCCCAAAGTATGATAGCGGAAAATAAACGATGTGCCAAAGAAATAAAGCAAAGTTTGGTTAAGAAAATATTATTTACTGAGATAAAAATAAATAATTTTCGACAAAAGTCACATTTTCGAGAAACGCCTATAT
>CACRXP010000003.1:4186589-4265181 GCA_902702965.1 Spirometra erinaceieuropaei
GACCCCATACTTCGGTATTACGTATATACATATATCACAAGAAACGTAAACTGAAGTAAGATAAGTTAATCTGGAAGGTAATAAAATTTATTCTGCAAATTTTTGAAGCTGGTTTTCCAAAGCCGTTGTCAGACCACAGGAAGTTTTTAAAGCAACAATCTTTTTAAACATTCTTGAAAAATAAGTACCTTCCTTCTATTTCTGCCAAGGAGCGGTCGCTGTAGGCCGTAATGTCATTTGCATTAGCGGGCGTCTCTTCCAGTTGTCCTGGGTATTTTGTACACGGCATCTAACTCGATGCCTCGCCTAATGTTGGAGTCATCTGAAAATACGGCCTCGAAAAATTCTGTCCTTTTCAATGACCAGATGCTAACAATGCGATTTCTGTCCGAGGCAAGAGCGTGTCCAGTATCCAGCGTATACGTGCCTATCTGGCACATGTTGTCTTGCCTCCTTCCCGCCGAAGGATTTTTATGTATGCGTGTGGAGGCGGATTTCGCAGTTTGACTACAGTACACTGCACCGCTAGCATTATATGGACAAATTTTTAGACAAATTCTTATCCGTATCCCTAGAGTGCACAATGTAGGTAGTGTAGTCGCCGATTGGTGCACCACTTGTATTTACTTCTTCCTCAGGTGACTTTGTGAGTTCGAAACATTCTTAATGCAAAGAGGAGTTTGTCAGGTTGTTAGTTTTGGCGCCTGATTGGAACTACCCAGTTTCTTTTCCTTTGGCTCATGTCCCGTTCATCGACGTACAAAGCTCTAAGCTGCCCCTTTTGAGAAGAGAATTTGAATGAGTAACTTAGGTATATGCCATCATTATCCTTTTTGGAGCAGCGCGTTTTCGCTTGATTAGGTAGGCCGCTGTTAGTACTCCGTTTGTAAGAGATAATTTGGGTGCTCCCATGATGTAGAATAACTTTGCATAGGTTTCTTTGCATGTTTCTTTGATGTATAAAATGTTCCTTCAATCCTTCCATTCTTGACAGCCTTTTCGAGAGTTCGTGTAATTACCGGAAGTGTTGAGTTAGTAATGTTGTGGGCGTAGCTTCTGATTTCCGCATTATAACTCCGACAAGGGAGCCAGATGTAGGTGACCCCATAGAGGTTCCCTTTTGTTGTCGAGAGTATTCCCGGACAAACGAAAAGTTGAGTCGAGCACCGGAAGAAAGTGTTCCGATGCTCGACTCTTATTCTTCACTTATGCATACACCTGGGACTCGAAATTTTGTCTTCATTCGTAAATGAAAAGTTAACTTCTAAACATAAGTCCAAGAGTTCAAGCAAGGCAGTTGCTCAAATATATTTTTTCTCATGTAGGAGTGCACAGATGACTGGTTGTGGCGCGTAGATGACCGTAGCGCTGGTAATGCCTTTTTCTTTAAACTCCTGATGCCTCATATGCCACCGCATAAAGTCAAGTAGGTAAATAATTCGGGAAAAAATCGGAAGAGGTTTTTTACTTTCTGATCGATAGCTTTCTGCGTCGGAGCAGTGAGTCTCAACCCGATTAACAGGCTGTTGACAGAACTTCTTTTGCGAGAGTCAAGGTAGTTTCTTCAATGTGAACGGCCGTTGTCGGCGCGCGCGCGCCATCTCCTGCTGCGTCAGCCACGTCGATTGCCTGTCGGAAGTCAGGTTAGCGAAGTACGGTGCAAGAGTACTTGAGGAAAACAAGGAAGGACGTCTACATTAAGGGGCATATTTGTGTTCTGACGTTACAAGCAGCGGTTTCGGCCAACCACCATTAGAGGCTGAAGGATCGTGTGCACATTTCTCCTTATTTAGTTCGTCACACCGTGAGCCAACCGTTGTTGTTAATCTGGACACGAGGTGCATTGTGCGTGCTTGTGCCTGGTTCACCAGCAACCGGTCAGCAAAGTGCACGATGTCGATCGGCGTCAAGTTGTCACCATGCCGGAGGGCTGAGTCACGTCCGGCCCAGGCCTTCAACCGACAGAGGATGCCAGGCGGGTTAAAGCAACAGGGGTAAGCGGCCACGCTGGCGACTACGATATTTGGTTGCCACACTATGATTAAGTATTTCCGGCGTGTTGTTCGGTTCCCTGTAGATTGTGGCTGCTAGCAGGTCGTCGGGTTGGAGTAGGACAAGGGAGTATAAGAGCGGAAGTCTGTTCTCAATTTCCTTCTCCATTGTGAACTTCGGACTACGTTTGATTGAGTTCAGTCGTCCTCTGCAATAATTAGTCTTGTTCTGCTCAATGATAACAAAAGTGTCGTCAAAGCGTCGTGCCGGAGATTTCGATGTGTACGTCTAGAACATCCTCCTCTCGGGACCACCAAGAATCGCCTCAGCAATAAGCCCAGTAGTTCGTGGCTCAACCTTTGTCATAATTGACCAGCGCAAGATTAATTACTTTTAAGAATGAGTGAACTCAGTCATCCTCAGTTTAAAATTACGACGAAGAAGGAAATGGGGAGCGGACTTCCGTCCGTAGATGCCTTCATTTGCCGCCCACCGGATGACCGGGTGGCAACCACAGTCTACGGGAAACCGACTTTCACGCTGTAAATACTCAGTTACAGCAGAAGCCACCCGCTACGCTATGCCGGCGAGCGGAAATTCATAGCAGTACGACAGTTGCCGGGCTGGACGAGATCAAGTGCCCCTGAGAGGACTTGAATGCCCCGAAGGAACCTAAATGAAGAGTCCAGTCAACCGAGATCATGGCGAAACATTCTGTATATGAAGAGATTCCCTGAGACCATGGTTAAATCCTCCTTACTGCTCGGGCTAGGAGTCGACTACTGCCCTGACTTAGGAATCCACCAGCAAGTGCTGCAGCCAAATTACCGATCCCTTAGCTAGCGGAAGTCGGGTGTTGTCTGTCAACTTTTAGTATAGCAATGGAAGACAACTGCGCCGCAGAAACCAGCTGACAACTGTGGATGTTCGCAAGTCGGACCCATAGTCGGAAGCTGACAACCCGTGCCCCGTAGCAGGGAGACACTAAAGAGTTTTACACTGTTGGCGCTGTGGACCGGGGTGATGGTCACACATTGAGGCGAATGCAAGAAGCCTGGACGTTAATCGACCGCTCACTCAATGGCCATATCGGATGGTCGAACCTACGTTGATAGGGGACAGTGGGGTCACAAAGCCGCATGGACGGCCAATTAACTCCACATTCAACGGCGCGCGAAACTGGTCTCCAGCCATTGGCCGAATTTCGGCTCTTGTCGACTGTTCGTGAAGTTTTTCCTGGTGACTGTTCGACATTGATTACCTAAGCGGATTCTACAGCACTCTAACTTTTGCGGATAATTAATTACACTTAGGGGTCATAGGGGATTCCTCTGGATATAATCTCTGTGAAAGGTAGATGAAAATAGCAAAAAAGCATTAGTGCTTCTTGCCGTGCAGTTAAGCACGTGACCGACTAACTTTACTTTGTATTCGAATTAAAAAGCGTTCACGGGTCCTCGTTGTTTCAAATATGGAGGGTCCCCTGCGGGGCACCGGGCACTGCAGCCTAGTTGAGTAAAAGTCCTAACATATTATTGCACACCTCTGCCTGGAAAGATAGAATATACCATTAGATTTCTTCATAACGTCTTTGATTTCACAGTTTGACCAATCCAGACCGCTCTCTAAACGGGCGCCAATGTTCTAGGGGATTTCGCATGCCTTCTGTTATATATAAGCTGGAATATTTCGTTCAATAGTTCTTTAGGCTTCGAGAATGGACAATCCGCGCACTTCGTGCTGCTCGTTGCAACGTAGTTGATGGAAAGTTGTGACGTATCGTTGCGTATGTTCGTCTGAAGGAGCGTAATATAAGTCTAACGGCCATTTTGTTAGCGGAGAACGAGCCAGACCGCGATACAAACGAGCAACAATTTTCTGATAGATCCTTTCGCATCTCACTGTTTTTAGGGCTCTGCCAGACTGTCCATGAATTATGATGACGACGGCTTGCGCAGCGCCAGCTCCATCTCCTTACAAGAGCCGTGCTCTAACGACAAATCAAAGTCAAAGACGGCGAGATTCGGTCCTGCAGCCCCACTTGATTGGTACCATATGGCCAACTTACTAAAGCGCTTTTTGTTAACATACCTAAATTAGGCACTCACTGTATTAGCAAGGGCAAGGGAGAGCAAGCAGAGCTCGAAGCGCATACCGGAAGCGCGTGTGAACCGATGTTTGGTGTAACCGAAGGTGGCGTGTACACACTCCCCGCGACACAGCCACTCGTTGGACTAAAAGGATAAGGAGAGTGGAATCACAATCGGAAAATCGCAGAGGGAACTGCATGTTAATTCACAGGGCATGGTCCTTATAGTGGGATAGACGGAGTTCCCCACCGTCCGAACAATGACATTAGTAAGCCTACTTAGCCACCCGCCGAATTGAGATAACGAAGAGGGCGCAAGCAGGGCTCGAAGCACTTTTGGGAAAGTGCGTGTGAACTGATACCCGATGTTACCGAGGCTGGCGTATAAGCACTCCCCCTGAGGCACAGTTACTCCCTGTACTAAAATACTAGGGAAGACGCAAACAGGTTATATATGCAAAGTCAGCGTAATCGGACATACTAAGATTGTTTTGGTTGGCTAACCATATGGTATCAATCAAGTGGGGCTGCAGGACCAAACCTCGCAGTCAAGACGACTGGAGATGGCTTCAGGCACAGTGACTGACGAGACTGAATTCACATATGCTCATCCCACACCTGGTTCCCAACTGCCCATAAATCAGGCTTAAAAAAGATTCTCGGCTGTCTCATCAAAAGTCGACCAGGTGAAATTAAGTAGCTACTGTTGCGTTGCCTTCAGCCCAGAAGAGAATCAAATCAGCCCTCAAAGTCACTAATTTTAACAAATCATGATATTTGGAAGTGTACGAGGTTGTTTATAGCGGTGATAAGTTGTGCAAGATTGTCGTGAGGAGTATTTTCTTCAGGATGAGTTTCATTCTTTCCTCTCCAGTGCACGGATCGCACGTTTCAGTCATGTCCAGTCAGGATGAGTTTGGGCCTAGTGCGTAATGTGAATTCATGACGCTACTTAGTGCTTGTTGTACACATGTGTGATCTCTTTTCGTGTCGAATACCAAAGAACAGCTAGTTTAGGTGGTCAGGGCTCTAGGAACATGCGTTCTAGCTTCCTATTTTCTCGCCTATCTTGGCAGCTTATGTCTATAGGAGGTATATTTGTCAAATTTATGGTCAGCCGATAGTTTTTCGTCGACCTCGGCGAGGATCACCGACACTTAGGCATGTATGTAATTTAGATTATAGCTATGGCAAAGTGCGGAGCATTGACCCCCCCACACCTAACTTGTTACAGCGGCATGACTGGCACGAGACAACGGGGGGGGGATGGTTGGGGCGCAGTGGCTCATCTGGAATACTGTGCTTGTTTACGTGTGTCGCGACACTACTGATCCCTCTCCCACAACCCGACTGAGACTTAGCACACAGAATTCTCGGTCATCTTTATCAGGTTTCCTCCGTCAGTCCAGACGGCTACTGTCGTGTACCTGAAGCCTTAAGAAAAAGCTTCATAGGGCTACAGATAACTGTTGATCACTAGATGCGGTTCGAGTCAATTAAGTATCACGTTCACATACTTTGATGAGACAGCCGTTACACTAAAGTGACTGTCCCCTCCCCCCTCCTGAACATCCTATGTATCCTGAATGGCCAATCTGTCCAATTAATTAAGATAGTTACGTTTAAGTTAAACGTTGCAGTTGTCTCAAAATCTTGTTAAAGCGCGGTACTTTCTCTGATGACTGGGAGGCCTTTTGCTTATGTCCCAAGGCACGGCACCGGTTCGTCACAGTTGTTGTCATTCATCAAAAGTCGTACATCAAATTTCCAAATCTTCGGAACGGGCAAAATCGCAAAAACACGAGCGGTAGCGTATCGTAAACCTAATACCTAAATCTAGTCCTAGACTTAGCTGTAACCTTAAACCTTACCCTAGCCAAACCTAAGCCTAGTTCGGCAAAATCCTGATAATTGCCGGGGAGATGACAAGTGTCTAGCCCAAAAACTGCTTAGCGAGCGGAGGTAGCTTCGGTTAGGCCTTGGTGAAATATCTTCTGGCGGCAATCGAGAGCAGTCAAAAGCCGGCCTATTGCTTCCAATATCCCAGAAAAGCATGTAATGATGTGTGCACGTATAGTATTTGCAATTCTGTCTGTTTTCCACGAAATTTCTATTTGCTAATCTCGTTTTTTGTGACCTTGCATGCACATGCGGAAAGGGTGGTTATGCGCCTCCCTGACGAGCAAACAAGGATGTACTCCTTCGTTTCTCACTTTGCCTCCATGTGTGTACACACCCCTAACGGCTACTTGTGATCAGAAACCGCAACTGACGCAGGCTTTGTACCGCTGCCCTAGCCATCCTTACAACACCTTCCTGCGAGCTCTGTTTCTCCCTCTCCAACCTGTTCTAACCTCGCTCCTCCCTGTCTGTCTACTCGCGTGTACGAACGTATTTTGGTGTTCTAATTTGACCTTCGAATCAGCAGACCCGTTAAATGGACAATGCACTGCTCGAATGCGCTGGCTAGTCCAAACTATGCATGTTGTGCGGGACGTGTCGCCTCCCACGAAAGTGAGAAGTGTTCGTCTCAGCTCCGTCTCCATGTGGCTCCTCTGCTGCCTGTGATCCGAGTCCGAGACTATCACGGTGGGTCAAGCGCCGTAGCTTGAATGGTTGCTAACTGACGGGATAACTTGGACCTCGCAGTCGGCTCGGTGTTATGTGTTGGCATGGAGCGGCCGACTGGTGGTCTGAGAGTCAGGCTGCAATGGCTCCACTCCGCGGGATCCTAGCCAGGTGTGGTGGCACGCCTGGGTGCGGCTTCGGCCGCGCCAGTCCCTTCTGTTATTGTTGGTTAAAATCCGGATCGTTTGCTGTGCGGACTAGGGGGTGTGGAGTGGAGTGCCAAGGTGGGGGCACGACCGTGCCATCGACCTGCGTCCTCCCTCGCCCCCGGTCTTCTGGACTCTGTCTTGGCACCGGGTTCAGGTGGAGGAGGAGAGAGCGGTAGACGCTGAGCAAATCTACTATTGCTATACACTAATTCATGCACAACTCACCGTCCCTGCTCTATCTTGCCGTGGGGCACACGGTAGACCTCTTCGGAAACGACTGTCGAACTATCGGGTCACCAGTAAAGGTGACAATACGCAAAGTTTCATGTGCAGTCAAACTTTTTCTCATTATGCATGAGTTTGGGGCAGAAAATTCTAGAGTCCCAAAGACTGAACTCGTGAAGGTGTGACTAATATTTTATTAGAGGGCTTCTTCTCTGAATTAAGTCTTAGTACTATCCGGATTTAATGCCTTTTGTTATAAACCCCAAACGTTTAATTTTTCAAATTTAATCTCTAAGTAGTTGCTAAACCACAAGTCTCGCGCAGTCGTTCTTTAAATGCCAGTAGGGCTATCTAAGAATTCACCTGACGGCTGGGCTCTCGAGGCAACTTGATTGAAATTAGATACCATCCCCCAAATGGCCTGGTTTCTATCGGGCCTCGGATGTCATTGCTGCTTTCATGTTTAATCTACCGGTGTCCACTTATGCCTTATCCTACACCGCTTTGAGACTGTTCCCATGCTAACGAATTTACGCATTTTTGGAATGCAGTGTGCAACTGATGGGCGCTTCATATTTCATAATTGTACCAGTAGCTACCGAACGCATACCGAGACCGATAAACGTAGACCTCAGATGTCGCTACTAAGTAACGACCCACCGTTTACCTGCGCAATCGAAAAATCTTCTATTAGTGAAAAAACATGGAAGTATCTACCGTTTTAATCGCCGCTCACATACTGGGATAGGATTTTCAGACAAGTGACTCTGCGTCTGCATGGAGATGTGCTAACAGTCAGGCAGATAGGTGCTCGCTTGGTCAGTATTTCGGGAATATCACTGCACCATAACTTAATAATATCGAATTTGTGGCGAAATGTTGATGACAATTTTTTTGTTTTTTGATAGTGATTTCGAACATTTTTTTGATAGTAATATTTTTTGATAGTGATTTCGTATACTTTTTTGCAAACAGGCGCATATAAAAAATCGGACGGTTTTTAGTGGAAAAACGCAATTAAATTACACATACGAGGAATATCAACTGTCTTCTGTTGGTGAAACGTATGCTAAAAAAGTTTAAGCTCAAGTATTGGTCAGCAGACTTTAATGACAACGGCGATCATTAGCGCACCAAAACCGTAAGAGTTTCCAATTGCACCACCACCCAAATTGCCTTCTAGAGAATAGATCTGGGTCACAACAGTCTCCTACACTCTTCAAAAATGAGCCTTTTTATTTTGTAGGACGTATGTGACAGACGAGAATGTTTAGGCAACTTTTTCCAAAAAGATTCGATTCAGTTTTTGATGTATTTTGTGGGTCGAAATCAGAGGTACCATCGTTTTTATTTTGAGCAAACCGGCAGAAAAGTACTTAGCCTTTTTAATATAGTTAAATAGCGCTGTCTCATGTCTTCAAGTAATATAGGTTTAGCACATAAGTTCGTGTCTCACTGTTCCTCCTTTTATTTGCAATAAATATCTTATTGTGCAAGGACTTTAGAAAGGTTTGATTTTCCTTCAAACTATTCTGAAATCAGATTAACTGCAGTGGGCGACGTACCTCATGAAACACTAGCTGAAACTCTGAGATTTGATTTCAGCTTGAAATGGTTGCTTGTGAGCGGTTGTGACATTTAATATCACGCAGCATAATACCAAGATATTTAAGTCACGCCCAAGCGCCGGCTTTGAAGTGCGTGTCTTTCCGATTGCTTGCAAATCTACGTTCGCAAAAGAAAGTACTTAAGTAGAGCGTTGGCTGTACTAAAGCCTTCCCCCTCACTGCGTCGGTTCGAATCCCACCGAGGCGCCGAGTTTTTCACAGTTGGGTCAATATGAATTATTCAAAATCTGCCAAAATATCAATGAATTACGTGAGCCTAGTAGTCATCTGGTGGATTCTAGGTGAATTACTTAGGAAATCCTGCTTGGGCAGTCAACTTACTGTATCAGATTTGGTGGATTCCAGACGTTGCAGTAGGTTGGGCGGGTAACTTGACCCAAGTGTGATAAAACTCGCGTCGTCCGGCGGGGCCTCGTAGCTCAGGTGGTTAGAGCGTTGGCTGCGCTAAAGCCTTCCCCCTTACTGCGTGGGTTCGAATCCCACCGAGGCGCCGAGTTTTTCACAGTTGGGTCAATATGAATTATTCAAAATCTGCCAAAATATCAATGAATATCGAGTACAGGCAAAAAACATCCTCTCATGTACTCATTTTGCATTGACTTACGCCATTCTTAAAATGTTCTACTCAAAGAAACTGTATTTTTTAGTTTCGAAAAGTTTGTAATTATACGATTTTTCAAGACCACGAATATTTATTTAAATGGCATCCTATCGGACCTTTCATTAATGATCCTTTTGAAGTATACGGCGTAGTCAGCATCTACTGAAGAATTATATCAGCACTATGTGACCTGCTCCATAGCCGAGATGAGCGTATGGTCTTTTCTAAAGGAAAAGTGTGCAGTCTGTAGTCTGGGAACACAAAAACTAGGTACAACAGCAAGTCTGGTTTAAATTTTTTCGGAAATTGGAGGTTGGTTTGAAAATGAACGATATCGCTTCTTAGAGTGAGACATTTGAAGATGGCCTTTATTACTACGAAACGAGTGCAAAAAATGTTTTTGCATACTTTATAAAATATGTTTAGATTTTAAGAGCATACAAGATCAATGCCGAAACGTAGACTACTCAAGTGTTGACTTTTAAAGAGTTCGGCTTTTGCAGGTGGCTGGGAAGATGCATTCGAAAGCCGATACCTTGGCATAACTGCAACATCTCAGTATCATGCTGCAGGAAAATCAATATTACAGTCGCACCTAAGTAGTCCTTTCTGATCAGAAAGGCTTCAAAATCTCATCTAATTTTTCATGAGATACTTCGCCCGTTGCATGTTAAATCCTTTTGTCGGTATGCTTGCAGTCCCTTTCTCCTCTCTCGAAACAAAAACCCGTTTTTTTGCTACTTTTGAAGTATTGAGGCGCCCGCGTGCACTTCGCTTTCGCTTAAATGCAGTTGTGTGTCGGCTACGATAGGTCTAATGGCCGTATTCTTGTTGATTTTCTGAATCCCTAACACTGTTTCGTTAAAAGAAGACGAAACTTTCACCAGGAGAGGTTAATTCCAGGTCTGACGTTTCCTGTAGCAATTTCGCCTACCCATCCCCAGAGACAGGGAGGTCATGCCACTGCACTCATTATATGGCGCCAGCTATGCAAATTATCTCCACCGTCAACGAGGGTGGGGGCGGCACAGA
The DNA here is from genome assembly GCA_902702965.1 of Spirometra erinaceieuropaei. NCBI lineage: Eukaryota > Metazoa > Platyhelminthes > Cestoda > Diphyllobothriidea > Diphyllobothriidae > Spirometra > Spirometra erinaceieuropaei. The sequence continues at coordinate 4,196,934 of CACRXP010000003.1, forward strand.
TCACGGTGAAATGCGGGTCCGATGCAGCCAGCCCCACAGACGACATTAAGAAGGCAGGCATCAAGTAAAGGGTGTCATATAAAATAAGAGCCGCGCGCACGACCCTCCGGTCACTGAAAATGGGTGGGCAGAATTATTACTCGAAACGTTAGACCTGGAATAAACCTCTCCCGGTGAACATCTCTGCCTTTGACATGCCACCCGCGAATGGCATTTTCACTACTACCGACTTTTATGTTAAGTCGACATCTTGCGCAAAATGTAATAGGGAGTCTCAGCTGTTGTCCCTGTATTTGTGGCCACAGATTTGACTCGATCGCCGATTTGACACGCAGGCCAGGTGTTCCCTTCCCCTAGGGTATCGCGACACTTCGCTTAACATTTTTTGGCATAATCTAATGGGTTGATGTCTAGTTTAGCCTTCTGTAGTCGCGTCTAGTTTGACCAACTTTCTTATATTTGCACGTTCTTTTCATAATGTCGAATCCAGCAGTCTGGAGATAACTTTTTGGCAATATTCCCTCGGAACCTCTTTTTTTGACAGATGACGTTTTAAGTATCACTGGCCACACCAAATCAGTGTACAAATAAGAAAATTGCGCAGAACAAAGCCTTATTTCGGAAGCTAAGTCGCAGCTCGCCATTTTCACCCCCAAGAAAGTTTCCTATTCATATTCTCTTCCTTTTCTCCCAGTCTGGATTTTATTATTTACCAGGCTTCAGTTTGTCTTGAAATTTTGCTATCAGGAGAACCGATCTGATTCGGCAAACTGCGTTACCCACTAACCCAAAAACTTTACTTTCGAGGCGTCACTGCCGACGGCCAACTGTAAGGCGATTGGTAGCAGTTTTGAAGCTAAAGAACAGAAAGGGGATCTCCATCGCAAAGCGCCTTCCCCAGGGGATCGGCGTATGGATCGGGTGGTTGATAACGGGGAAGGGAGCATGAAGTTGAAATGGGGAAATGGATTTCCGTGTACACACTATCCCGTTTTTTTTCCAGGGAGGAAACGGCGTCTACGCTAGTATCGTTTGCATTCCCACATCTTTCCGCCCTTCATGAGGAATGTCCGGAATACTATCTAGGTTGTGGTTGCCTAGTCGTCGTAACTGAATCCACCGTTGTGTAACTTGGGCGCTGAACTGAAGTTGGGCTTTGATGAGCATTCCCCCTCTAACAACGACGTAAAAACGGGCCCTGAAATCACTTTCTATGGACTCCAGGGTTTGACTTCTTAATTTCGTAGACTAACCCTCTGGATAAAAGAACCACCTTGTTCTGCTGGCCATCGGCACAAATCACTCAACTGTCTTTTGATGGTGTCTGTCGAATTCTGCCTGCTGAGAGTGCCTTCGCCGGGTCAAAAGTCGATAGTTGGCGAATAAAGGGAGTCCGAGCGTTCTTGTTCGACACAAGTTTTGACTGGAACGCTTTTGTCATACGCAAGTGGCCGTCTCGCTGCATCTTAATGGTGATAGACCGACCACCAAAGAACTGTCACGACCGTCTCCGTGGTATTTTTCCAGTGCCAATCACCTGCACTCTTAGTGTTCGGTCTATGAAAAACTGTTTTTTTACGTCTTCTGTTGCCCTTTCCAATAACCTTTCCCGACTAGAACTTGTTTCGGAGGAAAAATTACGATTCTTTTTATTGATAGGGCAAAACGATTACTGACTGTTTAATGCCCAAGTCACCTTCCGCTGTTAGAGACCTCCCAAGGCACCCAAACCAGAAGTGCCACTGATTATCGTTAAAGTGTTGGCCAAAGGGCTGCTACAGTTTTATACATTTCGGATGAAGGTGTGATGGAATAAATTTTGGAACCTCATACCACGGCAACGGTGATGCTGGCCTACTGTGTTTGCCACCGCAGATATCGTTCGTTGTAAGAAACACGCAGTTATATGGCATGCTAATTTCTAACGTCAAGCGATGACATTTACATTTCTCTCCTAGAAGCCGGAACAGAATTGTGTCTGAAAGCGCTCAGCGGATGAAAGCAATCATTATTCGCAGGAAAAATTCACCCCCACAAAAATTTGTTTATACTACCTCAAGGCGTCTATTTTTTCCATTGGAATGCAAAGGCTTCGGACCTCCGTTCATCTGTGGGCATGAGAAAGTGCCCTGCAAACGTTAAGATTTTAATAGCTCCAAGCAGCAAATAGCTAAAGTAAACTTTGAGAGCTTTGCTTACGATCATCATCATCATCATCATCATCATCATCATCATCATCATCATCATCATCATCATCATCATCATCATCATCATCATCATCATCATCATCATCATCATCATCATCATCATCATCATCATCATCATCATCATCATCATCATCATCATCATCATCATCATCATAAGTCGATAATACAGTGGGTTGGATAACTGACGAACAGGTTGAACCGTTCGGAAACGTCGGGTTATGACGACAAAAATGTCGGCGATCGAAGAGTAGTGACTTGTTTTGCCAACACTTGTAATTTGGTGTGTTTGTGCTTATCCTAAGCGTCGATGCTGTTAAGATGAGTCTGTAATCCCGAAGTGGCAGTTTACTCATGTAGATATCCGAGACCTGCTTCCGGTAGTAGTAGTAGTAGTAGTAGTTGTTGTGTCTTACGGCTTTTTTGCTTTTGAGGTATTAATTTCTTCCAGATGATCTGCGAGTTATCAAAATGACGATCTTTCCTCGTCAGTACTGTCTAGGCGATATGGCGCTTTCTGCCTGTTTTTGATGTCTTGCACAACTTTCTGTGGAATTTCAGGTGACGCTAAAATTCTGGAGGGCTCTGGATGGTGACGAAGAGGAGGTGGAGGGCCTTTCCGACGAGTCCACTTGATCAACCTGCTCATTCTACTCCGCCACTTCATCTCCCACATTCATTGTTTTTCCACGTGCCAACCAAATGTACTTATTTACTACACACACTAGCACGGAGAATGCAAGATTGGAATTACTGCTGTTAATGAGAGATAATGGAGCTTTCATTGTTTCATTTTAAAAATTCGGACTTTTTTAAACCAGCGTAATGCGCAAACTAATGACATCTAAAATAAAGGTGACCATTGCCTTCTTGGCGTCTTGGCAATAAAAGATTGTGATTAGGCCTTTTCCTCAACTACAACGCCCTCCATTTATCATGTCGATGTGGGCTCATTTGGCTTCGAGGTCTGTATGAACCATAACTTCGTGGTCAGTCGACAAAGCTGTGTCAGAATTCGTAGTGCATTATTTTGATGCATCTTGTCGAGTAGTTAAGTAGGAAATTAGTCTTCAGATTTTCCGCGGTGACCGCGCATACTCTATCCTTTGACCCTCAACTCCTTCTCGTGTTTTCCGCTTCTATTCATTTGGATGTAGTCACCGATAATGGGAGGACAGTGGTATCATCGTCACCAGGACAGCTCATATTGACCCAATTGTGAAAAACTCGACGCCTCGGTGGGATTCGAACCCACGCAGTAAGGGGAAGGCTTTAGTTCAACGAACGCTCTAACCACTCGGCTGTACTAAAACCTTCCCCTTACTGTGTGGATTCGAATCCCACCGAGGCGCCGAGTTTTGCACAATTGAGTCAATATGAATTATTCAAAATCTGCCAGAACATCTATGAACCAGGACAGATGATGACTTTGTTCGGCAATTAGTTCGGCGAGTATTTGCTCTCAAGGAATTACCAGAAACTCACTCCCAAATGTGTTGTTTTGAGTATCGTCAAGTAACACCTCAGAAATGTGCACCGTCGACCGAGTCGTGCCTGTGAGATTCTACAGTACTGCACCAGCGGCAGTTTCGGATGCATCGACAGCAATGACGGGGTGTTATCTGACCGAAGCAGTGTGGATTTCCGGTAAAAATTCCAACCAACATTCGGCACCCTGGAGCAGGTTCTTGAGGGGATAAATTGCGTCTGCTCAGCTGGGAAGGTGTCGCCGACAGAAGTTGTTGTCCCCAGTAACTTCTGCAACTAACACCCATACGTGATTAGCGAATATTCGCCAAATAGGAAGGCAGGTAGGAGGGTGGATGCCAATCGAGTCGACTATATGACCGGTGGATTCTAGGTTAGAAGCATCGGTGGCACACTGCCGGGATAGGCACGATGGTGCCCTACCAGTTGCGGGTAAACATCAAGCTCGGATTCTCGCGTTCCCCGCCTTGCTGCTGTATGCTAGGAGGTAGTCAATGTATGCGCGAACCTTACTCTAGAGGGGAACCTATCGAACTTGCGGAAGGCGTTGTGCAAACGGAGAAAAAATAGGGGTTGGGAGGGGTGTTAACAATTGTTTTCGGGCCTCATAAATGACGATAGGTATTTGCCGACAGGTCCTGATTATTTCGATCAGGAGAAGACACTTCCAGGTGAGGCTCTGGCCAAGTCCTGGGGGGTGTTATACGCCCAGCAGTCATCACATGGAGGGTATTAATAGACTGAATCACACATAAATAAATAAATAAATCGTTTATTTAAGACACATGAGGGTCCCTCCAGAGGGAAGATAGTTGCATTCATTGTAGATCGTTATTTTAGGACAATGATGGCTTAGTTGCCTTCAGCCAGAACGTCAATACCCTTAGTTATATCACTCGTGTTGATTGTTGGTAGGACAATCACTCTGACATTTCAGGTTAGTACATATAAGAGATATGGGTCGATAATCTGAGAAATATGAAGGCTCACCGTGCCAGTCGAATTTGGTGGCTGACGTTTCGGACGGCTTGGGTGGCAGACCCGCCTACATGAGCACAAACAGGCAACTCGGACACTAGATCCGAACTCAGCTTGCGATTCGCATCGGAGAAACTGACTACAGCTCTGACTTCCAAAAAGCAACAGCCTTAAGCCGGGGCACCTCAAAGACAGAACGTTACACACTTGAGGTTTGACACCCAGATGCCAGATCCATCAACAAGCATCTAGACCTTCCTGCGGCCTATAAAATCCTACGCCACTATGTACATCATGACCAAGGTAATACGGCCACATGCAGCCCAAAAACCGAGCGAAAACGGCCCGTCGACTAACTTACCCAAATGGAGAGCACATGTGCGACCTACCCCCATTGAGGTGACGACACAACGCAGGAGGCCGCCTACATTCACAGACAACAGCCAGTGGGCTAAAGCGGCGGAAGAAGAATAAAATCGGTCGGTCAAAGGTCAACTTATTCAGCCGTTTGTTAAAAATTCTGGCCGAATTTTTTTCACAAAACCCTATGGTTATGGAGAGCCAGCGAAGCCTTCCGAAACGTCAGTTACTCAATTCCACTAATCCGGTGAGCCCCTCATGTTTCTCAGACTGCAATTTGGCTCACCGACACTGGCACTGGATAAATTTTGACCACACCCTCCGCGCCTGGCTAATCAATATGTCCAGACATGTTATCAGTAGACGGTATACTGCTTGTTTTTGGACTGATTGGTAGAAAACCATGACTCCAGAGGCTGGTGGTCCACGCGGTCACCACCTTTCGGAAGAGTTCCCGTCAGTCGTCGGTCTGGACCGTTTAACACGGCCCCGTCGGATTAGTCACTATCTCGAAGGTGACATCATACCACCCTGTCGCTGCTGCTGCGCTTTCGACCGTCTATGTTTGAGTAATTTCCCCGTTTCTCCGACGTATTTGCCTTACCCACACTAGCACCAGATCCGGCAAACGACTCCAGGTTTTTACCGTCGTGGCGGTGAGTCTCCCGGCTGCACTACATAGAGCCTTCTAGTCGCTTCCGCCTGTGTGAAAACTCAAATGCAGGCGATGCGAGAAAGCGGCTGACGGCTTCCAGACGTCTCTCGCGCAAGGGAACGTCCGCCAAAACAAGGTGGACGTGCCATTTGGTTTCGTCTTGTTTGCGTATGTACCGGTGGGCAACGCTGGCTGACTAGGCATTCGCTCTGAGCACCAGTAGGAGGTACTGCCACTCGACAAAACCCGTCTTTCGGTCCCTAGCAGTGCACCTTGACTTACTGATGCGCTTATACCCGACCTTCGCTGCATCGGCACAAAATCGGCGAAACGCGTGTCTGGGCCTTTAGCTAGTATCTGTCCTGTCAGCATGGTATACCACATAGTTTTAATATAAAACTGACAGCTTGCTGTCAGCTTGTGAATATTACGCGGCTATTTCGCAGTAGGTGATGGAGTTCGGCTTGAATATTCAGGTATGAACTTTCGAACCGAGCCTAAGAAACTTTGTTTCGAAGGAGTTACTCCAAGCGCGCATATTAATTGCCTTGGAAATTAAGCGAGACACGTCTAGTTTTCGCCTATCATCCAGGGAGAGCTCACCATTCTCGATCGTATAAGAGGATTGACCCGGAAGATGAACGGTGCGCGCAGAGCGTTGTGGGGCTGGACATATCGTTACGGGTCCATGAACGCTTCCTAATGGTTGTGGAAAGCCGCGAAATGCGCGATTTGGGAAATGATGTTATCCTTACTCCATCCATTCGGCGGCAGAATCGCGTTGATTTATTGGAAACTGTGCTTCTTTAAGTTGACAGCTACTAATCATAAGTGGTATATTCGCCTGGTCATGAATGAGCTGGAAAACACTGGTGTTCCTAACGCTTACTGATAAACCAACCGATTTGGCGACTTCATTTAACCCCGTCATAGTCTGTAAGTCATCTAAGTTTAGGGCTAGGAGGGCGATGTCACCAGTGTAGTCGAAATCAGTCAGTCCTGTCGGGTGCGAATTCGTTACCGTCAAAACCACGTAGAGTCCTTCTGAGAATCGAAGAGTTTTGCGGACCTGAACTCGCGCACTGATGGGGCGAGGTGGACAACGAGGAAGACTCCTTCAGCAACATCGATAAGGCTCATGTCGCAGTAATTCTCGCACTTTCCCCTTTTGTAAAAACGAGCACAAGAATACATTAGCTCCAGTAATCCAGGATGACCTCGTTTTCCCAAGCTTTCTCAATTGCCTCATACAGCCTGGGTGCCAGCGTCGAATCAATATGTAAAGATAACAGTGGAAATACCGTGCTCTCTGGGCGTCTTGTTGTTTTGCAGCCTCGATATTTCATGGGAGATTTATCCCTGAAAACGGGACAATATGACCCACATGGGTTGGAGAGAGGCAGGATTCTGCTGCAGTCAATAGCTAGAATGCGACGGATTGATCATTAAAGTTGGAAAGGTGCTCGAACTGCTGACGTCAACGCGAGACCCTGGCTGACTTTTCGACAATGATGATCCCATCCACATCGCACGCAGGCCCAGTCGCGCAGAGAGTCTATCACTAACTTGCCGAATAATTTGGCAGAGTTTGCGAGTGTTACCAGCATTTGGTGCCTGTTACATGAAGGTGGGTATTTTAGCCCAGTCTTTATTGTGCTCATTTCTAGCTGACTTTGCTGTCATTCTGCGGAGTTGGCGGAGAGAATCCTCTCTGAAAAAGCCGGCTTGACCTGCCTGGGTGGACAACTGCCAGGTTCTTCTGCTGGTTCGGACACTGTTGCCGTTGCTTTAATTCAGGAATTTCCTGTTGCATCGTATACCAACGACTTCAGCAATGAACATTTGCTACTGCCTTCTCCGTTGACCCACGGTGTAGGTCAAGAACGAACTTTTTGTGCTCAGGGCCCTGTTTTGTGACATCAAGGCGTCTTGCAAGTTGAAAATCTGGGTGCGGATAGGACGCGAACTTTTGGTTGTTTGCGGGCGAGAACGTGGTCTAATCAGTAGGCGTTGGCAGTTTTGACACCACGTATCGATCTGCTATCACGAACCCCTCCACGAAACTTTGAACCACCCAGAATATCTCTAGTCTGACTGGCCGTACGGCAATTCTTTAAATACCAAGTTAGTAGATGTTTGTGAGGGTGCTGGGAGCACCTGCTGTTGACAAAATGCCGGTCCTGGTCAACGAAATTCAGCACATTAGAGCATCGAAAGCAAAACCGAAACAAACCAATAAGGTACTGTTTAAGAGTCGCCCGGTCCATCATAGTCATTCCAGTCCCCAGTAACAAGAAGCGAGAGACTAATTCAATTAACTTTTGCACTTGAGGATAGAAGGCTTCCTTTTCGAGTTGGTCCACGGCTGACATTGGTCTGTAGACGGAAACGACAGAGATGTTCGCAAGGTGCCTCTTCAGTCATGCGTAAGCCGACCGGGCATTGACTGATTCCCACGTTGGCAGTACACAAATCACCTGTTGCAGTAAAAAATCGTTAAAATCGTCTGTTGCCTGTCTGTTGCCTGCTCCAGCACTTTGTCTCAAGGACTTGACCACAGCGCAACGATAGCAAGCAAACACATTTAAGCGTGTCATGCCACTGCCGTCGTCGGACTTGGCTGTCGGCATGCCGGAGCTTAGACCTCCACGCCTTGGTTGCACTGTCATTGCTGGTCGGCGGCCGCTCCTTCACCAGACCCGAGAGCCTTCTTATTTCATAGCTAATCTAAGCTAAAGGCCATTTCATAATCAGCAAACTGTTGACGTGCCGGCTGGCGGGCTGCCAACGGGACCGCCTTCTTCCGGACTGATATGTGTCAGAGTCGAAAAGAAAACGCTTATCACTCCCCTTGTCGCAGGCGCGGTAAATGAGATCGGTGGTAGGGTAGTTAGAGGGATTGGACACAACCGCCCCTCGGTCAGGAAGTTTCCCTACAAGAACTTGAGGGAACAGGGTGAAGCGTAGGACCGGGTCTTGGCATCATCTGGTGTGATTTCGACGGGGGTCGATTTTGAAGCCGAGCTTACTGACGTGACAGACCTGAAATGCTGAAAAAGCGTCACAAACGTCCGGTAAAGCAATGTCAGACCGCAGGTGTAAGATAACTTAAGGTTGCTTTTACTTGCCGTAGTTTTGGCAGCATCTAAACAAATCGAAAGCTTTTCTAACATGGATGTTACTGCAGCGTAGATCTGACACCGCACTTTTCGTCTCACTGTACAAGATAGCAACTTCTCAAGAAATTGTAATGGTGTTATCCGGTACTCTAACGGTCTGTTTAGCTTCCTGCGTCTAATAGTGGGCAATGTTCAAAACATAAGTTGTCAAAATCGAGGCACTCATTCACTCAACGCTTGTAGGTTGGCAGTGAAAAAGATTTTTGGGTTCGCTGTGTCCATTGAAAAGGGAAGCTTCCGCCCATTTCTGATGTCCTCTACACACAAAGAGGCCAACAGACATCTTTTGTTTTGCTTGTATGTTCGTACGGTTTATTCTCCAAGGCTTTCTATTGGACTCTGGTTTTTTGATTTAAACTGCGTACTCGTGGGAGCCCTAACAACAAATACGTACTTCTATTATTTAAGATAATGACATGTAAAAGCACTTTTTAAAACTCTGAACCGCTCAAGCTCCAGATTAGGCGCTGCCAGCTTCCCAGTAACCCTAAAAGGCAGATAGTTCCTTTAGAGTCAAATATGCGCACGAGATGCCATGTCTTCTCACCTCAGTTCTCCGAGTTTCAGGACAGGTTTCGCAGCGTTAAATTTCAGATGCACAAAGCAGCGTAATAGGCAGATGAGCCCGCTGCATTTGTTGCCTCTCTACAACTTATTTGCACTTATTCAAACGGACCCTATTCCCGGTCCCGCTATGCCCATTTCCACCATAAATGTACTCTAAGTTAGACTTGGCAGCCTGCATTTATGCCTTCCTTCGATGTGACCGATTACGACGGCCACTGCGCTGACAGCTTTCTAACCTCCCTCAGTCGTGGATAGCTTGGTGAAAGTTAGTTATCCGCATGATATGAAGACTTTCATTGCTATTAGGTGGGCGCAAGAGTACTGCGTATGGCGTGAGGCAAACCAAATTTCGGTTTCCAACAGTGATGACTCGCATGTCATGTTTCGGAGACTAGACTGAAGGAGACAGCACTGCGACAGCACACTCACGCAAACCCGTGAATGCCTGACTTCAGGCGCGGCCGCACCGCACAACTCCCCTGGGATTTGTCTCTTGACTTAAGATAGCGCGTGCCCAACATCTGCCCTCCGATGGTCATGATCAGTGCACACTAACGGCTATGGACGGGTGGACTTGAACGTGAATCTCGCTAAGTCATCCACTCAGGTAAATCAACCAGTGGTCGTTCCGGTGCGTTCTGACACCACCCTGTGATTTCGCAGGGCCTAGCTTTGCGCTCTGATGATTCCGATCCCTCCACCTTTGATTTTATAACCTAATCATTTTCGCGTATTCCACCCTGTGACCGCATCGCTTCTGAGCTGTATCCTTCGGAAAATAGAAAATGCATGTACTTCTGGGATAAAATTAAAATGCTGCTCCATGTTTCCCCAAGCCTCGGGACAATTTTCTCGGGTAATGCAAAATGTTCACTATAAATTTATTGTGTAATTAACAGTTAGTAATGGGCAGGAAGAAGGAAAAAGATGAGAATGTCCCTGTTATGGGTAAGTGCGGCCCATAGGAATAGTATTGGGTGAAATGCTTTGTGTGCGCATCGGATGCCAAACATGACTGATTCAAAAATACTCTTGCGAATAATGAATATATCGAGAAATACTCTCACAAACGCATAATAACCATTTTGAAAAGTTTGTGGCAGCTATAAACAGGCGGGTGTTAGCCCAAAAGTATAAACCACAAAGCAGTTCGTCCTTTAGTACTCAGCCATGACAGAATTATCCTGACGGAAATGAATAAGGATCAACTATCCGTAAATTTCACACAAAACGTTGACCACGAACTCATATGTCCATGATAATGTAAGTTCATCATGCGCATCAGGATTTAGCTGGCGTCGGCATCAATCAAACACATACCCAAATAACATTACCAGCAAAGACAAGGGAGGCAAGCGTCCCTCTACCATACGACCAAATGTTTTTTTTTACAGTACAACATAAGGTGCTTCCGCCGTCATTTCGATATCCACAGTGTAGTAGACTGTCCACTGACCCAAAACCGGTCTTTTGAGACATCAGCTGTGATCCTACAGTTAGAAATCTGCATCATTTGCAGAATGTAAGACTTGATTCATGTACATAGGTAAATTACATAGCAACGCCGACCATGGCGTGATAATTTTTGGTCATTCCGTCCCCCATGCTCCTCCGCTCTTGCTTTTTTGTTTTTATTTATTTCTGCTCTAGGCGACTATGTTGTCAAGTTACAAATGTCGGCCTTGAGGCTTCCACTAATCAATCTCCCAAGTCAGTTCAAAAAATTCAAATTTAAAAATTTAAGAATTAAATTTAATTAGATCAAACTTAAATGAAAATTAAATTAAAATTTCTAAACTTTACGTACGTTAATGGATCTTTCGAAGAATACTTTCAGAGACGACTGGGACGCGACGAATACAAAGACAACATTGTTAAGGGGTGAACAAATGCTTAAACTCTGCCGCGGAAGGGCGGTCATGTTTGTGAAATTGTAAGGAGTGGATTTTTACTAGATCGGTCAACCATTTCTACTCGCAGAAAAGAAATAATTGCAGATGCTGGGTAGTCACCTCGAATTTGGAGACGAGCAATCGGGTTTGTTTCTTTTGAAGCTCACATTGTACATTCAATCGAAAATACACGACTGCTGGGCACTCCGAAATGAACTGAGAATCATACAGTAAAAAAGAGCAGGTTAACAGGTCTTTCAAGTTTTAACTCAACTGCAGGGACTCCGTGAATGTGAAACAAACCCTTTACATCAGACGAGTCGGGAGAGGTCTGGAACTTCGTTCGGAGGAAGCAACAGCTTCACGAAACGCCAACATGTCGCAATATGGGCTGGTACCCGACGGCCAGAAAGGCAGTCACCACGCTGTTGCTTCGTGTTGTGAAAAAGAACTTTTATGACTTGTACTATTTGTGAAGCTCTGATGCAAACTGAAGGCTAATTTTCTCGTTGTTTCAAAGCGGGGTAAGGCCCGGTGAAAAACTCAATCTTCTTGCGATTTTATGAATTTGACACTGGTAAAAATGGATTTTATTAACAGGCATCTTTACTCTTCTATAAGTTTCAAGTTTAACAGGTGTTCATATGCAGGAAGAGGCTGCTAAGATCTAAATTTATGCCTTGTTGTTCACTGCAGAGTTTTCAAAGCACCCAAGTGTTTCTCCTCATGAGATCCGTGCTAGCCCACAACTTGTTTCGTACAAAATACCATCCTTGGTTGTCTCGACGCTAAACACAACGTTACGGAAATGACTACGATGACCGTATCCCTTTGAAGAAGACCGCAGCTAGCTGGAGAAATGCAGAACACCTTTGGTTGCGCATGAAGTGTATCGACGTAAGTTAGACATTAACATGATCCGCTTCTCCATGCTGGAAATATCGAATGAAATATAGGGATGTTCCTTCCGCTGACGCGGACGTCCAAAGAAAGTGCGACGGGATGCTGGAGTTGTCTTTACCTGACATCAGGAGGCAGTTTCCCCTCCTCCCACAGGGGTCCATGATTTTTGCGGATCTTTAACTTCCCGAGGAATCAAATGCTAACTTGTAGTAAATCAGTCTGCATTTAGCCCTGTAGGTTCAGACCGAAGTTAATATGATCATTCGGGGCGAAACCCATCAGCCACAGTGGGGTAACCGCGTAATTTATACAAACCACCAACATAGGTAGGTAGTATGTACATAGACTACACACTACATTGTGCCTAACAGCAGAGGTACTAGCTAAAAGCTTTTAACTAGCACCCGTACTGTCAACTATGGTGCATCATTTAGATCAATGATTGTCTACTTACCGTGAGTTTCCCACTCCACAGATAGAAATTCACTACGATCCTCTGCGCCCACAAAATCATTTCGAATGACCACCATGCTGATGTGAGGGACAAGTTTTTTGAAGATGTGCACGCACTCCTATTAAACGAGCGGAAAGTGATCAAATACATTGGTTCCGCTAACTCCACTACCCGTACGGTGCCTCGAACAGAGTGGTAGGTAGCCATAAAATAAGGAGTCGAATCGGCAGCTGCCTTTTTTTCTTTGCAGGCATGCGCAGAACATAACCTCCTCCCTACTAACAAATCCCGCCCTCTAAACCAGAAGCGGATAACCAAGGTTCACTTTCACCGTGTCACTTGCAGCCACTGGGCTGTGTCCTATTCAGAAGACTAGTGTGATAGTGATCAAATCGAATTGCAGTGCTGGACCGAGCGTCGCCTTGTCGTTTTGAAAACGAAGTTACAGTCCCAATGTCACAGGCCGACTCAGGGTGAAAAAATGCCAGCTTGGATATTTACGCTAATATCAGGTGTAACTGCGCGTAGACTGCACTTCGGCATGGAAATTAACGTTAGTCTGGTGGAAATCTGGGTCCTGGGGGGGGGATGCGTAGAGCAGCGAGAGGATGACAGTAAGAGCAAATATGAGGAACTCCTAAACGCTATTCGGACCTCTTCTACAAAAAGCCTTTGGATCCGCACATCGACAACGGCAGAACTGTCTGGTAGGACACGGGAATAGGTTCTCCTGTCCCATGCCAGGTGGGCTTTCAGTATATTCCAGGAGAGTACCTATGCCCGTGTACAGCCGACTTCCTAGACAACCACACCAGTATTTAGCCTCCTGCCGAAAAAACAAGCTGCGCTAGAATATATCGGAAACCGCACCGGCACAGGCCCTGTCACACTCTCAAAAACATTATTAACGGACTTACACATATTGAACAACACAGTAATTCACGCGAACGTTTCAGAAGTAGTCACAATTCCAATCGTTTAAAAAGCTGAAAGTTCAATTTCCAATTGCAAATTTCGCAAAAGACGCAGATTGCACAAAAACAAATTCTGAGCATTTATTTTGTAAAGTGAGAGAGAATGCACTCAAACCTCGGGCACAAATGTGACAGATACCTGTTACCCAAACAGGGTTTTAATTCAGAGCAATCTTTGAACAAGAAGCGGGAGGGATTTTCAATCCAAAGTCTCTGGGTACCATATATGAATTGACACGGAATCATACCCCAGTGACCCAGTTAGTGTAATATTTAACACTTAAAAGCTCATTCAAAAATTTCATTTAGTGTTTAATAGGCTGCGGAACGTACCGTTAGTCCTGGTTGTCCAAAGGTGAATTATAATCTCGGAACTGTCTGACCTGGAGATAGCCATACCAAAATGTCAGGTGAGGACGGGTCTGAACTCGAACCGGATTGTCTGGGCATGGAGTTAAATACTACCATCGAGACGTGGACCTCGACCCTGTTCTCCGATGTTGGAAATATTCAAAAATATTTGGCATGAAGTTTACTCATGTATTCCAATTGTAAGATAGAATATTTCGCATGCATTGTACACATTTTAGTGTTTACTCGGAGAATGCTAAAACTGATTTGCATTCACAAGCGTCATCATAATTTACATGGCAATATGCAGTGTTTGACCGATCTCATGAAATGTTGACCGAAATTCTGAACGTGTTTTCGGCTAGAAAGGATTACTTAGGTGGGGTTGTAATATTGATTAGCATGCGGCATCGTGCTATAGCATTTCGGACTCATTAGAATGTCGGTTTTTCGATGCACTCCTTTCTGACCTTCTGCAGAAACAGCGATTTGTAAAAAATGAGTACCTAAGTAGCATGCATTTTTCTTATTGATTTTCGATGGTCTTACAAATTCAAATATATTTTATAGAAAACGGGCACAAAATATGCCTTCTTTTACTCGTTTGGTAGAAAATCACACTGTCTCCATATTTTATACCCGAAGAAAGTGCACATTTAAGTTTTAAAAAGTTTTCCAATATCCGAATAATTTTGAGCCAGATCTGCCATTTCATTAGCGGTTAGCGATTTCAGTTTACAAGGTACATGCTTTCCGCGTAAGGAAGATCATATATTACTCTATGCCTTTAAAAGATACCATATAGAGTCTACAAAATTTTGGCAATGGATCCTGACTGTGTTGTGCATTTCATGAGAAGCCTTGGTAAACGGACAAGTACGATGTTGTATATATGGACATCGCACGGTCATGAAGGTCTCATGATTAGAAACTTTTTAAGATCCAAGCATACATTTCCTTCAGGTATGAAATATAAAGGCACTGTGACTTTCTGCCAAACGAGTAAAAGAAGGCATATTTTTGTGCCCGTTTTCTATAAAATATATTTGAATTTGTAGGACCATCGAAAATCAATATGAAAAATGCATGCTACTTAGGTACTCATTTTTTACAAATCGCAGTTTCTGCAGAAGGTCAGAAAGGAGTGCATCCAAAAGCCGACATCCCAGAGAGTCCGAAATGCTTTAGCATGATGCCGCATGCTAATCAGTATTACAACCCCACCTAAGTTATCCTTTCTAACCGAAAACACGTTCAGAATTTCGGTCAACATTTCATGAGATCGGTCACGCTCTGTACTGGCGCGCGAGGGCTGCTAGACAAGCCTCTGTTGGCCGAGCAAGACCAGGACAAATAAAAACCTACGGATGGTTAAACACACATAATTTCAGATGAGAGACCGGAAAGTCTATAGATTTTGAAGGAGGACGTACACTCCTCCAAAGGACAAACAACTTTGTAATTCATCTAGTCCGTCCTGATTTAAGCAAGGACGAGGAAGGGAAACAGGGCATACACATTTTTATGGCAACATCGGTTGACTGTCCGTGCGGGGTTTAGTAGAAATGTATGATCCCCACATATCCAGCTAGAGGGATAAACATTGCGATCTTTCTTGCGGTGGGGATGCTGGTGAGATACACCACACCCAGCGACGTGGATAACGACCCAGGTCCCATCCACCTCAGTAAGCGCTCAGCACACAGAGGGAGTGGCGTCGCGTGGACGGCCCGCTTATTGGATTATGATTGATATTCACGCCCCACAGTGTGCGTACGTGCATCCGGGAACAGGCGCGTACGCCCACGTGTCACACCGGTGCGCGGGCGCAAGCCCTAATGCATGCACACACGCACACACACAGGGGCTAAAAAGACGCTTTCGCGATCAGGCAGCACGTCTCGCCGCCTTCGCAGCAGCCCGAAGGGGCACGTCAGCTACTCCTGGTGCTGACCGTCAGGATGGAATTTGAACGCCAATCGGTTATTACCGTCGCTGCTGCCTGATACTGCCCCTGCGCTGCCCTCTACTGTTGGCCCTTCGTGCAGCGCCTGCAGGCACACATGCAAGCAGGAACATTTGCGGCATCTAATAAGCCGATCACAAATGAATTGCATACGCGGTGGTAGATTGACGTTGGGATTTGTTTGTGTGCATCGTAAGGGCGCCTCTGACATGGTCGGCGGAGCGGGATGTACCACTGCTGCCATTATGACGGTGGCGACACGCTGATCGACTTGGGTGAAAAACGCAGGAAAGGCGCACGCCAAGGGCGGTGGAGTAAGTCCAGTATACATGGGGATTATGAAAGACGAGTAAAGGACTCCAGACGGATGACCTTATTAAAACTGTTAGTAGTTTTCCCATTCTACGGCCGCTAGAGTTAGAAGCCTAATGGCGTAACGAAGTGTACCATATGGAGTGGATTATTCAGCATGTTAAAAGGGCCCTTTCGACAAAATGAGCGGAAGTTGCAGGTTAGCAGGAGAAGCACAACACCCTTGCATACCGCCTACAAGTATGATCGGTGCAATGGGCCAACTTCACCGTAACAACATAATTCTGTTTTGGATTTCAACGAACTAATGAGTCCGTGAAAACTGAGTATCTGTATGCGTACACAGTAGTGAACTCAGTGGGCATTAGCTCAGTTTTGTGGGGGTTTTATTGGTCATTAGGCGAACATCTTTCAGGTTTTACGGTGATCAAGTAAACAATGCTAAAAGTGGACCGGCCACGGATCGAAACGACGACCTGCTATTGAAAGTTTAGTGACCACCTTATTTTTCCAAATATAACATCTTTCCAGCCCCAAGTTCATTCTGTCACTGCACATAGTTTGTTTTAGTTCGTCAAAATAAACTTCATGCGATCTTTTGAAATCCAAAGATATCTCTTCTTTGGAATTTCCTCTGCGGAGATCGTATTTTTATGAGATGGGAAAGATCGAATGTGGCTTTGTCAGAGGTACAATGTGCACGATAGTTTTGAAAAGGGCTTCAATTGTGTCAACCATCGATGGAAATACCGTTTCCATTTTTCACTCACCTCAGACTTCAACATGTCCTTAGCAGACCAATTTTTGAGAACGTTTCAACGTCAACCTATGATCACCTTAAAATAGGACTACGGAAGGAAATGCGTGATGATTGTGAAAGTGGCGAGACTTTGCTATCAGAAACTCCTGCGTCTTTTAAATCCACATCCAGACTTGAAGCAAACATTACGATCGCTCCATACTCCCAGATCTTCTAACAGAAAATGCCCACATTGACGCCTTGGTACCGAAAAGCGGAAAAAATGCAGAACTAAGAAAGCCACTTAAATAGTGGATATATTCAGAGCGCCACAATCAGTAGGCTAAGTCCTCAATTAGCAGGAAAAGATCGGAGATTTAGGGAAGGAATTATTACTTACAGAATCTTGAAGAAATCCTCTGGGGCAGTGGCCGATGGCGAGACCGGGGTGTGTGCTGGCAGTGTTAAATCATGCCTGGGTGAGGGTTGAACTATGGTGCTAACTGCTTTTTATATGCTCCGGAGCTAGGTCGAGACTGCTTCCGTCGAGTGATATGTGCTTTGTTACGAGAGGGATGGTGTGTCGAAGTATTTTTACGCTAGCTAAGCCTTGGTGTGTCCAAGTGGGGGTATTTACGGGTGTGACGGCTTGGATGCAGGTGAGCTTGAGCTGACGTCAACCGAGTGGTCGCAGGTCACCGCGTCCGGTGGGGCTGCCGTGTCGCGGGAGCCCTAGTGATAACGTCAAGTCACCTTACGTTTTCCGAGTCCGAAAGAAAACAGGGCGATTGACGCAATGACGAGGGGCGCCCATAGTTCTCAGCAGAGCTACTAAACCGCAAACTGTCATGCTTTATAGCATAAAGAGACTTCCAAACGGCCAGAGGACCCTCTTGCACGTAGTGAAAACTATTTTAAATCTCACTATCTCATTAGACGGACGACAGCGAGAAAGCCGAAGTTCTCATCGTAGTCATGCCTTTTTTTATTTTCAGTACATTTCATTGCTATTCGACCACCTGCGAGGGGCTTATCGGGAGCATCACTTGACAACGCAACTGCCGTAGTACTTCCAGAAAGGTGAATACCACAGCCGTATGACTTTCGAATCTGTCCCCCCAATTGCATCTTGATACAGCAATGTTCTGCAATCTCATCTTCTCTCCTAGCTCTAAATCCATGCTAGAAATGATTCGCGAGTTGTTCCAATACGGACTGTTACGTTCTCCTTTTACTCTAAGGCCCCCTTTATGATATTTTGTTGCCACATGCATTTGTTCTCTATATCCTAAGTTTCTGTTCTGCAGTTTATTTCAGGTCATTTGAAATGGGATACCTGCATACTGTTAAAGGGAGTACACGCTTTAAGGATAGGTAAATACCCTGATTTCACCAAAATTAACATTTTAAATAGGAGACGTTGTACCGACTGTTGACCCTTAGCGTCTTGCATACCTCAAGGGCCTAAAATGTGTTTTTTCTTATTTACTATCTCCAGCTCCAGTACTTCTTCAAAATGGGCTCTGTTATTCCTTAGATCTAATTTGATTTGAGCCTCGTTTGCTCGAAGTTTTTTGAAGATTTGGCGAAATGGAACGGTGAGAACTCCCCCGTCTTCCGAAATTAAATTTCTGGCCTTCGAAGCCACCGGTTAATCTCAGTAATGACCTTGAAGTGAGGCGCAGTTGGGAGGGCGACTTCAGAGGCGCTGACGATGCATTCTTACGTGGGCGCTCCTCAGGCAGTACGACAATGTTCTTATTAAAAAGTTGTCTTGCCAAGTAAATCTAATCCAATAGAGGTTTCAAATAGTTAGAAAAGGTGCGGGGCTACCGTAAAGTCTTTACGAGTGGGAGAATGTTCATAAGGACTGGTTTACGGATATTCAAGTAAACGCATAATATTTCGAGTGATAACAATGGACCTCTTTTATGCCATCCGCGCAGTACGCAATTAAATAGTTAATATGAAGTTTACGACACCAGTAAAAGTGATTCATTCATGCAATACCTCCGTCGATACTGACAGATGCAACCACGATGTTTATTCTCGAATTACTCCAGCCTGTGATTTGAAACGTAAGAACCTGCGTTTCCAACATGTTACAGGAGAAGTAATCAAGGGGATCAACGAGCTCGTATACTCTGGGTTAAGTTCCCTAATAGCAAAATGTGCTCTGAATGAGCTCGCAGGGAGCTCGTTTTGCGAGGCAGGCGAGCTCTGCTGGAGCTCTGAAATGGTAAGCGATCAGAGCTCATACGGAGCTCGCGAAAACGAGCCCAAAATGAGCTCTGAAAAACGGGCCAGCGAGGTCGTTCCGAGCTTGGCCCGAGCTCCAAAAAACGAGCTCCAGCGCTTACCCAAACAGGGGTTCCCCTCACTTGTGCTGCCCAATTCCCATTAATAACCGCCCTTTTTTCCCCGTAAGGTAAATATAGGAACACATGTTTGGTTTAGGAGAATTGTATTATAAAAAAATAGTTGTTAATATATCTGTGTTTTAATACAATAAAAGATTAAGCCTGTTCCTCTCTGTTGTAATCGGCGGCTTCTGTGATATTTGAGGACGGGTCTAAAAGGGAAAGATTTGGCAGTGGTAAGTAAACATATTAAGATTTATGTTACATAGTAATAGCATCAATATATTAATAGGTACCATTTGATTGCCTACTGTGCGATGCCCTATGGCATTTCCTTTGATAGCGATCGTGCCCCTTCTTAAACGCATTCTTAAATGCATTTTCTAATTGCTGGCGGTCTGAGTGGTGGTTCTTATTCCAGCGATTGAAGACCGCAAACTTTCACGAGGGCTTGGATCTTCCTCCTCAACTTCTGCCGTTATACCAACTTCTTCGTCCGTAGGCCCACTCGTACCCTCCGAGGAAGAAGAGCATTCATTCGCCATAGAAGTTGAGGACATAGTATCATCCGTGTTGCTTTCCGACCAACTACCGGATGATGTGTCCGACGACGGCATTTCACCCACCTCTTCGTTGATTCTTCGTATAATTTCTTCTGCTTCTTTAAGTGCTTGGCGCCGTATTTTACGCCTATTAACAGGAGTAAACATTATTGTGAGAAAAATGGGAGCACGGAGAACACAAAGAAGAGTGATACAAGGCAAAGACAGGCAATGGCAGCGTTGACTGGGACACGCCGGAATTCCGACGTATCCAGAGTTCGCTAGGAGAAGTGTTGATTGATTTATCCTCATCGTATAACAGGACGCGGGAATGTTGAAGGACTGGACTCGAAACTCAGTGACCAGCAAACCATCTTCGGGCCCTGACACCTCCCGGCTTTAGTTGGACTATGGACTGCTAGCGGTCGTTTCAGTCCTTATCTGCAGCATTTCTTGAACTCAATTAAGAAGTTTATTAACACGTTCTGTTTACTCCTATCCGTATTAGCATAAAGTGGCATCATAATTGATCGCCGCAAACCTTGTCAAAAGCAGGCATTCTCATTCGAGTAATCTTTGAAGAATAAAACAACTTTTAGACAACTTTCTAATTCATCATCAGGTAAACTGTGTACTATTTACATCTATTTCTGCCGAAATTTTTTGGATTTGGGAGTCTTTTGAACGGTATTTTGAGGCACGCTCAGTTCCAGCAACAGTTAACAAATCCATCTCTTGATCAGGCTTTCCCTTCTCTACCTTATGCGCCTCCGGCTCACCTGATACATATATTCTTTAATACTAAAGGATTTCTAGTAAAATGTTCGTGTCCTCCACTTTCAGGACTAGATTTCTGACTTTACTGTGGAAAACTGCAGATCTTGCATAATGGCATGTTCTGTTACTTTGATATGTGACAAACCCTCAAGTCCGTTCAACAGTATCAGTTCATTGCGTCCGCCATTCAACGAATGGGTTATCTTCCTTTAAAACAATAACGAATTAGTATTTGTGTTCCAAGACTTAATGATCCCCACTTAGTCATAATCAAAAACCTTTAATTGGAAACAAAATCACTTTCAGTATTAAGTCTATAGTTTTTGATAAAAGCCAAATTCATCTGTGACATTTTCAAAAGTCGTATTATGATAAGCGTCAGTTACGCAGTGATGGCCTTCCACAATTCCCAGAGTTCTATTGGGTCCCACTATAAAAATATTAATTCAGAAATAAAGCACTATAAACACTGGCTCTGTGTCTGACTAGATACATCGATTCTGTCCACATATTCTACACAGTATTATCGATTCTCATGTTGGCTGAACCAACCCCCCCAGACGCAACTGTTCATGTCTCTCTACGAAACTTCTTTTTAAACAAACCCTCTTAGGCGTCGTGAGAGTTTACTAATTCAAGCGAAGGGGCGAGTTCCAGGAGATAGTCGTGGAGAAGGAGCCACAGTCGCTGGAACAAGAGCTTTATTAGCCTGGCGATTCGGATTCGCACCAGCCAATCATCAGAGGCAGAGTCATATAGGGGTGGTATGTTGCCCAGGTGTTGCAGTATTTAGAGGATGTAGTTGTTAGCCCGCTACGTGCATATCGCAGTTGGAAGCT
The DNA here is from genome assembly GCA_902702965.1 of Spirometra erinaceieuropaei. Classification (NCBI taxonomy): domain Eukaryota; kingdom Metazoa; phylum Platyhelminthes; class Cestoda; order Diphyllobothriidea; family Diphyllobothriidae; genus Spirometra; species Spirometra erinaceieuropaei. Next base: position 4,218,474 of record CACRXP010000003.1, read on the forward strand.
CCCGAGTGCATTACGGATCGACTGGCTGGGTGTTAAAGCTTGCAATTGCCGTGCAGTTGCTATACTCATGTGTGCGGTCAGGATTATCGATTCCCACGTTCATCGCACGTAGTCGAGTTGCTGACAGCCGGATTTCGGCATCCGTGTGGGCGCTCAGGCAATTTGGCTGTACCCGCGGCTAACTATTTTGCCTAGATAAAAGTCTCAGCGTCGAATATAAAGCGGGGAGGTCATTGCGCTTATTGATTAACTGATAACCGGAAAACCAGGACTCGAGCAGTTAGCGGCTCACGCGGTTGTCATATCTAGCGAGAATTTATGCTTCATCCAACTTGAATGTGTGGCTGGGTCCCGTCGAGTGAGCCGATATTTGGGAGCTGGCGTCTTTCCTCCTTACCGCTGCTGCGTGCTCGGCCATTCGCGTTCGCAGTAGTCTTCCGATTTCCCCGACATAGTTGATTTGTCCACAGCTGCACCAGGCACGGTAAACGACTCCAGATGTTTCTTGCCGTGGCAATGGGTCTTTCGGCCTCATAATCTGGCGCCTTATGGTTGCCTCCGGTCTGTGTGCTACTCCAATTCCAAAGGGTATGAAAAGGCGGCTGACGGCTTCCAAGACATTCTTCCCGTACGGGAGGGCTCGTCAAAATTTGGGGTCAGTTGGATTTTGTCTTTCGTCTCGTTTGCGCGGGCACTGGTTGACGAAGTTGCGCGGGTAACCATTGGTTTTGAATACCCGTCGAAGGTATTGTAATTCAGCAACCTTGTTTTCCGGTTCACTGAATTGTGTCTCCACACGCTGGTATAATGTCCTTACGCAACTGCGCTTGTGACTGATTGGGTGGTTGCTGTTGCAGCTCAGTATTTGCGTCGTGTTTGTTGCCTTCCTGAATACTTTGGTTTTAGGCCACCACAATCTTTGCGGCAGACGAAGACATCAAGAAAGGCCAGCTGGTTATTTTCCTCTTCCTCCATCGTAAATTGGATATCCAGGAAGATGGCGTTTAGATGTTCTTTGAATTCCATCCCACGACCCCGTTCGATGACGACGAAGGTATCATCCACATACCGAGCCCAAAATTTCGGTCTGTTGTGTCGGAAAACTAGCAACTCCAACCGTTGTAGGACCGCCTCGGCTATGAGTCCCAAAATCGGCGAACCCATTGGCGTGCCTTTCACCTTCTGGTTGATTGCTTCGTCGAACGTAAAGTACGCCTTGAGACAGAACTGCAGAAGTTGGAGGATTAGAGCATGTCCAAGGCGATTCTCCGTTTCACCGTATTTCTCTCGTAGGAATAGTTTGGTGGTCTCGACTGCCAGATCCTGCGGAATAGGAGTAGAAAGGGACGTGATATCAAAGGATACCATTACATAGCTTGGCAGGCGGCCTACCCCTTTAAGTTTCCCAAGAATTGTGTTGACGAACTGACTGTAGTGTCTGAATTAGCGGTCAGAAATTTGGGACGCCAAAACAGCCACTTTTTCAGCCCGTAAGTTGGAGTACCTTTGAGTGAGACAATGGGCCGGAGGGGGACACCCTCTTTGTGCACCGTGGGAAGGCCATAGAAGTTGGCCAAGACCGTGTCCTGGGCTCTCGCCATGCGACGGTCAGCCGGTGATATTGCGCCCGAGTTTCCGATGCCAATCCTTGTACAGGTTTGGCGTTAAAACGCTTAGCGCACGCAGGGCCAGTACAGTTACTGCGGCTAATTAATTATCCACGGCCTGATTCAAGACACATAATTGCTCAGCCTCTTAGTTGCAACTGCCGCCACTTTTATCTATGGATCCCAACAACTACGGCGCAGAAACAGTCCCCCGCCAGCACAACCTTTTCTGATAGGTTATGAAGCTATCTAATTTATCCCTGAAAACAGTTGCTGGTGCAGGTAAAGGTGGAAAACGGAGGCAAAAACTCAAGCTTTTAGGTCATTCGGCGCGTGAAAAGGTCTAGTTTACCTTACATTATTATTCAGTGCTGTCCCTCATCAACGATGGCAGCGATAACAGTGAATGTATCCGTTAGACGTCTATAAGCGAACAATAAACAGCACAAAAGGCCAAATAACTTCAGGGAAGGTTGCCACAACAGAGAATGGAATTGAAAGATTTAAAAAGGTAAGTCGAAAAGTGGTAAATGTTCTAGCCGAGCACCGATCAGGCTTCCGAAATCTTGCATAACACATAAAAATTATATTTCACAGTAACAGTTAATGAGAACGTATAGTGAACAATCTAAATTGTTGGCCGGGGTAGCTGACATATTTTAAATGAAAAGAACCCGGTGTCCGAAAGCTTAATTCCGTCCAAAAAATACTTTCCTCTGTCTGGATTTCCTATTTCTCAAAGTATACGCTTACAGGGCATATAAGAACTAAATACAACTGGCCAGTTGTCAAAGCAGTCTGAAATAAAGGTTCTCAAAGCAAACTGGATATTAATTCAATTGGGCTATACGTAGACGACATTCTTATACTTCTTGTTATATTAATTTATTTCAGGAGGCATTATTCGCCACTGCAGCCAAAGGAACCGTACAAATTTCAGCACTTGGCTGATTTAAAAGAAAACTGGAAGACTCGGACGTTCTCGCATTATGGCCGAGAGTGGAATCGAAGAAAGTGGAGCAAGAGCCAGGTGTTTGACTGGCAAAAAAAAACTAATTGTTTTGAGCAAATATGGCAATATTTAAATGTTGCGCACACCAATAATTTACATATGGACTGTATCCTGAAAAAACTGCCAAATGCAAATTTTCCGAAGAATAAGGGAACTATTTAAGGTGACATATTGAGAGAAAAGCAGTATTAATTTCCTGCTCAAATCGATACCAAATCGAAAAGTCAATATTTTGCTTGGATCTTACCTGTCGCCCGTGTCCCTACAATTTGCGAGCGGGAGATGCGCTGAGCAAAATAAGTCCAGATCGGGGTACAACAAGCGTTAATTAGGCTGCGCACTCACAAAAAATGCCACACCTTGAACGACGTGGGTGTACGTCTAGGTGCGGGCCCACGCCGCGTCCAATCTCGCATCTGACGTTTGACCGGCTTGGTTCGTGGACTGGTACCTGAGGGAGGGGAAAGCAAGGCAGATTCAGGTAAGTCCGTTCCCAGGCTACTCAGGGCATATTTTTCACTGTAAACGATCTAATGCGTTTTTAAACTATCGCGGCTAGCCAAAAGTCGTGGTTTCGATGGCTGCTAACTGATGATGTAACCCAGTCCTCCCAGAACGGAGGGTGAGTCTGCAGTAGCTCCCTGATAACGGCACTACCGCTCTAGTGAAATCCCAGCGGCCTCTTTCCATGTTTCTGTTAAGACCGGGTTCATCATGTGAGGACCAGACGCGTGTGGCGCGCACAGACGAATCGTCCGGCTTTGGCAGCCACCGCGCGCGATAGCGTCCCTGGCCTTCATGACTTTGCCCAATATCGGACTCAGGTGGGCGAGAGAGGAGAGGGCGCGGTGGATGCTGCACAAGTCTACTATCACAATAAACTAGTTTATGCGCAAGTCCTGATCCCTGCGGTCGCTATGCTGTAGGGCAGACGGTGGACATTATCGTTCTCGACTGTCGAAATGTCACCTGCCGCTTAAGCCGACCCTTCAACGAGTTGGTGCTGACCATCCGTGATGGCGACCAGCTGTGTTACTGCCGGCAAGAAATGTTTGTTCCCTGCTGGGTCAGAAAGTGAATTCGCAGTCAGATGAGACTGCCATTGGTCCGGATCTGACTTCTACGAGTGCATTTCAGCGCCGTTATTTTACTTCATTCTTATGGATTTAACATGGATGACGAAAAATTTCGCAAATTCCTCCCTGCTTGGCTGGTTTCAATCGTTCATGGTATTAAGATCACGTGCGCTTGGTTGTAAGAGTTCGGGGTATACGGTACGTGATCGTTGCTGTGGTACACATTGGGAAGAATGCCTGCCTATACGAACGATAGGCTTAAAAAAACTATCAGCCTCCTATCGCACAGGTTAACCTGACCTCATCAAGGGTAAGAAAGGGCTTACCGCTAGGTATTCTGGGAAGGGCAATGAAAAAATTTACACTATAAAACTCGTAATCTAAGTGACAAAGAATAATCCATGCCTACTTCTTACATTTGACTCTCGGTAAAAAATACTGGCATCTGTCTGCGATGGGTAAGTTTAAATTTAACTATTCCATAAGAAGGACTGTATTTCCGCCATCTTGTCATTATCATCTTGCCAACCAGGAGTGCACAGCTTCTCTTCTAGTAACGATATGCGGGTGACAACTAGTCGCCCCACGGCGCTGGCAACATAATATCCGATCCTTCCGTACTTACTCGACCAAGGAAACGGAGAGAGAACACTACTGCTGGCATGACGTTCATTTATTTATCCAGGCTGCAGTGTGAAACATAAGTAATGTCGCTTAATCTTTAAGATTCAATGTACAACGCTTGTGGACAGATCCTGGTTTAAACTTCGTGCCCCTACAGGGCCGGAGGTGAGGAACAGGCCAGAAATAGATTTTTTATTAAGTTTTGTCGTTGTTGGCCGTTGTGTTGTAGAAGCGAAAAGTGCTTATCTCTAGAGGAAAGTGGAGTTGTTGAACTACTAACAATAATTTTTCCTTGGGAATTTAATCGCTCTGCTCCTATATTCCGCAGAAATATGAGAGCTGTTGAACCCCTGCGTCAGTTCTGATGTTGCGACGGGCAAACCTGCCAAAAAAGGGCTGGTCTAGGCTATGCGCGAACCAAATCTTCAGCGCTTCCAAAATCTCACCACGACCAATTTTCCATCCGAGATGATTGAGCTGACTTTCACGTCCCTTACACTATCGCCACCTTTCCTCTCCTTTGCATATTTTTAACCTGATTATTTCACGTAAACTCATCTAGTTCTAACTAGTCGGTGCTCCTTACCTCCGCGTTTTCTCGATCTATCTGTTCTCATTTATCCGTTTATCCTCCTCCTCCTCCGCCTGCTCCTTCTCCTCCTCATTCTCTTTTTTCTTACTAAAAATCTCCACGGGGTGACTTACCTCGTGCAATCAGACTGACAATGAACGGATTTTGAAAAATCAGTAATGGACTTTATTTTCCGAAGTACTGTTGCGGTGTTTAATAGGAACACAGCAGTCCATTGTTCTGCCATTCAAGTCAATTAACCCTGGCAAACAAAGTGTTATCCAACCCCCTACTCTTTGAAAGCGGCTTCTGGGCAACCGAGGCAGTTCTCTTCATTTAAGGGACATTACCCTATACTTTCATATGAAGAGTTCCGCAGGTGAGGAAAAAGACTGCCCTAGCCTCTTCAAAAACGAACATTTTCTACTTAGTTATCTGTTCACCCATAGTTAATCCTGACTTGGGCACATCATATGTAAAATGCTTAAACTCCAAATATTCCTTTCCCTTACTTCGAATATTGCAAATATTACCCATTTTGGGCCTCAAACTAAGTTGGCCAATTAGTACATGACATATGAATTCTGGCAGTTTAAAGCAGTGGGCTGGCAATGATTTTCACGTAGGACTTTCATTCAACTTCTTATTCTAAACCCGGTATTTCGATGCTTCACCAACTTCATTTACTTTTGGGGGAGACCTGGCTCCGTTACGTAGCAGACGTTTCAAAGAAAGCAGCCCTGCTTTAATGTAGAACGTACTCCAACTGGCTCATCGCCTGAATTCATTGGATAACTGTCTCATAAAAATAACTCAAAATATCGCGCCAAGGTCCTAAGAATTATTGCAAAGATAGGGTTTTCTGTAGGAAGACAGAAGCAATTCCCATTAAAACGATTGCTGAAAGATTATTTTCTTCATATGAAGGGAGATTCTCAATGACACAAAAAAGCAGTTTTGCAAAACCGAATAATTTTGAAGGAGCAACTCAACTCAAGAGCGATTCCCGCGGGCAAAATGTAATTAGTACAAGCAGTAACAGGTTGTTTATCTGTTTGAGATGCACGATTCCATAAAATGCAGCGGCACAATTCGATTTTTGTACAGACTTTTCGAAAAATCATCCTCAAACCATAGCAAACTAACGAGAGTTCTGGGTTAACAAGAAGTAGTGTGACATTTTTGTTTCCGGTTGCCAATGTGTCACACTCTGATTCATGAGGCTAGTGTCTTTCAACATGATCGCAAAGAGAAGCCAGAAAACACCAAGAATCAGGCATCTAAAATTGCTGCCTTTATATACGGCCTGGAGGTTAGGCCTGTGATAAAGGAGATGTGTGCTTTATAATCAGGTATCTGAGATAATCTCTGGAGTATGTTTAATTTAGACGAGCCAAGACTTCTTGATCTAAGACCCACGTGGTTTCCACAGCCGAACTTTTTGAGCGAAGTTCAGCCTGTCTTAGGGTATTCTGCTTGGACGCAAAGTCTACATCCTGTACTGCGTCGCAACACGAAAATCCTCCGTAGGGCAATATATGCGAAATATCGGCGAAGATATCTCCTCCCACTTCTCATATGGCGATATCTGTAAATTGCGTGTTTTTCATTTCATGCAATTTGAAGAAAAACAGTCCTCGCACTAAACGCACTCGAAATTCACTTTCTATAATTTCCTCGTTACTGTATAGCGCATATTTATATGCCGGGAGACAGAGTAAAGAGCATAGACCCTTCTGGAAGTCAGACAATTATGGAAATCTGCTAAAGAACCGGAGCAAAAATAAATGAAATAAAATAAAACAGAAACGAAGCGTCACGAAAATGAACTGGAATTTGCGTAAGGTTCGTCAGCTGTTGCTAAGAAATCATTATCGTGACGAGGCTAAGTTTATTATTACACGAGACATGCTAAATTCGACTAGGGCCCTTTGAAGTTCCCGTGCCACTCTTACTGGGTAATGCTTCTGCTGAAGTAGAGAGATTGCTGTGTTACTTGCATAAAACAGCGGCAAGGTGATGACTGAAAATGAATGAAGTGAAACTCTCCGCTCATGGAACGTCATAGTAAGCCAAACGCTTAAAGTGCCCAGACCAGTGCCCCTATAGTACAATTTTAATCGATCTACAGAAGCCGTCTCTTAAGTGTTTGACATAATTTGGCCTAATCTGAAATACTATAAGCAGTTAAATCCTACTTCATAGTTTGGAGAATGTAAGAATAAGTATGACCGTAGAATGTGTTTTAAAATATTCGAAAATTACCAGCCTGCGTTAACATCTGCATTTTTATACAAAACATAAGGAGCAATTTTTTTGTTAGCGGTGGACAACGGCTAAAATCTTACGTTTTAACTAGAACCTTTGTCCCATATCTGTGAGGCAAATTAGTGGAAATTGGAACTACCCAGACTAGATGAAGAGATTCTCAGTCACACACGAGGTCATTAACATTTATGAACTTGTCTAATTAATATTTTTCCATAAAAATAGTTCATTTCAGCCCGTGCGAATTCTTCTTATCAGAAACCTTGTTTAATTGCAAGAGTAAATAAGTTATCATGTTCAGAGTAGGGTATTAACCTATATTTATTTTATCAAAGCAAACTTCAAATGTGAGTAGTCGGATGGGACAATATATTCTCCATTTTAAACCGACAAGTCGTTTGTACATAAACGCAGACAACATATTTCAATGCAAGATGTGCTAACGGATGCATAACTACAGCTGCTTAGGCTGATATATGAATCGAAGTTGGTAGGATGCAAAAAAACTAGTAAGTTTTTTCGGGCTCACATAATTCCAATAATTTGGTCTGAAGAATTTCCAAAAACTTGCAAAATACTGTTTTTGACTGTGTGATCTTGTTGTCACAGCTATGTTATAATTATTAAAACTTAACTTAAATCAAACGACTGTCCCAGAGGAATCACGTAAATCTGCCCAAAACCCAATAATTAAGTGAGCTTGGCAGTAATCTGGTGAATTCCAAACTAATTACATAGTAATTCTACATACATTTTGTGCGCTGCAGTAAGCTGTGCGACTAACTTGACCCAGATGCGATTCACCTCACGGCCATCGGTTGGGCCGTCGTAGTTTCGGTGGTTGAAGCATTGGCTGTACGCAAGCCATGCACTTGCTGACGTTGGTTCGCATCCTCGTCGAGATCGCTGAGTTTATCATAAAAGGGTCGAACAAATTATGCAAATCTGCCAAAACACCTTTTGAAATAAACATTTATGAATGTTTTCTTGTTTTTCAGACCCCATAGTAGATTAGGATGAAGAATTCCTTTTTGATAAGGACAGAGTTTGTTTAAAAAAACGAACTACAAACTTAAAACGTTGTTAAACATCATTTGCCTAAATATCGTTCTGGATATTAATGTGATGCTACCATTTCGTAAGTTAGGCGTGGAGTTATATAAAAGTCAAAAAATTCAAATTAAATCCGATTTCAATGATTAGACATATTGTCGCAAGAAGAATATGTCACTTATGCATGATTGTTTGATAGGTTAAAATATTAATAAATTGGAGCTCGAAAAGGTTTTATGAACTATGAACAGTTTTGCTCTACCAGTACGTACAAATTCCAGGGCCTTTTTGAACATTTTAGTCTATTTCATACGCATAGTTATTCGCCTTCCCAAACCATCCATTTGTTTGTAAATGGTCCATGTTTCAGAGATTATTATTCACATATAAATGAGGACAGAGTTTTTGCCTAAGTGTGACTCTTTGTATTTTACTTTCGCGTTGGTTTTCACGAAATAAATAGGCGGCTTTTCTTTCTTTAGTTAAACCAACAAGTTTGGTTAAGCTGAAAGTACCGTTTTATCCTCGCCAAACGCAATTGGTTGGTCTGACAGACTTCGAAGTATCAGAATAGTGAGGTGTGTCTAGACGAACGTTTTCTATTGGTAGAGGTAGACGATGACGCCGTGGCGACAGAAAGGACAATTTTCGGCGTATCTCGCATATTAATATCAAGAGAACTTGCAGTGTGTAACAGACGATGAGCATCTTGGTGGTCCATTTAGTGAATACCTTGTCTTAAATGGACATAGCTCTGTGCCGCAAAATAGAAAGCGAGGCAGAAACGAGCGGATTTTCAGCGGCATCTCAAAGAAGCTGGGTTTCGGGAATTAGACCCGAGTCGGATTTTACAAAACTATCTTCTGCTGACTAGAAAACACACAGGAGCGGTGAGTGAATAAAAATGCAGAATTAAAAACCACTTCAAAATCCATAAAATATTTCCTTTTTACGTGTTTACGATGCCAAATTTTATAAAATTACGCAAGACGCTTATGTTTTTTTACAAAAAACGATGGTAAATAGCACAGCTTGCAGATTTGGCACTGCCTATTCCTTTACATGGTTCGAAGTTTTAACTGGTTGGATCTGATTCGAAAAAGTATTGTCGGTCGCCTAACCTAAAAGAAAACCTGCAGCATGAAGTTGGATTAAACAAGATCAAGAACATCGTAGTGAATGCAATTGGTTTTCCTTTTAAAATGTTGTTATTATCTAGCATATTTATTTCATGCTTAGTTCTTACAACAACAGTTACTCCATAGGCGAACTAGGATTTCGATGCTGTGCAACTGTCCTTGGCAAGGTTTGTATGTCAGTAAGTTAAGAATGGCCGACCGAATGGCTAATACCCCTTAAGTAAAACTAAAGGTTGAACGTGATCTGAGAGCTTGCTCTCTCTCTGTTAACCGATAACGAGCAGGTAAGCTACATTCACGAGGTTTAGAGAATTTTTTGCCTGGCAGTTCAGCTCAATACAGGTACTGTCAGACAGCAATTAATAGCGAGATGGTTGCCCTTCCGATACGCGTCAAACAGCTTTACTGGCTTTTCTATTGTCTTAATTCTTCATGCATAGCAAATACCGTCTGAAGCATACGTACGTTTTTCCGATTTATATCACTTAATGCATTATGCCCACCGCTTTATAATTAACATTGCTGACCATCCCAAATTTAATATAGATAAATATTCGGAAAGGTCTAATTTTTGGTCAAGTTTGTTCTGACTGCTTACAAACAATGTTACTTAAATTTAAAGAGATTGCAAAATGATCAAAGTCTTTCCTATATGCTTGCCTTCCTTGGGGTTATTACGAAAAGGTATTTCCTTGTTATGACCGCGTGCGGATTGATGTTATCCGAAAGTGTGGCTTCGTGTTACTAAAAGGAAGTGCAGCGTGGGCTTTTATTTTTATGTTTCCTACTCGAGCTGTACTATATATGTACTCAGATTCTCTGGTCTTTTTCGTCACTTATGGTGATTTGATCATTCAGATTGCCAGATATTTTGAAAGTTTGTTGCTACCCGAAGCTAACTGAACTCATCTCATTTTTATCTAGGTGAGTTAGCCCAGATAAGCAGAAAATATAGTAAAAATGCCACAGTGATTTAAATTAGCAGGCTAAGGGCAAGTCACCGTCTAATATATGCATAACTTGCGGGTGCTATCCGGCAATCATGTGTGCATTGAGAATATGCAAAAAGTTGTATGGCCATTATACAGTGAAAAACGGCTACTGTATAAACCTATTTGCATATACATGCATTTTTATTCGCAACGTGTTTCAAAAACCCTCCGCTAGGCAAGCGACTGCATTAAAAATGTGGAAGTGCGTTTAGTGTTTTAGATGTTTGTAAGCAAAAAACACTGCTAAGCCAGAAAAAATAATACGTCATATAGTGAAAAATCGAAAAAGGGGTTTTTTTCTCACTAAAGAAATTAGGCCGTTAAACTTATCAATTACGGCCTAGTTGCTCGTTTTCTTATGCAGAAAAGCAATCCAAATTCAGTAGAGCACAGTAAACAAATCGATAGACCTCAGCGCACGATTGCTGCTAACATTCATTTCTACGTGTCGAAATTGTGTAGTAGATTATAAAATAAAGTTGAAAAATTACATGCCTTACTAAACAAGGTAGCAATCCATCAGGGCTTTATAAGGTCTGGACACAAACCAGTGTCATAAATAACACGCTAATAAGCTTCAGCAATCGTGACTAAATATTCGCCAACAGCGAATTGGAGAAGAGCAAGGATACGCACAAAGCTCTAAGAACCTAACAGTCAAATCTTCTTTTCACGGTTTAACTTAAAATGAACTGGTTTAATGTCTAGATAATAAGTTTGTAAATGCTACAGTCCTAAAATATTGAGTCGCAGTTGCTCATTTAATATGATGAGTATGCATTCGACGGATACTGCTGTTATTAGCAAAGCGTTAACAGTAAAAACATCCTTGTCGAGTAATGATGAAATCCATTCAGAAGATAAATGAGCTGTTCTTCTGCTATTTATCTAACCCCAGAACGCTAGCATGTTTGTTTGCATGAAAGAGAACGTCTCATTGTGAACATCGATAGTTGCCCAAAGTACTACTGCACATATAAATCTCGATAGTTGAAATGTTTTCAGCAGAGAGCGAAATCATTTACTTACGAACATGATAATGTGCAGTTTAACTAAACATACCAATATCAACACACTGTATCCACAAGATTACTCCGGCGCAAATAAAGGCAACTGTATTTGTTCAAAGTATTTGACAAATTCGAAAACGAGTGGGAGCCCCAAGACATTATTAGTACATACCTTCTAAAAAGGAAGCGATAACCTAGGACCTATTTAATTTGGACAAAGTTTAACAACTACTTTTAATTCAACAAAAACATCCGCAGGCGAGGGACCCATTTAATTCTCCACAAAAGCCAACAAACACTTTTTCAACGGTGAATAGAGGACAAAGGTTGTAATAGAAGGCAACGTATTACAGTCGAATTTTCCTTTCAAGCACTTTATATATTGTAAATCGAATAACAGCGGCTACAGTTAGTTTCTGAAAATGTTTTATGACTTTATAAGCTGTATACTTATTGGAAAAAATATTAGTCGGTCATTTCAGATTAAAACTTGGGAGTATCTTTAAAGTCCCTTTGGCCAGTGCTTGAAAGGCAAAGCACGTGGAAAAGGATTGTCAGTTACAAGAATATTTATGGTAATCACACCGTTCAGCCAAGCAGATTTCTCAATTTGACTTGGCAAGATAGAGATGGGCCATGCCAAAGTAAATGATAATGGATGTCACCCCTAACTCAACTTCCAACTTTAAAAAAGTAGATGAGATAAAAAGGCAATAAGCAGCATGCTTCGAGATAACCACAACAATCATAACAACCTGGGTGAGTTGTGTTTGCATTATACTCTAGAAATGGAACGATGCAAACAGTATTTTATAAACACACGCCACGTTCTCCCGATTCATTTTTATTTTGACAGGACTTGACTGGACCGAAATATGTGTTCTGATGCTCAGAAGGAATTTGAACTGACCACAAGTCCAAACAATTTTCAAATAGCCAAATGTAACTAAAAATAACCTTTCTCAACATTCGTTGATCCAAACATATGTGTCTTGCAACGCCGCACTTGTTCCAAATTCACGTAAATATATGATTCCAAAATTGTCGAAATCGAGAAGTTTTACATGGGGGTTTTAAAATTCCTGCCATCCAACGCAATATGAGCTAACACATGTAAAGGGAATGACGGCATTAATAATTCATATCAGTTCCCACATTTCATTTTTATATTTGTTTGAATTTGACACACTTCATCCAGCCAAATTCCTTTTCGACCTCTTTATAACAATTTGCCCCGACAAATTAATGCTGATAAAAATAGGTTATCACCAAAGTTTGCCAAAATTTGTAGAAACTATAAATGATATTATGAATGCTATAAACCCAGAAAAGACACACCGGTTTGCAACAGATGGCGACTTATTTTACTGTTCGGAAAAGGTGTGGGAACACCATTTCTTTGTCCAACCAAGGGACGATTCTTGATAAATCTGGCCGACAGCAGAAAATACTATTTTATTCACTTACTCGTTGACAGCAAGCAATGTGTAATTACTTTCATATGCTACAATATCCATGCTAACATCAATTAAAGAAGATCAACAAAATGTGCAAGGCATTGATCTGGAAATAAAAATACTTCAGTACTTACCTGCGAAAAATAAGCACACAAAGGCAGTTTCATGATAGGTTGTGTAAATAAAATAGCAGAAATTGATCTAGGCTTGCGTGTTAAAAAGTATTAGTGAGATGCGCAATGTACAGGCATGGGACTAAAAATATTTCAATACCTAAATCCACAAATAAGCATACGAAACTGTTTCGTAATGAGTTTTGTAAATAAAATGTCAAGGATTAGTTCAGACCTGCGTCAGTGAGTCTTCTTCTTTCTTCATATGAATATTCTAACCATTGCCGCCAGGAAGATTCCAATGTAATAAAAATATTAGGAACATCACATTTTCGGTGCGGATTAATTGCGACGGAAAATGTTTTTTTTTAAACCGCTAGACCACATAGTGGGTACCCTATATGTTAGCATTTACAGAGTAAAACAGTTCACGGGGTAGCTTTGCCTTTTTCTACCATAAAAATCTTGTCTGCTGCATTCTGACGTCGTTTCTAAGTTAAGCATTATTTCTGACCCTCTACTGATGCCAAAACTGGTTTAACAAAGACATTATAACAATGAGATAAAAGCCACATTTTAGGGAATTCAAAATGCCTTAATGAAGAATAGGAATAAAGGCCAAAATACGGAAAGTAGCCGAATGAGAAAAGCTCAAATATCAAATCAGAGTCATTCAGTGTCTGTAAAGTGAGTAGAGGTCATGATGTAACCGCCAAAAACGCACCTTTATGCCAAAAAACTGTGAAATTAAATTTTTTCCCTTTATTCCAGATGAAAGAACATATTGCTTTATTAATGCATACATTGGCGGGCGGCATTACTATACAAATGCTTTAATTTATATCTAAAATGCTTCCTGAAAAGTCCCATATGTAATTACATGTATGCATTATTTTATATACCAATAAATGTTAGATATGGTTTAAAAAAATACAAAAAGTGTTGCTGATTTAAAGTCGTCAAAGATAAAATTACACTTTCTCAATATTTACGACTAAAAATGAAGCGGAGTCGTAATTCTGTTTATGTATAACTAGGAGAAATTTGGCTATGAATTCTGGCACCCAGTCTTCTCGATTCCGCGTCCTGAGTTAGGCAGCTTTCTTAAATTAGCTGCGAAGATTTGTGCATTCAGGACCCTTAAACATGATAGGATCTGTGGAATCTACCCCAGGCCATGCAGGTCGATTAGTTTAGAGATGGCAGGAAAACATACGGGCTTATGTATTGTCCTAAAGATGCACGTAAAACAGGCAGCGCTTGCCAAGCGATATTTGATCGTTACGAGAAAGCACAAATAAAATAAAAATCATCTAATCAGCAACTATAAACGTATTGGAAAAATAAAAACGGCCATTCTAAAAAACATTATTACAGACAGGTTGTAAATAACTAAGTAGCAGCTGAAAAGTACGAAATAATTTGCTAAAAGTCGAAAATACAGAAAACAGACACACCAACGTGCCTAATTTAGAGTAAAATGTATTTGTCTATAAGGACACAAGGGAATCAAAATAAACAAATAATAAAAAATTACGAAACTTTAATATCCCATGATTTGTTCCTCTGCACATGGCACATCTGAAAGCATATCCGATATTAGAATGGCGAGATAGTTTGTAGTGGATGGTTTAATATTTTAATTAAACAAAAAGCAACTTCCTCTTGCACAAAATGCGATATTTGGTCTGAGCTACTTTTTAACGGCGCTGAATAGAAACTATTCTGACGCGCACGCAAGGAGACTCGCCGCTTTTTGAATACAATTAGTCTTTATGACAAGCCGTACCGGAATAATTTATTACTTGAGCATTAAAAATTGCATTATACTGCACGACTTTGGTGTTTTCCTGCACTGGCGAACACTATTTTAGCTTTAAACAGCCTCTAGGGTATTTATGAACGTTTGGATCTTGTCTTTTGACTAGATGCACTCAGGTTCTCCTCCAAGTTTTACCACCATCCAAATTGTCGATTATGAACAATTTTCGAAATTGTTTGTTAGAGCCATGCATCCTCGCGAGAAACACATCCAGTGGTGAGACCACTTGCGCTCTATCCATAGGTCACTTTGAAGATAAGAAAATTGCGAAGCAAGAGTTCTTTCAGGATGAAGGTTTGCTAGTAGTGTTCTTTTTAAAAAACAAAAACGTCCGCTGTCAAGTTCGTTCGCGTCAACCGACTTTATTGTGGCATTGTGTCTATGATAAACAGATTATTTCGTCAACTTCCTAATTGTGCACGGGGTGAACATTTGAAAATGCTGTTCATGGATAGTTCTAATTGGCGTAGCAATGCGTCTTTGCGTTTGACGTGTAAAGACATCTCCCTGCGTGCTTGACTGCGGACCTTTGTCTCCACCCTACTTGTATGCAAGCACAACTCTATCATTAATGATTAGACGTAAAGTGAATTTACTGACTTTGAAAATATATGATAACAACTCGCGTGGGAAATCTACTGTCGCTACTTTCCGTATCCGTTCAACATCTGTGGCGGTCAAAATACCTGGAATGTTAATCGTGCGGCTTCACAGTAAAAGACGGAAACCCCTCACGGTTAAGCTCCACATGCCAACGATGGAAGAAAAAAAGTTGCTCGCCAAACTTATTATTCCTTTCCATAGCATAAAATGTCCTAAAGCGAAAGATTGGAATCTTTAAACTGATAATTCAGCTCTGTTAGCTCTGTTTTATATGCGACCTCAGACAAAATATCAATTTTCAATCCCACAATAGAATGGAGAGACGCGCGAAACCCTGATCTACGGCGCTTTCTGACCCTCAAAAATGTATTTGGGTTTGCTGAAACATCGCTTCTAACCAAAACTGTTTTGCCCACTTTTTAAAAAATACCGTCAGACCATATAAAATTATCTCGTGCATATCATTCAAGGGGTTATGAATAAAGAAAAAAATTATACATCCCATACTAATAGTCCGGACTACGGTCATTTATTTGATGTGTTATGTATTGCATCGTTATATATTACTTTCTTAGGTTTGGATCGGGAGAACAAATGCTTTATTGACCTCAGCTCTCGGACATGTCAAGTGATTCATCCATAGGGGTATGGAAGAATAAAGGAACAGATTATATCTCGAACCTACCTATTGGTTTGGCGTATATGAAGGGTACGCATCATCGTTCATGTTTAGTCACTATACGGAACGAAATCGCACCTTCAATTTTGCCGTCCCATTATAGTATAATGGTCGATATCATTGCCGCAGTCGAGGTGATATATAAGTTAGAATCAGATCAACCGCCCTTATACAAATGCATGAACTTTGCATCCGCATAATACGCTTTACAAAAATAAGGATTAAACAGGGTCAGTAGCTGCCACAGGGCTTGTTACATCTATTCAAAACTACGAAACATAGAACTTATTAGCACACAGTTCGAACTGTCTGTTCTGCTGATTTAGTTATACCTCTGAATTTGAGCCGAGAACCGATTCGAAAAGACCAGGAAAATGCATTCTTATTTCCTACACCTGATTGCTAAATGTTCATGGACTAAATTTTTAAAAGAAGGGTTTTCTCAATGGTTAGTAATAAATTTCGAAAGCCATTCTTCTACTATCCCTACATGTTGTTAAAAAACAAGTAGTCTTTACCTCCATACGAATATAAGAACAGTGATTTCTACATAAAAAGTGCCTTATGGTGGCCATCAACTTTATCTCCACAGCCTTGTGCCTCTAACATTACAGCGTTCATTGACCGTCTGACCGAACCAAATACATGAAAGAAAAACTATAGTAAGATGCTGGAGAGTACGATTACTCATCCGCTGCAGTCTAATTAATATTTAACTGGCATGACCAAACTGATGTTTGAGTCTTCAAGTCGATGGACGGTACGCACGCAGCATCGTAGTTAATGAAAATATTTTCCTATAATTTGACTTTAATTTTTACTGATACATCCTCAGAAAGGTGTGTGGAAATTTCAAGCGTCAGATAGACCAGGCTTTAGCGACATCTTACCTTCTTGGTGCGATGATTTTTGATAACCCTAGCTGTACGGTGGCTGCGTGTCTGACCCATGGGTGTGAATCTTACTGGTTTTCCATGTATGTAAATCTGACAAAGCAGAACATTTAGTACTGCCAATATTAAATATCAAAAGTAGCAGAATGGGTGTATATTATAAAATACTTGCCTGCACAGGGAGTAACTATGGTTTCATATAAGAGGACTTTTATACTCTCAGGTTTTCGCTGGAGAGTGCAAATTATAATTAAAACTCAACTTATATAGCCGTATGATTTTGTAAGTGATGAACTGAGAAAGATGATATCTCTTCATGGGCATCAGAAAAAGTAGCTCGGCCGGAGATAAAGTGATTTCTGCAAATGATCGTAAGGAGTAAGCACAACAATTTATCCGGATAAAATATGCAGATTATCATTCTCAACGCATTGTAAATTTAAAAACTGAACGGTCATGCACTTTATTCCATAAATGGTAAGATGAGCAATCACACACCCAGATAGAACATTTACTTTAACAATATTTGATAAAGGAAACACAGATGTGGGATTTGCTGTAAATAGTACGTTTAAAGGAAAGGATTACGTACGCGAAATAAAATTCAAAAGACGTTTTTTCCTAAAATATTCACTAACTAGCTTGAAGCGGCGAAGTCCCCATTTTCCTTTTTACGTTTACGTGGACAAAATCATTATTTCTAAATCCTGTAAAACGCCTTGGCCTAAAGCAACAGTTACATTTTGGTCGTTGGTCCCCAATAGTCTTGTCAAGCGAGGACTTAACTTAAACATTCGGCCTTAAGGTGCCGAATGCGGGTATGAGTTATTTAACTTGGGCTAATGCAGCTAACTAGACATCACTTTGGAAAACTTGTTGCCTCTCAAAATCGCTCTTACCTACCATCTCTCTGACGACTGTTTAAACGTTATGCCTAAGATTATTTTCGTACGTGGGTTTTAGACAGCCGGTTTCGCAAAGTATTAGTGTATGAGCTCTTGGAAAGTGAATGGTCATCGAAACGTCTTTTTCGAATTGCTGTTTCTAAAGTAGCATCCTTCCGAATTTTAAAGTTTAGAATATTTTTCCATTTATTCGCCTTACTAGGACCTTTAGTAAATGTTAGTACTTCTAAACACTACATTGTGAAA
The DNA here is from genome assembly GCA_902702965.1 of Spirometra erinaceieuropaei. NCBI lineage: Eukaryota > Metazoa > Platyhelminthes > Cestoda > Diphyllobothriidea > Diphyllobothriidae > Spirometra > Spirometra erinaceieuropaei. Next base: position 4,236,544 of record CACRXP010000003.1, read on the forward strand.
TGTCAAAAAGGCACTGTGCGAAAACTCAAATGAAGTCAGAAGCAACCAGCAAACTGGTCACGTAGAAATCTTTTGACACAAACCGAAAAAGACAATTTCGATCCATTCTCTTTCAACTTACAAAAGTCCCAATGAATACATAATATTTTATCCTACCTCGGCCCCCTAGCGGCTCCAAATTTCCGTGATCATAGTCGGCAGGATCTTTGATTTACTTGGCGGAGCACTTGATCTAAAGTGCTGAGTTTAAATTCCGGATGCCTCGTCGTGCGTTTGGAGCATGGTTAACTGTCTGGACAGAAGTGGCGGATTCGGTTTTTTGTCTTTTAATATTTTTTTTTCAATTACTGGTTGATCAGCGTCATGTGGCAGCCTTACGTACCCTGTCCTATCCTGATATCAGGATAGTGTAAGACATGTCAATTTCATGTGACTGGCGTACTTTAGGTATTCTCCGAACTCTAAATTACCGTAGATTCATAAGCTTGTAACACGGATCTTAATGTTATTAAGTAAGGTCAGGGCTGTTTACAGTGCAGAACTTTGATTATTCCTACAACGTCGAACTGCGGGACTTAACAGGAAAATTTGGCTGCCAAGAACTCAGGTAGTTCAAATAAATGGCATACGCGGCTGGCTAATTATAATACGTTTGCCAGGTTCTGCATGTCCTAAAACATTTAATTTCTCAGTTATATGCAGACGGCATCAGGATCGGCGCTAAACTCCCTATTATTAAGCTAAGTATGCAGTCCCATCCAATCTGAACCGACTGGCCATTGGTAACATAAGGTTTTAATATCCCCCTAATGCAAACGGCGTCTGAGAGAAACCAATCTTTGTTAGGCGAGAGGAGTAAGCTGCTGTTTGTTCTAAGAAAAAATTAAGATTTACTTAATCGCATCGAAAGCTGAAGTGTCCAGCCTACGTTTTTGTTGAGATATCTGACAGTCGTCGCGCAAAATGCTGGTGTGACAAAGTACAAGTGAGTCCAGGCGGACTGCAATGTTACCCTGGCATTGTCATGCATGTGTGTCCATAATCATCCCTCAGTTTATCCAACGTGATTCCAACCCCAGCAACGTCTCGACGCTGCCTAGCGAAATGCACGTTTTTCAACTTTGAAAGATGCACTCAAGGCACATGTACTGACACGAGATTCCAAGTCGAAGGCTGTAGGTGAAGCCGATTGAAAAGAATGAGCGATCACTTAGAAAACGATAACAAAGCATAATGCTACCCGCCACGTCCGTTGTCTCTTCCTTGCCATCCTTCACACTAGTTTCCCCGTCATTTGTTTTTCTTGATGTTATTCACAGACGGGTTCATGATTAGGTCGCGTTCGGTAACCTAGGTTGCTCGTTTTATTGCAGAATGTCCGAGATTTATTAAAAAGATTCACACGCATTAGTGGTTGTAAAAGAGCACTAGAATAGTACTGGCATGGCAGCCAGCATGCCACCACGAAGATTAGAATGCTGGTCTTGGCAGCGTATATTTTGCTGAAATCCTGTGATGAATGGCTAGTTAAATCACCAGTTAGCTTAATTAGTCCGCTTTAGAATTTTTATTTCCTCCGGTGACTGATGTTTTTATGGATTCATAACAGATCGGGATCCCGTCTTTTTCTCCTTTTGAACAAAGAACGGTTTCTTATTCAAGGGTGAATACCACATGGAGCACAATTTTTACAGTTATGCTATAAGCATGAAATGCCAGTCTTCTTCAAAAACGAAAAGTTTCAATACTTTGCGCACAAAATCTCTGTATTCTCATTATGAGGACGCAAAATCCCAGCATTTCAAACATAAAACTATAACCTTTTGAATGAAATTTTTGTCTTTTACGTCCAAATCCTTAGTCGCCACGTTCTATTTTCGAAAAAACAAAATTGTTCACTGTAAGTGTCGCCAGATTTAAAGGCTCCTCAAAAGACTCCAATGATTCAAAATTTACCCAAACTAATGCTGCATGGATTTGCAAAACTGATAAGGTTTGAGATCGTTAAAAATCTCCTCTCTTATTGTCCAAAGAACTATGTAGACCTTATTAACATAATTATGCAAGTGGCTATAGTCCCGCAATAAATTTTTGAATGCCAGATTATTTTGCCGAGAACTGGTAATAATTTCGAACGCAGCATAGCTGCTAAAGGTGCTACCGTCTCTTACCCGAAGTCATGTGTTGGGGCCCAACACAATAAGTTTTACATTTTTCAACGAAAACACGGAAAGTACAACCGACGATTGCTTTGCCCTTAACTTCATTAAAGGTTTGCAGCCAGAATGCTGCAAATGTTTGCTCTCATTCCCAGTCCAAACACTCAAAAAACTTTCCAAGATTTTATGACGTCTGATTAGACGTGTTACTGTCAAAAATATGTAATTTTATCTACACTTGCGAAACGGCACAATGCTAGAAAATAACCATGTTTAGAATTAATGAGTTCAAATTCCCGTTGGCACTTGTTCAGAACAAAAGGGGATTATAAAACAAGTTGATCTCCGAACAAAACACTGCCTAGTAAACCGCACAATTCCGATCACTTTGACTTCACAAGGGTCAGCCGCGTAGAACTTTGATTATCCTTAATCGTCATTAGAACTGACGTCTCCTGAGCACATTCGCTCTAATTCTGTAAGCTTAGTTTCAGTTATTAATAGTTCTTAAATCTACATGAGTCTTTTGCCGCAGAGCAAAAATTTTGAGGGATGGTAACGAAGAAATGATGGGTTCTACGATTCGGTTCCATCCGTTGTGATAGATCCTTTGACTACGCGTATTCAACGTCATTTATCATGAATGGTCTTATGTGCTGCTTGCGGTTGGTCGGAAAACACGAGAAGATGAAAATTACAGACAAAAGCACAGTAGAAATCCCGGAATATGTTAAAAATAAGCTGATTAATCATTACGAGCACTTTAGGGTGTTTTGCCTACACGGAAGGCGTAATTTCCTCATGCAGGTTTGTTAGATGTTCTCAAGTATAGGGACTACATTTCTACCAGCAAAATAGGTATACTAGATATCTTCTAACAACGGTTTTCATTAATATTTTAAGTGAGCAACAGCTGACTGATAGGCCAAAACGTGCCATCCAGTTGTGATAGCCAACTGATTACTGTAGTCGCTGGCCTACACCTGGAAGCTTTCGCCTGAGGAAAGGGTTGCCAAAAACTTTCAATACAATTCGCGAAAAAGTTTTAAAAAGCACTTTCCTAGTCCTTTAAGCTCACAGGTTCATTTACTCCACAGGCCTTAATTTAAGGTAAAATGTTGGCATATTCTGGTTCAAATGAATTCCGAAGTATGTCAATGCATTGGTCGGCAAAAATGTCGTACTGCTCTACGCAGAGCTGAAGATCAGACTAAACCACTTCCTTGAGACTGTCAAATTTCTTTTTGGTGTATTTTAACCCGCAAGATCAACGAAGGTAGGTCTCAACGGTTACAGACACAGGAAGTGCGATGTCACGTAGGTTTTAATTGACATTTAGTGGAAAGTGTACGCAAGGGTAAACGAATGCGGTAAGCTGTGCTTGTAAGCGGGAGTAGAGGAGATATCTTAGTGATTCTGTTTTTGCACACATGGTCTTGTGAAACGACAATAATGTTTAGTAGACTATAAAGTAAAGGAACTTTAATGGAACGACAAATGCAGTACGTCGGGAAATGCTGCAGATGCTGGCAAAAAAATCAGCTTTTAATGATCTGAGGTCAAGAATATTTATCCAAGCATTTCAAATACCGAAATTATGGAAATATCGAGGCGATTTTTGTTCTCAATTTTTGATTTAACAGGAGAGCCAGTGAATGACCTTTTAAATGAGGCCCAGGATTGCTCAGGAATGCCTAGGAATTTGGGCATTTAAGAAGCTCTTGTTTATACTCGGATATTAATATTTGGGAAAAATCCCTATTAACACTGACGGTCTTAGAGTGATTTGCATCAAGAGCCAACTTCTGCAGACGTTTAAATCCCCGTCCTGTATACTTACTTTGAGTTGGAAAACAGGCATCCCAAGAATCATAATTCGAAAGAAAACAGCTCTTTGGGAAATATTAAACAAGTTTTATTGTAAATTTTTGATCTTGGTTCCCCAATTCGACTTCGTAACCAGCTTGTACACCCTAAGGATAGGGTTGGCTATTTAGATAAGAAGAAAGTCGTCTATAAGATACCATGCAACACCTGCAATGCAGTTTACTGTGGTCAAACTGGCAAATCGGCCTCTACGCGAATACGCGAACATCAATTGGCCGTAAAAAGGCGCGACTACTTGTCCCAAGTTGCCATGCATACGTTGGAAACGGGCCACAAATTGGCATGGGACAGGACCCGCATTGTTGGTGTTTGCTCATCAGAAAAGGGCCGTGAATTTTTAGAGGCCATCCATTCTGACAGCGCATGCATCAATCGACACGTAGAATTGGATACGGTGTACAACAGCCTCAAGGAAAAGTGGAAAAGGCGTTAGCCAATCAGAACATCACACCAGCAGGAGTGACAAGGCAAAATCGATTTTTCGGCATGTTTAAATGTTAACCGTGTTGCACACTTACTTCACGTCTGAAGACGACTTGGGGAACCAAGATCGAAAATGTACAATAAAACTTGTTTAATATTTCACAAAGAGCTGTTTTCTTTCGACTTACTTTGAGGTCTTTAAATCTGAGTATTTAGCTCCTCTACACAAATAAAAGACGAGAAAAATGTTATTCTCGTGCGCAAAACTTTTTGGCGGATGTTAATATGCGTATAATTTTGCGTCAACATCTATTCCGCAATTCGGCATATCCCGGAGATGAGGGTTACCATCATTGTGTCTACTTGCGTGACCCACATAGCCAGAGTGGTAGAATGCGCATCAATGTTTTACTGGCTAGCTCTGACTTGTGAATTTAGACGGTTTGTTTTCACCTCTTATACCTCACAAATAAAACAGGCCATAGGATGAAAATAATGGAGTCTGCCGAAACAAACAGGCTCAGACTTTCTTGGATTTAATATCTTAACAAAATTGATGAAATTTGTTTGAGAGTTTCTTTTAAGTGACTTCAATGTCGGTCGTCTCATGTTCGGGGGCAAAATTAGCATTTTTATAACCGCAGGGACACTTTAATCAAGTAGTTTATCAAATACATAGTGAAAAGGTTTCTACAGGTTGGGAATATGCAGAATTGTACTACATACATATGAATATGATGAAATGGTCCGAGCTGTGCTGTGAGTCGGCTGAATCTGGTGCAGGGATATGGTTGGACTAATAAGTCAGCTGTCCTTGTTTCGGCCTACTAGTACTCATTTCGGATTATTCTTTCCCGATACTCATTTGCCTGTGCGAGTCCTAGGTTGATTTTGACAGTATTACGAAAGAGCAAGTTTGTAATATGATAACGAAATCACTATTTTATGCTATTTGGGAACGGCCTTACCGGCGTCTGTTAGGTGAAAGCATATTTCAGAATATTTCAGTTAACTAAAAGCCCCCATAACCGCCCCGCTATCCCAAAACGTGCCTGAGAATTAAAAAACTGAGGCTAGAAGATTTATGTTTTTTGTTTCGTGGACGCCAAAGTGTACGAGATCAAACTAATGATCATGAAAGCTTAAAGTGCGTTCAGAAAAGGTAACAGGTATGAAAGGCGCTGATTAGTTTCATTTGAACAGAAATCTGAAGAGTAACTGCCTCATCTTTTTCGAATGCTTTTAATTAATATAGTAAAAGTGTTCTGAACTCGACACTGTAGTTTTTCTCCAAATAAGTCATTTAAAAGGTAACATGAATATATGGATCACATTTTGCTGCGCAGAGTCAGTTTATAGATCGACAACACGTTTTCAAAAATGCCATCCTAACATTTCAACTCGCGTAGTAGCTGTATCCGCAATAAATTTAAACTACATAATTCACCTCCATGCTCTTCTCCACAATATGCCTTTTTAACGAAATGATTTGCGACGGCTGGGATGATATGTTTGTTCGATCTTTGCATCAAGCCGTAAAAGGAAACACTAAGTGGTTTAGAACCACGTCAGTCCGCATACGGCCTAGTTTCAGACCGATTGTGCGTATTTTATTTCTGACTGTAACAGGCTTTCAAATTATTGTTTTGACACCGGATACCTTACATGCTAGTCATATAGTGCGTAAAACCCACTTTGATTACATTTTTTGTGGGCAATTTCTTAAGCATAAGTTCGGAGAAATTTGATGCTGAGGCAATACTGCCGAATAAATCCCTCTCCTATTGATAGAAACGATTTCGACTTATTACTGTGGGAGTAAGCTCTGAGCGACCACTCTGAGTTCGGCCAAATTCCAGCCATAGTATCATGCAAGATTTCTGAGTGAACTTCGTCTTTTTACAAAGTGAACGTTACTCGAGTATCAGACATCAGAGGAATGTCCAAACATTTCTATCAATAGACGCACTGAGTAGCTATGAGTTGGGTTCACAGGTAAGGTCTAGTTTTTTAGGAATTCCTGTCTTCCCTTAAGGGAGAGACACTCTGGCCAGTTCTGCATACATTACGTATTCCAACGCGCTTACAACTAAATTCTCCTATTTATGTAAATGGCTATTTTGATTAATGCCTGACAGTCTTCAATTACTAACACAGACATTCTTAAAAAACTGCTGAACGGGGTCAAAAATTACGAAAACTTTAAAACTTCAAGTCAGACATGCAGCATTTAACGAAATTTTAAGATCACTTTGGAAATGTTAAACCTGATCTTTGTTTTTGGTTACGCATTATGCTTAAGTATTTAGGCTGTAGAAAAGCCGGGTAAAATCTGAAAGTCCTGGAAAGAGGAACCTTCGAATTGAAAATTTTGAATTTAAAAAAAGCTCTGCGCATAAGAAGGGGTGTCACTCAAAAAACATAAAGTGACTTTGTGCGCAAACTCTATTTATGGAAAAAGTTGGTGAGAATTATTCAGGCTGTATCTATGGAGGAAAGTTTCAATGCTTTATAGCAACTGAATCCAAGAATGAAATGTCACGCGTTACACTGATTTAAAAATACGCTTTTTTCAGATCCTATTTTTAGGAAAGGAACATCTAGAATCATCCTCAGTGCTCCGCAGTCTCTGCTCATCTTTAAACATAATCTATGTTTGTACATAGCAATAAGAATACCAAAGCGCATGCTGTGCTTTTATCTATTGTGGGCTGATATAACTATTTTTTCCTGCATAGGGCGCCTTTTATGCTCCTAAAAAGCTGTACGTAAAGTATTGGCTACCTTAGTAAAAAATTTAAACGAAATAGCGACTTTTAAATACATTTGTTTTGCGGTCTGTAAAACGTGCAGTCGATAGGAAATTGCAATTTACGTGCTATACATCATTTATGTTAATTCTCGGTGGTTAATAAATAAGAATATACCTCAAAAGGCATGAATAAAACAAATCACTTGGTACTTTTTTTGATATCGCATAAGATAACTTTTAAAGTTTAGGTTTGGAGAAAGAGTTTATTGAGGTACATGAAATAGGTTTAAAGGAAGATAAATTTGACGCCTTTTTACAACGCAAAATTCAATGAAAATAGTTCATACCAAGTTTGTTGTTAGTTATTGCTGAGTAAGAAGTCCATCCAAAAGCCGATATTCTGACATAGTAAAGGTATCTATGAATTATGCTAAACGAAAATCAACACTGTAATGTCATTTAAGCAGCCTTTACAGATTGAAAACGTACTTAAAATGTCGGTGAACGTTTCATAACACTAACCCTCTAATGAAGATGAACATTCTATTTGAACATCCTTTCGAAGTTTGGACATTCTGTAAGCAGTCTCAACGCCCTTATCGAAATTGGCGGATTTAGCATTTCTGTGGACTTTTCGAACGTCTTCTGAACTTGTATGCGTGGATTCACATGAACTTCCTTACACGTATAAAGTGAGAGTAAGCGTAATTTTAGAAGTAAAATTGTAAATGAACAACAAATTATATAAAATGATAACTTACATGTGGCTTATGCAAATGGCTAGAGAGAATAATCGACAAAAATCTAATAACAGCACCTTGGAAGTTTAGACTATAGGGCGCCAGAGCAAAAAATAGATAGGACCCAATCCTGAACGAAGGCAAATCGACGGAAACAAAAGTTATGCTTTGTCGTGGCCGGTGTTTTGGGGGCGAATGTTAAACAAAACCAATTGTAAGGCGTTGTCAGAAATATCAGCTCATGGTGCCGCTATCCATTTCAATATTTGTGCCCTTAATTTACTTGCACAAGTCATATATTACTTGGGTATGCCAGGATAAGCGTTATTTTGCTACAAGCAATTTTCATTACAAGGTTCCTCGAAATGACTTCTGCATAGTAGTCCGAAGTTGTCGTGCATGCAAATTTTTGGAGAAAACTCCCTTCGCAAGTTGTTTCATCAGATTATGTGCATTTCCGACCTCCATTCAGTGTTTGAAATTTTCCAACCCATTCTGCAGATGTCGAGGGGGGCAGAATTGCCTTGTTCCAATATGTCCAGCCATCCGCACGTGGTAGTATACACATCCACTTTGTTTCTTCAAGTCAAACCTACAAATATGAAAGCGAATTTCACTAGTGGGCCGGCACAGGAGCTCCTAGGGCCTATTCACACCAGCCGCAGCCACAGATACTTCTGTTTATGACTTGCAGTCAGAAACATAAATATGCGCGCCCACACGACATAAAACATCTGCAGGTAAAATCCTATTTAAGAAGTATACGCAGCACCAGTCCGACTCCAGTCCAGCCCTGCCTCGGAATGCACTCTGTCCCATCATATTCAGCTACCTTCACAGGCCGCCCGTATTGTGATAATTGAGAAGGTTTCAGTATTTTAAAATACAAATACATATAATATCATATACAGTTCATAGTACTTACAGTACTACTCATTTGTAAAACGGGAATTACGTGGTTAATCCACAGTTGTCGATTGCCTTCGACTTAAATATTCATTGAAATTTCGGGCATGACCCTAAAAAGACATGAAGCAGAGAATTAACTCCATGACCTGCACTGAATAATTTCTGAAATTATTTCCTTGATTATACTCTGGATTTCATATACCAACTGAGGAGACTAACTCCTCGCAGCTGTGTCACGCATCGGCAGAATATCGGCGAGACACGTGTCGTGGTTTTCAGTTAGTATCTATGACTGGAGTACGCGATACTGTCAATAGCATAGAATAGAATCAATGCAGGGTGTATATTGCTGTGGCGGTAGGCGTTTAGGCTCGTTGACCTAAGTGATTTCGCTGTCAGAGCTCTTTTAAGAGTAACACGAATTTTCTCATAGCATTACAAATACAGTCAACTCTGATATCATTTCTACTGAAGCATTTCAGTACATAAAGTTTTATATAAAACGACGGTCTATCTTGTGGGAACTTTCAACAATATTTCAAGGACGTCTTCTCTACGGGGTAATGAACACTCAAAAAATAACTGAAGTAATCAATGTTGTCTTTATGCACAGTACCTTTCATAAAATTAATCGACAATCCTTTTCCGCGACAGATAATTGCCTATACTGAAAGCATTTTTAAGTGGTTCTTTACATTTTCCTTAATATATTTAAAAACTTCAATGATAGTCGCCTCATCCATGCAGACTAGACTGGAGTTCGTCTAAGCCAGCGTTAACTTTGTAAGTCAAGGAATGGTTTAAACCGGGAAAATGCGTGCTATCCCCTGTTAAATAATTTCTACTTTCGACATCCTCTAGTGCACGCAAATATTTAATGTTATGTATTCGCTGATAAGTTACGCAGCTAAATTAATTGTTAAAGTGGATGAGCACACTTATACCCATATACCATAACCGCAAATTTGAATGAAAGAGCATTCCAAAATATCAACGCCGATGATAATAACCGTGTGCACATATGCATAGATTATAAAATACCTTAGGGCATTGTTTATCATTCACCGCACTGACCGCACAGTTAATAGAAAATTCTGTTGCTGCCTGAAAAGACTTTAAGGGGCTCAGCCCATCAGCGTTTTCCGTTGTGTCCCTGTTACTCTATATTAACATTTCCTCTTTTGGAATTTCTGATTTTTAAGTTCTTTAGTAATTGGAGTTAAATTAAAACAATTCAATCGTAGATGAAGATTTAGAGGCCCATTCAGAATCGAAATGCGTTAGCATTAGCAGGATAAAAACGAAACATTTACGTTATCATTTAAGCTCAGACCACTGAGAGTTATTCCGAATTTGTGATTTCAAGCCAGCGCATTATTGGCCATGCAAATTAGACGGTTGACATACTTTACACCCATTAAGACAACAAGGCTTCTAAAAACTCAAATTCACATCACTTATAGCTCCTTTTTGCAAAAAAATGTTAGACGGTAAAATAATTTCACAAAGAGTACTGCTGCTTGGCTTTATTTATAAGCAATGTACGAGTAGGAAAGAATTCCGGTTGAGAGGTGGAATCCCTTATTTATTCGGATAAGCGGTTGCAGTCGCCCAGAAGTCCATCATAGGTGATAAGCAAAGAAGAGATGCCGTAGCTGTTCTTCCTTGACGTGCACGTCAGACAAATCTCAAACGGAAAACTAGAGTCGATGGATTACAGACTGGCTGACAACACCGTGCTTTTTCTCAGTTTACACAACAGCCATCCGGTAGGGCACAAACAAAGCTGTGAGAACACTCTGCAAACAGGTTCACACTCATTGAGACAACCTAGAAGAAGAAGAATCACGTGAGACCCGAAATGTCCATCACCAATTTATGCGGAATACGTATTTAAAGACTTTTGCTACTCTGTGTCTACCTGTTTCCTCCGGAGGACCCAGATGCGATTACAATCAACGATATAGCGTGCCTCTTCATACATAAAGGTTATTTCAGATGTAATCTAGTGATTTGAAGCATTTTGTCCCCGGTACGAAGCTGAAGTAGGCAAGAACGGCAGGATTTATTGGTACCAAAAAATTTCGCGACTGCTCTTCAGCTGCTTCCTGTCGCTTCATAAGAGAGATAACGAGTGAGAACAATACAACAGATTTGAATTCGTGCAGAAAATCGATGCAGAAACAGCAAGGTCAGGGTTTTGGGCAAAGTTGGCTAATCGATAAAGTTAGTAACACAAACACCGTAGAGGAAGAAAGTGAAAAAGGGGAAACGTTGAAGAGCAAAAAATGAGAGGAGAGAGGGGGAATCATGGAGCTAGAGGCTACCATGGCAATGTTAGATTAACCACGTGTTCCAATTGTTTACAAAGATCTGGTTTCACTCGTCGTATATAAGCCGCCTCCAGGTAACGCAATGTCCGAGTTGTTCGTGCCCGAACAAGTACTCGGAAGGAAGTTTTGGGGTCGACGGTGTGACCAGTATCAAGTAGGTGTTTCGTAATGGAGGAACGCGGGATCTTATTTTCTTGTCTTAGGAGCCACTTGGGCAGGTGCTCAATGGACCTGGCTCTTCAACGTTCCCCTTTTTCACTTTCTTCCTCTACGGTGTTTGTGTTACTAACTTTATCGATTAGCCAACTTTGCCCAAAACCCTGACCTTGCTGTTTCTGCATCGATTTTCTGCACGAATTCAAATCTGTTGTATTGTTCTCACTCATTATCTCTCTTATGAAGCGACAGGAAGCAGCTGAAGAGCAGTCGCGAAATTTTTTGGTACCAATAAATCCTGCCAATCTAGTGAATCATTACATAATTGTTTTTTGCATTTGCGCACGTGCCCACAGTTGCCATACGCATTAAAATCATGAAGACCAAAAATTAATAAAATTTCAGGGAGCAGTCGGTTGTAGTGAATCGTATGCTGTGTATCAAGCGCCCTTTTAATTACTCAGGTCCTACTGAACGAAAACTCTGATCACGCATGCACAACCGTTGGCTAACTGTGCGACAGAGTTATGAATTATCACAAATGGCTGGCAACACTTTCAAAATCCGTCATGAGTTTAACATCACAGCCCGCAAGATGTTCGTCCACACCGGAAAAGTAAAAGCCGAGAATCGACTGAAATCGGGATCTCCTATGAGAACGCAGATACTTGATGAATCGATGTGGCGCCCGTATACATAGCTGTGCGCAGTCACACCCACGCATGCATCACTGGTCGTTGATCGCCCGGTTTGTTCCTGTTTTTGTAAATTATGATTGACTTCTGTGCGACTTCGACGGCTTAGCCGAATGAATAAGTGATGCCGCTCCTCGACCGGACTTCTCCCTTAATTGTACAAACACTAAGTGTGCTAACTCATGAAATGTTATCCGAAATTCTGAAATGCGTTTTCACTTTGAAAAGATTGATTACGTAGGGTTGTAGAAATTATCCTCTTGCAGCATAATTCTACAATAATTCATTTACCATAGGATGCCGACTTTTGAACGAATTTCTTTCCGGATGCATGCAAAAGCTATGCTCTGTTAAAAATGAATACCTATATAGAATGTGTTACTCTAATTGCTTTTCGTGGACCATAAAAATGCAATTATAGTTCACGGTAAAATGCATAATAAATTTCTATGCATGTTTTCCATGAAATACAACTAAAGTTTTAAGGGCATCGAGAATCAATGAGAAAAGTCCATGCTAAATACGTAGTCATTTTTACAGAGCCTAGTTTCTGCATGCATCCGAAAAAAAGTTTACTTGAAAGCCGGCATTCTCAGGTAACTGAATTACTATAGAATTATGCTGTGGGTTTGTTAATTTAAAAACCGTACTTAACTAGTCTTTTTGAAACGAGAATGCATTTCATAATTTCGGTCAACATCTCTGTGAGTTTGCATACCTGCTGTAAACCCGGAACTTCAAATTTGCCCATAAGCAATGGCAATATGAACGGTTGTACAGACTTAGACGACAAACTAGAAAGTGTCTGTTGTAGCATTTTTCGTTTTTTTAAAAAAATTAGTGTGACTGTCGTTGAGGATGTTTCACGGATATTCGTGCTGATATATTCAGAGCGAAGTGCAGATGTCTTTTGCCATATATCCGTTATGTCTTTGCTGTAATTATCTTACATTACCAATCATGATCAACTTTATATATGTTAAACTACACATTTCTTAACCAAATGAGCATAATATTTTTTTTCAGAAATCATTTTTTGTCAAAATGTATTTAACACAACCACTATAGGGATTATATTTATTTGCGACTACTACTATCCCATCACTTTTTGAGAAATACAGGCAACGTCGGCCAAAGGAACAAACTAAAATTAATTACTTGATCGTCGTATGTCAAAAATTATACCACATAGCAACACTTGTAGACGAGGAACGAGCTGCGCGAAATTACGATCCATTGTGTCACTCAGTTGATTTATATAAACCTTCTAAATTTTTTGCTGTTTCCTAAATTGTCCAACACACCCAGCAGCTTGCTCCTGCACGCTTTTAGCGTAAGCTAAAGGGATAATTTGTTATTTTAGCGTTTTCCGGCGGATTGGTGAGTAATTCTCGGCAATACACCATTTTAGGTTTTTGCATATATATCCCTACTGGCCTCCTTTTTGACAAATGGCATGAACGCATGTTTCAGTACACTAACTTTGCAGCGCATTTGCATAGCATGTGCTCACTAGTCAAGCAAGGTGCTAGCGTGATTTCAGACTCATGCGAAGGCTACCGAACCTGTATAATTTGCCTTGCTCACGCATGCTTTACGGAATGATAAAAATTCGGCAGCGGGGACACTAATTCAACCTGGATACAGCTTCATAAAACAAACTGTGGGGACGATCATCTGGCCAAAGGTCACTAAGGGTAAGTAAATATTAGAGCCACCTTTTTTCGTGTATTTCATACAACGATTGGTAAATATTATGACTTGCAAACTGTTCGTCAAAAAAATTATGTAAGTAAGTACAGACGATTTATGGCCCGGTGTAAAGTGTTGGAATTCAAACGACAATAATAATTCGATTTTCGACACTTCTGATGTTACTTTAAAAAATGAAAAGCCACTGTCAAAAGACGAATGTTTACATTGAGTTAACTTCAAATGGTAATTTCATTTTGGACTCAAGTAATACTAGATAATCCATGCCATACGAATTATAAAATGTGGAGGCGAAGTTACTACTAAGCAGGAAACAAAAAAGTGGATGTCACGTTCCCTTAGTAAACATCATCATGATAAATTGCAACAGTGAGGAGTTGTAGACAAGAGTAATCAGAAATGCCACACGTGACTGACGGGCGCCGGGAGTGGGGCGTTTGAAGCAGCCCTCCCATGCCTCCCGAGCATAACTGTATATGTGCAAATGCGGTCTGGTACGAAAACCACTAGAGATGGTAAATAGATCTGACTCCTCAATCTCCGCTAAGCAAGTTGAAAACGGGGAAACCTTGTCAAGCAGTGCATGCACCAAATGTTTTGGCAATAAATAGATGAGGTGGGCTAAAAGACATTGTTTTATGTCCATAACCCACGGGCCGATCTGCATGGAAAGGCACGGTGGATCACATCGCGCGGCCATGCAAAACCTACACGTCAACCGCACAGACACTAACTGTGGATATAATGTGAAAAGCAACAGCTGCGTTTGGTTTGTAAGCTTGCGATCAACCACACAGCGTAAGCTAGGACTGCGACAAGATCGTCTGCTGAGAGATTATTCGGAATGAACGACTTGTCGAGTTGACTGTGTTTAAAGGAAGTATAATAAGCTGGCCAACAGAATGAATTTCATAAAAGGTGTAGCGTCTGAAAGATAAAACTGTCAATCATGGAAGCGGCATCAGTGTCTGTATTGGATTACCCGTCATGACTTCACGCAAGTATCGCGATGACACGACCAAAATTTCATGAGAAACGCAAGACAATCGGAAACGCGGACACTTACACAACGGACACTACAATTAATTACCCCTGTGACCTAAGTAAAACGTTTTTTGTACACTGATTTTTGGAATGTATACCGTAGATCTAAAGGCAACTGACCATTTCTGCCGATGCAGGCAACCCAGCTAGTAAATAAGGCAGCCTCCTAATGACTTGAAATGTTAATGATCACTGCCGGCCATCAATGCGCCCTGGCGTCTGGAATGGGAAGGCGCTACCGCTAACCCAATCGCGACAGTGAAAATTGATTGGCCAATTAGGCATGTCAGGGCAGTGAGAGGAAAGAGAAACGAGAGCGAGCACAGACACATGTGGATAATCAGGGCGTCGCTCATCATCAGCACACCCCTCAGAGTAGGCAAGAGCAGACGTTCCTTTACGAATTTGCAGCCCTACCGGTGAGATCGCTAAGGCATAGGTAAACAGTACGCGAGTGTAGAGGTTGTTTAGTATATTAAACCAAACACCGTAATGCGCAGGCCGACACACAACTCCCTGCTACCCCAGTTATTCGCTAGGCCACTCACCAACACCACCACCAATACGAACTCTACTAGGCCAGACTCACACTAACTAACGCACACGTGCGCACGTGTCCGTGTTCAATGTCCCCAGACCTCCCGGTAAAACCTCTCCCTGTTTGCTTTAGCCACTAAACCGCCCTTATCTCCGAGTTCCTCCAATGTGTACACAGGCAGCAGTGTGTGCGTGTGTTTGTGCACGCTCGTGTTTTTTCTGCTTCTAATTGAATGAGAAACAGAATTCCCACGGTGACGACACTTTGCGACCCGGTCTGAATTAGGCAGTGTTCGAGGAGGAAATGCGCAACAGCGGCCGGGGGTCATCAAATTTCCGACAATAAAGATTTCCTCAGCATCAGCAGAAAACACAATTTTAACATCTGTGGCCACGTTATCATTGTACTCACCATCAACGCTGTGCTGCTGCGCGTTCTGTCTGCATCAAACTTGCAGGTCTTACAGAGAGAAGACAACGGTTTCTGAGGAAAACTCTCTCTTTCAGTCCTTCGTACGCGTACTGTTTCTCTGTCAATTTCTGCAACCAATCCGGAGTTGGTTGTTCAGTAGAAGGCAAAAAGGTACTGCCCCTAGGAAATTATTAACTGGCTGGTCGCCTCTAAGTCGAACACGCGTACACTGTGAGTTCCTGTCCTCACTAGCAGTTGGAAATTGTGTTCTTGTCGGAAGCCATCTCTCTGACCAGATCGTGCAACAACCCTCCCGATATCTCCGCTCTTTTTTCTGAGTCGATCTTGCTCATATAAATTCTGCGGAATGTCAACTTCAAATACTTGGTCCAGCATTACACATTGCTTCCACTGTCTTGTGGAGAAATAAGATATGGCCCGGGGGGCCGGCGGCTTGTTAGACGGTGGATTTGTCTTCAAAGTTGGCCGTCTTTTCAAGACTCCCTACGGCGGAGAAGGGGTTGATTTCGTTGATCAGTTAAATTATCAGTTCACCGGTGGAATAATACTCATTTTTATCATTATAATCAGCCTTCGACAGTATGTAGGTACGTCCAAGTGCAATCAGGTGTATGCCATTGTTTTTTTAGAAAATCCAGGCAAATTTTAGAATACTTTACGTATTTTATACTCATTTTTAAATTTAAGATTTCATCAATAGATGAGCATGAATAACGAGCTGTTTTCATTGAAACGAGTTCTTACATCGATTCGTGAGAGTTTTTACGGATATTATCTTGTTTACTGAGAAACTTTAGACCACCTTGTTAGAGAAACTTGATAAAAAAGTAATATGTTGTGTGGTTTTGAGAGAACCTCTGCTCGAGACACACATTTTGCGACCGGCCGGCTTTCGCTTTTTATGGTATTGCAAGTGGCAGAAATAAAAGGTATAGAAAAATTTCAACTACATTAACAAGCTGACATCCAGCAACAGAAGAATCATATTTCGGAATGTGTTCTTTCCAGCGATAACATAGGACTGGCAAACTGGTAAAATGTAGGTCCAATCTGGATTATAAGTACTCCGACTAGAACTCAAACATTGATTCGGTCTTATGTCCTACATTTGTAAAAAAAGGCAGCCCTATAAAAAATATAAAAAACTAACTGTAGGGCCACACTGAGAGACGACAAAATGTCCTATAGGCTGACTTAGCTGACTTTCGATATCCGAATTTTGTAGACTGCGAATCGACTTAAATCGGACACTATTTACTTTGTTGCGATTAAAAATAATATTCCACGGAGGGCAATTTAGAAATCAAACATCCTTGAAAAGTTTTTTTTCTATTGATATCAGATCTTACTTTCCGACATTAACATAGATTTTGCAACTTAAGCGCTTTTCATGGCGAAAGCTCATCATCCCTGTTCCACCTTTATTGTATAATAAACAGAGCCCAAGTAAGTAAAATAATTTTGAGATAATATTTGATTTTAAGGCATCTTTGATCAGCAGACTAGGCTGCACTCTTCCAACAGTTATAAGGTTTTAAAATAATCAACAACATCAAAAGCTTATTTATGGTCCCGTATACATGTGTGTACAGATATGTCGGTCCACGTGGTTTCCTGTATACATCTCAAAGAGGTGCATGGCATGTTTCAGAATTTTACAACTACTGTGAATTATTTTCTAAGAGACATTTGCCAGGTGTCACACATGCGAAATAACTCCAAACCTTCGCAATGAATCGCAGGCATATTTCTAATTTGCGAATCGGTCCACATCAGCCTGAACCTGGAATATGCCTGACTGTTTGTCAATTCCGTTGCAGCGAACTCTTCGTTAAATTGCGTTTTTATGAAAAAGTGCAGTTTGCTGTGAGAACATCTGAAACATTCCTTATCAGGTCCGGTCTGTAGCTGCCAGAGCGAGAGGATAAAATGACCTTGGAATGGTGATGCAAGCGTGAAGGACGCAGGCAGCTGGATACTTTTGCTTACAGGTCAATGTTCAACCCCTACTGCATGGCAATCTGACAGTCAGATTAGTTTGTGGGCAAACTTTGTTCAATTATCTAAGTTCCGCAAATATCCCCATGTTACACTGGAAGAGTCAAGTTGGCAAACTTGACTTGCCAACTTGGCTTTTGCTCAATTAATCTAACAACGTGCAGGGAATTTTATCAGCAAAGGCGATGGTGCTACAAATCTAAGCAGTTCTTGCCTGAACAAAAGTGAAGATCTAAAAATCACCGATTGACCAGATATCTGGACAAGCGTAGACAGCTTTGCAATATCTTAAAAATGTCACCAGAATTGTTTTCCGTTTAGCCGCTGCGGCAAAATAAACCGCAAACTGCAGAAAAGACATATTCCGATATGTCCAGCTGAAGTAAGAGGTAGTTATAGGGTAAATAGCCAGTTGAGTAACTTTAAATAACACTTTCTTTTGTCGGCTCCGATAAAAAATTAGGTTAACACTGATTTTCAACTGAGCAGACACCTGCGCGACATATATGACCATGCAAAATTCCCTAAATATTTCAGAGTGTTGGCCATTTGGCTATTTTGCTTTGAAAGGTCTACCAATATTACCGTTACGAGTAGTTAGTCAGCCGACACTTGTCATTAAAAACAGCAAGCAGTGGTAGGCGTGTCATGATGGAAGCGAACTTAAGAGTGGTATTTTGGCATCACTGTAGTCGACCCTATCCCGCCACGTTCTGCCTTTACGAGCGCAATACTTATGTAATTAATTTGATATTCCTCCATAAAGGTGCGTCAAATAAGGTCCAAATGACAGCAGTAATGAGCGACTCAAGGATACACATAGTTAGAATGTAAGTAGCCAATGGAGGAAAAAGGGCAAACATGGAAATTCTACTCCCACCTGTCCTCAGGTAACACTGTTCAAGCAGTTGTTACCCAACATTATTGTAGTCGCAAAACCTTAAAGTCAAACTGTGCAATTAAACATATCAAGGACTACTGATTGCGAGTCAGGGGCGCCAATCACAGGTAAAAGTAAAAACGTTTAGCCGGGCAGTATTGGTCAGGAGAACACATTTTTCAAGAAGTTAACTTCATTAATCAGTTATAACACAGAGTGGTCTACGAAGGTTCAAAAGGGAGTTGCCACATACAAGCTGGAAGCAATAAAGAAGGATTCAGAAGGAATTCTTCGTTCCGTTCCACAGTCGACGTAAATGGTATTTGCATTGTTATCACCGTTTCCACGGATGTTTAGCACTCTAAATGGATGACGTTTAGCACTGTAGAATGCGTTTGTTAGGGAAAGATGAAATCTTGTTTTCGGAAAAACTAGGGACAAACACAGGGAACCTGAAAGGAGAGAGCGGGTAGAATTTTACAAAAGATGATAAGTTATCACTTCAATTAGATTTTTTCCCATCAAGAAGACAATATAGAACATTCACTGAAAATTCTTCGCGGCAAATCCCATGCAATCTGAAGCAATATTTCCCCCTGTATGAATTTGAAACAGGCATTTACAGCAGAATTTATCAGAACCAAAAAATTGCGCGACAGCTGTTAAACTGAAACCTGTCGTTGCATAACAGACATAACGAATGAGAAAGATATGGTGATTTGAATTTGTATTAAAAAATCAATAAAAAACGATGAACAAAAATGGTAACTTAAATACACAACTTAGGAAAAAAGAGGGAAGTTAACATGCAGATGGCTGTGCAAAACAAAGGGCTGAGATTAACCAAGACAAACTGAGGTTGACCGCGTGGTCTAGCTGTTTTCATGGGTCGGGTTTCTTCCGCCGTATACAAACAGCCTCCAAGTAGTGTAAAATCCACAAATGTTCATGCCCGAACCAATACTCGGAAGCGTGTTCCGGGGTCAACGGAGTGACCGCTATGTATAATAAAGGAGCAAGTAGTTTTATTTTCCTGCTTTTTAAGCCATTTAAGCAGGCGTCCAACCAACTAGTTGCCTTTGCGTTCGCCTAATGTACTTGCATCCACAAGTGAATATAAATTCGTAAACATAATATGAGGTGGCGTGCAGTGGGAAGACATTCTTTGTCTGTGAAATTGAGAAAGCTTTAGTAGGACTGTTACATATGACTTCGGCTGCGTCATATGTTCTTCCAGTGGTATACCCCAGTCATCGCTTAATGGTATTTATAACATGACACCCTTAAAGAGTACGAATATTAGAGTTGACTGATTCGGTACTAATTGTTCTGCTAATTTTGGCCGTAAACATTTTCTGTACTTTTTCACGAAAAGTGTTGATTATGTTGGTTAAGTAAGGCTATTTTGAGGCAAACAAATTCTGCATCGAGTGTCCAAATAAAGCAAATACTTCTAGTTCCTTGGGAAATAATGTAAACCAGGCCTTGTTTAGTCATGAGGCCAACGTCAGAGACTGAGAATGCGGCCTCTAATGAGCAGTTTTGTATTCAAAAAACGAATGGGGGATAGGAGTGCAGGGGTGTTCGCGACAAGGCTGGGTCCACACCATCTCATGGAGGCGTGACTGTGTGCACCCTTGGCTGGAAATTGGGTCTCGCCTCTTGGCCGCGGGAACGAAGCGCGTGATAGCAGGGGGTATATCAACATGTCTGTTGATGGAGTCGGTGTCAGACACCCTGACCTCCAGCAATTCTCGCCCTGTCTTATCTCTGGCCCGCGCCATTATCCGCGTGCTCGCAAAGTTTAATTCGTGTCCCTCCTCCAGTGTGGGAGTAGCGACCTGAGGCAGCGGGTCGCCTCTCCGGACTGCCCATGGATGCCCCGTTATTCGAGAGTTAAGCCGTCGTTTGTTCTGTGTAATGGAGTTGGCAGTCACGGTATGGGTTCTAATAAACGACACTCGGTTGTTCTTCTACGTCTAGTTGATCCTTAATTTGCATGATTTTGTTGTGCATGCTCGCTGTCTGAGGGTGAGCGATACCCAAATCGAGCTCTGCAGCAATACGTTCCGTTGCTTCGGGCATATTCTTAATATATGGTAGAGGATGCCAGGGTGTTGGCGTCTCTCCTCCATTTGTTCGCCGTGGGTGCGTGAGGAGGCAGCGGCTGACGAAACTGGTCGGGTATCCATTCCTTGCCAGCTGGCTCCGAAGATGCCGCAGTTCTCGTACTCGTCCATCCGGTTCACTACAATGCGCTTTTACCCTTTTTGCATTGTTTCTTTACGACTGTAGGTTTAATCTTCTGATGGAGACTATTTATAGCAACATATAGGTCTTTGGCTTCCTCGTTGTTATGAAAAATGGCAAATATGGTATCTACATACGGTCTGTGTAGTGTTTTCGCGATCACGTTTGTTTACACATTTCTGCTAGGTGCCCCATAAAATGCCTAGAAGGGTTGAACCAAACGGACTTCCTATTGCTACTCTGTCAATTTTTCTGTACAAATATTCATTAAACAGAAATTGAACATTTTTCGTGCAAACAAAACTAAGTAATCGTCATTGAAATTCGAAGCCAAGTAGTCCTTGTTTGCGAAGACCAGTCATGAAAAATCTTTCATAAACTGCGGGAGTACCCACCTTTCTTCAAATTACACGGCAGCTCGACCCTCGTGTCCAACGATGTCCACTGCGTGCCTCACAACAGGATATGAGCAGATAAGGTGACCTGTGTGCGATTTAACTTAAAGTGTAAGAAGACTTGTGCCCCATCTATCGCATTCTCTCTTTCTCTCGCACCTGAACCCGATGTCATGACAGAGTCAAGAACACTGAAGGTGCGAGAGGGCGCATGTGACCGGCACGACGAAAACCCCCACATAAGCGTACGCCACACCTCGTCCATAAGTTACACCGACCACAACTTTATTCAACAAGAAGAAAGGGGCGGCTCGGGTCCCAACTTAGCTTCTCACTACAGCTCGGATTTTGGAATTTGTTATGGGTACGCATTTCCAATTACTCCTGTCGGACTCCGATCTACAGACCGTGTCGGTCTAGCGCATCTACTGCGTGACCTGCTCTAAGGACACGCAGAAAGGTTTAAAATGCCATCTTTAAGACAAATAGACCAAATGTTGTCTAGTTTTAGAAAAGCGCATATTTACAAAAACGCATGACCAGTTTTTATAAACTAATACAGTGAGTGACCGATCTCATGAAATGTTGGCTGAAATTCTGAAACGCCTTTTCGACCAGGAAGGATTACTTGGCCACGGTTGTAATACTGATTATCTTACGGTGTACTCTTATAACATTTCGGAATTGGCAAGATGTCGGCTTTTAAACGCATTTCTTTTCAATCTCCTGTAGAAAGCGTACTTGGTAAAAAATGACTACTTAAGTATCATGCATTTTTCACATTGATTTTCGATGGTCTTGCAAATTCAAATACATTTTATAAAAACCATAAACAAAAATATGCCTTCTTTTGGTCAACCAATAGAGAATCCCGTCTTTTTATAGTTTGTACCTGAGGAAGGAGTACAATTAGGGTTTAAAAAGTTTTCTAATTGCAGAATAATTTGGAGCCTGATCATTCGTTGCATTAGCGCTTAGTGATTTCAATCTGCAAGGTGCATGCGTTCTGCGTAAAAAAATCACATATTCTTCTATGCTGTCTAAGAGATATCACACAGAGTCCACAAAATTGTGCAATGGATGCGAACTATGTTGCCCATTTCATGAGGAGCAGTGGTAAACGGCCAGGTACAATGCTATGTGAATGGACATTTCGAGGTCTTAAAAAGTCTCATGATTAGAAACTCTTTTAAATCCTTATTGTAATCCTTCTTTAAGTATAAAATATAAAGAAGACTTGACTCTATATTGATTGACCAAAAGAAGGCATATTTTTGTTTGTGGTTTTTATAAAATACATTTAAATGTCCAAGGCCATCGAAAATCAATAGAAAAAATGCATATTACTTAAGTAGTCATTTTTACCAAGTACGCCTTCTGCAGGAGATTGAAAAAAGTGCATTTAATCGCCGACATCTTGCCGAGTCCCAAATGTTATAAGAGGATACCGTAAGATAATCAGCATTACAACCGCGACCAAGTAATCCTTCCTAATCGAGAACGCATTTCAGAATTTCAGCCAACATTTCATGAGATCGGTCACGCATTGTAATGTAAGGAAACCTACTACAGATGCAAATATATAAATTTACTTTTTTCATCGTATGGCTAGGTTGGGGACGAAATTTACAGCGCTCATAATCATATCGTCGCTTGTTTGTACAGTATTTAAAAATTAAGATCGAAACAGCATTTTGCAAGTGGTTATTTTTGTAAAAACATTTTTGTGACAACGTACATACAGGAGGATGGTGTCAATGGTGGGGGACATCCTTCCGACCCCATATCCAGTAGTTAGAAGGGACTAATTTCTGACGAATTTGAAACATGTTTGTTTTTCTGTATCATCGGGCGAATGGGTCATCTGAAGCAGGCAAACAAACAAATGATTTTAATTATACAAATAAGTGCCGTCATCATCAACAAAGTTTTATTTGGAAACCTATTTGCAAAGCACACTCACAAAGATACCCATGTTTCCTATAGCATTGTAGTAACTTAAAACCTTAGGTTGACCAGCTAAATGGTGATATACGACGCTCGTATAAGTTCAGACATACTTTGTCGAAAATATGCATAAAATATTTTCGCTGCGTTAGAAAAAAATTACGTATTCTTTCAATTTTTTAACTGATAAAAGCGCATAATTTGGATAAAAACGATTTCCAATTTTAAAATTTTTAAGACCATGAAATTCCCGTTCATAGAACATTGTGTCCCTGCATTTACTAGTTTTGCTTGCAAAGTTTGCAATACGGCACATATCTACGCTAAGGTTTATGAAGTCCATACAGTCTCCTTTCTATAGAGTATAGGACAGTATACATTGCAGTAAACGAAAAATTTACAGCTTATAATCTGGAAATCCTGAATGAAGTTGTAACGGAAGGTCGAAGTCAAATCTACGAAGGGGACGGAAAAGTCTTTGGTAATCGCATTATATGTTTCCGTCGAGTTCAAAATCGAAAGCAGACGAGAATTTTCTCCAACTTAATAAATGTCATTATATTTATGCCTGTTTTCTACGAAATATATTTGAATTTATACGAGCGTCGTATGTCAACGAGGAAGATCCATATTAGTTAAATGGTCATTTTTACGGGATATAGTTTTAGCAGGCAATCGGGGCCAATTTCGATCAAAAGCCAAAGAAACTAAAATATATTGGAAATATGCTGCACAGTAAGTAATATTACAAGCCAACTTAAGTAATCACTTCGAGTCGAAAACGCCTTTAATTAATTCGGTAGCCATTTCATGAGATGGCACACATACTTTTTATTTAGAGTCGCACATGCCGACAAGAGAATTTCGAGTTTTTAAATTGGAGTGTTGAAGATTTAAAAAAAACGCTGGAGCTCAATAAATGACACAGGGATTATCTGCTTTGAAATAGTCCTGCTTTTTCTTAATGATTAACTTTGAACTTACCGGATTCTGCCAAACCTACATTTTTTCAAGCTTTTAGAGAAATGCGGTGGATACAGTTCTTTCACAGTCTACCGCTTGAAAATTTTGGATGCCTTAGGGGGAATGTGATCGACTTTGTAATGTTTAGTGGCAAGAAAAGACGCAAAAATTAGTGCAGAAAAAACTGTTATTACAATGATTTTTGTATTGCCATGGATTAAATTAGACATACAGTGAGTGACCTATCTCATGAAATGTTGGCTGAAATTCTGAAATGCGTTTTCAATTAGGAAGGATTACTTGGTCGCGGCTGTAATACTGATTATCTTGCGGCATACTTTATAACATTTCGGACTTGGCAGGATGTCGGCTTTTAAATGCACTTCTTCTCAAACTCCTGTAGAAGGCGTACTTGGTAAAAAATGACTACTTAAGCAGCATGCATTTTTCCCATTGAATTTCGATGGTCTTGGAGATTCAAATATATTTTATAGAAACCATGAATAAAAATATGCTTTTTTGGTCAATCAATAGAGAATCACGTCTTCTTTATATTTTATACTTAAGAAAGAATTATCATTAGGTTTTAAATAAGTTTTCCAATTGCCGAATAATTTGGAGCCTGATCATTCGTTGCATTAGCGCTTAGTGATTTCAATCTGCAAGGTGCATGCGTTCTGCGTAAAAAATCACATATTTTTCTATGCCATTAAAGAGATATCACACAGAATCCATAAAATTTTGCAATGGATGCGGACCATGTTGCCCATTTCATGAGAAGCAGTGGTAAATGGCCAGGTACGATGCTATGTGAATTGACATTTCGAGGTCTTAAAAAGTCTCATAATTAGAAACTTTTTTAAAAGCTAATTATAATCCCTTCTTAAGTATAAAATATGACGAAGACGTGACTCTCTATTGATTGACTAAAAGAAAGCATATTCTTGTTTATGTTTTCTATAAAATATATTTGAATCTTCAAAACCATAGAAAATCAATAGGAAAAATGCATGCTACTTAAGTAGTCATTTTTTACCAAGCTTGCTTTCTACAGGAGATTGAAAAGAAATTCATTTAAAAGCCGACATCCTGCCCAGTTCGAAATGTTGTAAGAGTATGCCGCAAGATAATCAGTATTACAACCACGACCAAGTAATCCTTCCTAATCGAAAACGCATCTCAGAATTTCAGTCATCATTTCATGAGATAGGTCACTCACTGTAAGTAATCCAAGGATATGTACGACTTCTCTCAGTAGATCATAGACCACTAACGAGCAAATTTGCTTGTGTCATGTGTTGGAGTATGTGCGATTTACTTAACTTACAATCTGAGGTATAGGCCGTTTCCTAATTTATCCCGATTATTACCTGGTCAAGGGACCGAGCCCAGAAAGCTGTCAGCACTTTATTAACCAACTACAAAGCAAAAGGGAGACGTTTTAGCACTTAAATTAGTAAGATACAGGAGGCGCTTCCTCGATCACAGTGCATTAACTTTTCCCTCAAAAGGGCTGGAGAAACATTCTTAAACTAAATACTGCTGATTAAGGCGATCAAAATTTTGCCAGGTTCAGTATTTCAAGAATCTTAAATATGCCACTTACTAAAGTGCCATTTTAAGTCGAGTTTTCGTTTTTTAAGCCTGGTCTTCTAATTATTTCCTGTCTTATATAGGCAAACCGATTCAATGCTGGGTCCCGCCGGAATTTACCCGCGCCTGGGAAGAGTACACAGAAAACTACTGTTGGGTCTCTAACACCTACTTCCTCCTTCCCAGCGAGGACATCCCAGCCGAAGACCACGAGTTGAGGAGTGCCAAATTTATTGGTTACTATCAGTGGATGTCCATTGTTCTAGCTGGACAGGCAATGATGTCCTGGGTACCGCACCTGTTATGGCGAGTCGGCTCCCGTCGCCTGCCTCTGCTCCTTAAATCGGCCAAGGAGGCCTCAATCCCGGACAGAGAGCTGCGTCTTAAGGCTGTGTCATGTCTGGTAGCCACATTGGAAGAGCAGGCCGAATCCCAATCCCGTTTCCGGCGCATGAAATCTTTTGTCAATCGTTGCCTCTGTGGCATAGCCCCCAACTCTCGATTGACGTTCCTCTTCCTCGTTGTACGTTTGATGTTCCTGGCAAACTCTGTTGGTCAGATTTACCTGATGAAATCCTTCACTGGCTTCAACAGCACTCTCTTCGGCCTCCACCTCCTTAAGGATTTGACAAAAGGCGAAGACTGGGATAATAGTGGTCACTTTCCCCGAGTCACGTACTGCAATATCAAAGTTCGCGTAATGGGCCAACCAAGACCGGCCACGTGAGTCCAGAAATATTGTGTTACACAGTTAATGCAAAAATAAGATTTCCATTTCGATTTTCTGAATGTGATTTAATGTTCAGCAAACAACGCCGGAGAAATGACATTTCGCTTAAGCCCTCTGAAAATAAGTAGCGTTACACAAGCATAAAAGATGTTGTCCCGTAACTTACTAAAATGTGACTGAAGAGGTGTTGTCCCCTTTTATAAACGAGTTTGACTAATAATCAGAGAAAAGCGGACAGAGAAGAGTTTTGCTTTAACAAAAGTCATTGACAGGTGTTTAATGTCCGTTTTCTTTAGGGTTTCTATGAAATATATGCAAAACCCAATTAGAACATATGACAGTGCGAAAGGCAGTCATAGGTATGTCTGAATGACAGGATGAGTGCGTCAAACTAGTTGTCCATCCTCCATTAGCACTTTTAAGTCCATTGCTGCCTAAACAACACAAAATGGCAATAATGTCGCAAATTTACGGACTATATACAAACATACATCTCTCGATTTTTCTCTGGCGCTCATATATCAAAAATAAAATAGAAAACGCAGTGGGACCCATATAAGAGCCGAACCTGTTGCAACTGAGTCACGCAGTGGCAGAATGTCGATGAAACACGTGTTTGGGCTTATAGTTATTACCTATGTTGGGAGTAAGGTAAAATACGCTTACCATATACTTTTCATAATACTCGTAGTGGTATTTGTTTGTAGAATAAACATGACGTGGTTATTCCACAGTGGTTGATTGTCCTCGACTCAAATGCTCATTGAAATTTCGGGTCTGACCCTAAAAAGTCCTGTACGGGAAACATACTTTCATTTCGTGCACTGGATAATTTTTGAAATTATTCTGTTTATATGTATAGATATGCACTTGTCCCATTACTAAAACATACGTTCGTCGTTACACAGGTTTGTGAAAAAATGCAAAACGCTTTTATAGACTAAAGGAAAAGAGGAAAAATTCTCCCTTCAATGGCTGAATTCCTATAGATGGACAAATACTAAGCGTAGATGACAAAGTTACCATCTATGATAAAGATACCGCGACCGTTTTTAGCAGTCATCAATTTTAATTACATGAACAGTCTACGAATAATTACTGTGCGAAAATGAGAAACGCTCCATCTAAAAAACGTTGCGCCTGCGAACTTTACGGCTCATGTAGAGTCTATTAATGGTCTTAAGGAGTAGTCGGAAGTCCGCAGTAGTCCGTTCAATGGCCTTTATACCAGTAATAGGTACAACACCTAACGTCTAATCTCCTTAAAAAGCTTCGTTTATACTAATTAAACTACACTGAGGGGTAGAAAATGTATGATTCTGACACCGGCGTAAGCAATATTTATCTACATTTTTCTAAAAACAATTTCTTATTTTGGCGTCCCTCCCTTGTCTACACCAACTTATCTTCGAATGAAGAAAACTTTAACACGAATACGTTCAAATAGGGTAACTGAAAAAATCAAAATCATGGATGAATTCTAAAGTTATAGGTTATTCACAGTGCAATTTCCGTTTAGCTTACCTATGAAAACTGCTTCCATATGCATATTTTAATATTTTTCATCGAATGTGATTAAAATGAATCTGCCAAGCTCAAACCTAGCTGTTCTTCACTTTTCAAAAGTAGTGTCCAGATAGTGGCACTGATTCAGTGAATTATCGTAATTGCATAAATACCAATCTTACGCAATTACTTGTATACTTTGAAAATTCCCCAGGAGATACCAGCTTACATGTACGTCTAAAAAATATCACATTTTGTATTGAAACACCTTACCAATTTAGTAGCCATCAAGGCGGGTGTTTTGACGGCCAACTGACCTCTAGGCACTTGCGTAGATGGAGATCAACTTTTTACACAATCTCTTTTTAAACAATGGTTTTCCGCTTGGTACGTGACTCTACA
Organism: Spirometra erinaceieuropaei; assembly: GCA_902702965.1. Taxonomy (NCBI): domain Eukaryota; kingdom Metazoa; phylum Platyhelminthes; class Cestoda; order Diphyllobothriidea; family Diphyllobothriidae; genus Spirometra; species Spirometra erinaceieuropaei. Next base: position 4,264,989 of record CACRXP010000003.1, read on the forward strand.
AAATAAGTGCGCGGTAAAAGCTTGGTCACCTACGCAAAGCATTGAAGCTACCAAAATTAACTAATTGTACTGCAACCGGCTGTCTAGTTTTTAACATTCTCGATCAAGAATGGCATATAGTCATACGGAACTTTCGTAAAAATCTTTGGGTTGCTCCTAAGAGTTCAGCATTTGAAGTTAGTTCAGCTCATGA